>KK112043.1:254429-266127 GCA_000611955.2 Stegodyphus mimosarum | reverse complement strand
GTTATCCTGCTGAAAAATTGCATTAGGCAGCCCCTGAAGGTAGGGGATTGCCACTGGCTGCAGTACATTATCCAAGTATCGTTGGGCCATCATAGTGCCCTGAATGCCAACTAGAGATGACCTGGAATAGTAGGCAATAGGGCCCCAAAGCATTATGCCACATTGTTGCGTGGTGGGGCATTCCACTGTTACTGCCGGATTAGATCTGTCTCCACGTTGACGGCACACACGTGTGCGGCAACTGTCACTGGATAAATATAAGTGTGATTCATCCGAGAACACGACATTTCGCCATTCTGTCATCCACATCACTCCAGTCTGGCACCATTCAAAATGTTGGCATCTATGCTGTGGAGTCAATGGCAGTCTTCTTAATGGACACCGTAAGTGCAGGCCACGTTCAACCAATCAATGGGAAATGGTTTTCGTCGACACAGGAACATCCAGGGTATCTTGCACATGCTGCAGAATCGTGGGACTGCCACAGCTTGTTGGCAGATGCGTCGATCCATGCGTGCTGACGTCACTCTGGCTGCACCTGCACCCCTCCTTCTTCCCACATTCCCTTGTTCTAACCATGTTCACCATAGCCGACACACCGTGCTCGAATCCATGTGGGTATCAGCTGCGATTTGACGTAAGGACCAACCCGCCCTTCTCAGTCCAATCACCATACCCCTTGTAAAATCGTCTACGTGCTGGAAGTGCCTTTATTGATGGTGGCCTGGCATTCTCTCCTGTTACACGTATCATCCGGCACAAAAACCAACTTTCTTCGATAATTCATCTGCCAGAAATAACAACACGAATATTGCTCATTCTGCACGCTCCTTCCCTTATATCTCACTTCATGTGCGTCAGACAGCTGCGCATTTCACATCATTCGCATAACTCAGTGACGTGCGTCTACTTAAAATTTGCATAAATTTCTTCTTGGTGTTGCATTTTCAATGTCGAGCAGTGTATATCCATCATCAATATTATACAAGAATTATCTGACAGAGATTCTTTTGAAATGATGCAATTAATAAAAGACATGTTAAAAGCGCATTACTATTTTTAGGATAGAAAATGATATAACGAAATCAAAATGGACACTTGAAAAGGGAGGCATCAAAAATTAAGATTTGAATTTTACTTTAGCTAGTCCTTAAGTATATAATGCAAAATAAGTTAAAACATTTAAAATCCATTTCATATTCAATATGGAAGAAATCTATATATAATAAGAAATAAGAAGTACAGAGATAAATTGCATGAAAAAGGCAAAAATAGTTTAAATCAAAAATGAAAATAGTAAAGGAAATAGGAAAAAGTAATTTACATCTTTTGTCACATTGTCATCAGAGTTGGTGCAATGAAAGATGTTAACATACAAGCCTGTTCCTGAATTGACAGTGACACAAATTATAAATTAGGGTTTAATACCAGAAAATTAAAGAAATTTGTGCCTTTATCAGTCCAACTCCTACAGGTCGGAGTATGTAATGGAAAATTTATTATTAAAACCATAAATAAGCTTAAAACATAAAAATAAAATAAAGAAAAAAAAAATCTGAAAGGTTTCAGATAAAGATCTGAAAGGATGTCCAAAGGGCTTTTTTTAACATTTTGTGTGTTACCTTTATTTATTAAATATCATGTTCTTTGCACTTAAACCATAAAATTCAGTTCAAGAACTATATCGCAAAGTAATTTTAAAATGAGCATATCCTTACAATTTCCGATATACAGTTTCATGCGATGGAAATAAATACATTTTTTCTGTACAACATTGCTATTGCTCGCTTTGAAATCCTTGAGTTTCTTAATCTAAAATTTGTTAAAGGTTTACAAAATATGAAATCAATAAAGCAAATTCCAAATTTCAAATTTGGGCTTCCAGATGCCTATATTTGCAGGAGGATTACATTATTCAAAATTTGACGACTTTAGGACCGTTGTTTTATCACAATGCAAAAAACATACATACATTTATGCAAATTCTTCATTATTTAATTTCTTTAAATATAATACAGGGCGATAATATTTGGTGGCAACAATTTGAAAAGTGAAACAACACTTATGGCGAATCAATGCAAAATGCCGAAACGAAATTAATAGTCCTTCTGGGCAAATTGCCCCTTTGGACTAAAAATTTAAAGGTTTTTGAATATACTGTATCTAATAAACAAATCCATGTAAATGCAAGTAATTCTACACTTGAAAAAGTAACATATAGAAAACTGGTACAGAAAAATATAGATAATGAAGGGTTAGTTCTTAAAACTGCAAAAGATGAGAAGCGCTTAAACTTTTCTCTTACATGACCACTTTTTTTCACCAAGGTTTTTTGGCAACCCCAGGTATTAAACATAAATATTTTCTCCTTAATAATCTATTTTTTTAGTAAACAATACACATATGAAAAGTAACAGATTTTGTATTTGTTCCAAGTATACAAAAATTAAAGAAAAAATAAATTTTAAATGAGACATTAACATTTGATTTTTGCTGCATAAAAATTAAATCTTCATGCAATATTGACACTGCTGGATGTAGAGCATCATTATGGTTTTTCAGCATTGAACAATATTTCGATTCAGCAAGCTTTACAGCTCAAAAAAGTGTTTTAGATTAAGTATGTGGTGTTGAATGGCATAAGAACATTTACTCCATTTCAGAAAGTGTCAAAAATTCCGCTCCAGCACCGATCCAAAATTCAGTCAAGGATTTTTGTGGAAACTCAAATTTAAAGTTTGAGTCACTCGATTCCTGAGCAAATTACTCTTGGGCTTTTATGACGGACAATCTCATTAATGTCAATCAAAAAGAGTTTTTGAAGCCAAGGCAGTTTTTTTAAAAGCAAAATTTGATACAAACCATTTGAAAAATTTAATTATCTATACTGTGCTTACAAGATTATTAAATGATCTGCAAAAATTTCCACAATTAAAGTAATAAGATCATTTTTTCAATTATAACATTTCAAATGAATCATTTCTTATCTCATTCTTCCAAATGTTAATCTTTTTAATAAAACCTGTAATTTTATCATTTGAAGTTAATATATTGCTATCATTTCCCTGAAAAGGCAAGCTGAGATTGTTTA
This sequence comes from Stegodyphus mimosarum, assembly GCA_000611955.2. Lineage (NCBI taxonomy): Eukaryota > Metazoa > Arthropoda > Arachnida > Araneae > Eresidae > Stegodyphus > Stegodyphus mimosarum. Next base: position 263,036 of record KK112043.1, on the reverse strand, counting down.
GTTCTTCAAAAATATCTGACAAATAGCAAAGTTTTGATAGCCATGAGTCATTTTGAAAACAGGCAGAAAGATCATATTTTTGTTCAGTTAAAAATATCAAAATTTCATTTTTAATAATAATCTTCCTAAACTTCGTCCTCTGGACTGCTAACTAATTTCTGTCTGCAATAATAATTTTTTGTACTTGGAATTCATGTCTTCACTAAGATCTGAAAACAAATGGCTGTTAAGAGCACGGCCTTTAATAAAGTTTATACTTTTAAAAGCATCATGAAACCCACCATTCCATTCCATTGCTAATGTTTTTTCTACAAGGACCTGTCAATGGATCAGGCAGTGTGTTAAAGTTACATGATCATTACTACCAGCTTTAACAATAATCTAAACCAATAATTTTGTCCACCATTGTTTTCTCCCACCCGTGCATACTAAATAGCACTTTTTCTATTTTAAATCTTCAGTTTCAAAATATTCATCAAATTTACTATATATGCCATATTCTTCCACGAAACAACAAAACAAACAATTTTATAACTTTGTTTTAATATGCACGCATAATAATTGCATGGCCGATTTAACTGGTGCAGTCATAGTAGGCAGCAAAAAGGCCTTAGCATTGGCCCTGTTGCCATGATTACTTCTGTGAAATGTATCTACCATTTTAATGGGAGAAGGTAACATAAGATCTTCTCCAATGGTCTATGCCTTTTTAATTTTAACAAATCAGATTTTAAACTTCATATGAGGCAAATAAATATTTTTTGCCAAAAGTCATAAATTTCTCAAAATACTGTTTTTCCTTATTTGAAAGATTTTAATGGTCATTCAGAATAGTCTTTGTTTTATTGATGCACAAAAGATGCTTGAATTCATGATGTCTTTTTATTATTCCAAAGGTTCCAGAGATTAAAAGCAGAGCCAAACTAGAGAAATGTCGCATATTTTCTTTTTCCACATTTTAAATGTATTTATCTGATTATTAGTTCCTACTTAAAGTAACTGAATCTTTGCCATCTGCGTCATTACCCTTGTTACTAACATCCAACTATTCACCCATGAATAAAAAATAATTTTTATTCTAAAATATAAATAAAATTTCATCTCTCATAATAGTTATTCAATTAAATACCAACCTTAGTCAAACCGAACAGTAAAATACAGAGCCATTCAAAATTATGTATGATATTGTAAAAGATTAATAAATTCATTTTTAAACAGAGACGTACTAGAATGGCTTTAAAAGGAAGAAAAACTCAAACATTTTCTTTTCCCACAACCTGTACTGAGTACAGATGTGGTGGCACTGCAATTGCTAGAATGAAAAATGGCATCTCAGGAAGAGAAGGCGTTTTTCATCTTGCAGTACATAAAATCAGATCAGTGATTTTGGTCCAATGTGTGTTTTATAGATTTAAATCATTTAAACATATTAATATTCATAACTCTACATACGAGAATAATAAGAATGAATAACACAAAAAATATAAACTTTTCAGAACAGTTAAGAGCTTGATACATCACAGAAAATAAGAAAATTTTAAAAATGAAACAAGAACTTATAACTTTGAAATATAAAAGAATAAAACTTTAAAAAAAATTAAATTAAATGATGTGGTATATCCATTATAAAATCTTTCTTATTTTTTGAATTATTTATTTATTACATTTTCTTAGTTTAAAATTTATAATAAGAATATACATATCATTTGCTTTCTTCTGTATATGAATTTATTTATTACACTCTTGCCAAATTTGTGATAAGTTTTTATGCATTATCCAGTCTCATTCCTACAGTAATCTCACATACTTTTATAACATTTTTATACAGAATTAAAATTCTTATATACAGAATGCAAGTCAATGTACATGATAAAGAAACTTAATGATGCACAATATAATAAACTAAGACGTCCCTTTTTAGAATATATAATGGCATTAATGCCATTTACACACTATCCAGATAAAAAAATAAATCTTGTATGATACCAATATATCATATATATATATATATATCTCATTAGATCATACCTAGTAATATGTAAGGCTTTGACTGTATCCCTGGGTAAATAAAATGAAGTCAAGGTTTTACGGCCACCGTCATCTTCTTCTTTTAGTATATCATAGATGGAAGGTGGACGAGTGCCAGCAATAACATTAATTGGTCTTGTAAGATTCATATGAACACGGATAAAACCATGAAGTGTTTCTCCATCTTCTTGCTAAATTATGTGAAAAGCCTAATTATGAGCATCAAGAAAATACATAATATTTATAATAAAATACAGGGGGATTCAACAGTCAGTCAGTTAATAAAAAAGTATTTTAGTGAATTTCCAATGTAAAGAAAACCAAATAGCCCAGAAATGGAGGGGGGGAAGTGAAATTCTCAAGTCACAATTACATTCACCAGATAGTGCTTCATTCACTAAAAGAATACAATAATTATTAAATGTGGCAGTCATCATTTTTCAACATTGCCTGAAGATGAACTAAGATGTAAGAGTAGCAAAACAACAGTTTATCAGGAACCCTTAAAGCATGATATCACAAAGCTATTTCCACACTGCCAGTGATGATCTATTCTCTCAGCATATCCAGAGTTGTAAGTATACTACGCTGTTACTCTAGACAATACTGTTAAAACTAAAACAGGATTTCAGGCCTGAAATTCAATATAACCATTCATACTGAAAATGATAGTTTAATACTCCATTTTTGAAAACTTTGAAAGTAAGAAACAATATGGAATGACGCTTGGCCTTGTACATCACTCAAAAATCAGGAGAATTTTTTTAGAAATTGGAAGATTTATTTTCAACAACAAAAAGATTTTTTAATAATGAATTAACTTCAAATCATTACTAATTAATATCTAAAAGTTCAGTTACTAATTCTTAAATGTAAACAATACATTCTGCATTAATAACTTTTTAATCCTTTCTTTCCATAGAAAAAATTAACTTTTCGTTTTTTTCAATAGAACTCATGTTGTCCTCGTGTTTTTGTGTACGAACATGTTTGAGAACGACTCTTCCACCGTGCGAAATCGAAAAATCAGAATGAAAGATGGTACACATTACAAATGCATTAAATTTCCTTGAGGAAATATTTGAAGAAAATCATCTGCGTATGATTTTTGAAAAGCACCTGAGTATTTTACCTTTTTTACCGGCATAACTAATACGAAAAGTTGTAATTTCTTAAACTATTTCTCGAAAGCACGTACGTTGCTACAGGTTAGCGACAAGATGAACCAAATAACAACCTCGATCTTGCTTTGTGCTCATTGGCTAATATGCGCCAGATGATACGCAGTGGCACTCCATGCTCACTGGAGAAATGGAACATGATGTTTTCAGACATGTGTTCTCACTCACAAAGCAGAAACGTGCCATAATTTCTCACTGATGAAACTACTTTGGTTTTCTATGTAGTTTAGAGAAAAACCAGGTGCTTTCAGACACCCAAACCACTTTTTTGGGGATGCAAATAACAAAGTATTAAGCCAAGCTACATAAAAATCATCAGAAATTTTAAGAATAAAAGAAAGTCGGGAGAAATATATTGTAAAACGGGTTGGCGGGAGAATGGTTAGAAATAGGGAGTCTCCCAGCTAAATTAGGAGAGTTGGCAACTCAGCTCGTATAAATCACACAAAATTTCATGCTTGCTATTCTTCAAAATTAGGGAAGCACAGTGCTTAATAGTCACAAAGTCAGTTCAAAAGTAGAGTGATACTTTCAGAATTCCAAATGTTAGCATAACTGCAATTAAAGCACTTACAATATAAAATTTCTTTAAAAAAAAAAATTTTTTTTAAAAAAAAAAAAAAAAAAAAAAAAACTTCAACCATCTGCAAGTAATTATTTTGGAATCATTGAAAAAATTCACAAAATACAAGTTTTTCAAATTTTTACTGATTTTTGGATCACATGCTGTATATATCTTTAATGTAAAACCATGCTAGGTTAATTTTTTTAATTCAAATGCAACTCATTGCAGTTATAAAAAAAAAACTTGCATATAAACTGTTAACTGCTATTTTAAATTTCCCATAGTTATACAACTAAATTATACATAATGAAATACTTTTGTATTAAGGTAAACCACCGTAGCACAATTCGGCAATTTTTTACAGATGACAAGGTAGAAGTTACTTATCAGGTGAAAGAAGGTAATTTGGGGGACTATTTTTGTGTGTGTGTGTGTTTCTTCATCCAAAGTACACAACAATCTGTTTTTGCTCAAAATAAATATCACAGAATTGCAGACTCGTCTTCGTGCAAACCTCGTAAACAGCAGTTACCTAGGAAACGCATTTCCTCACTGCTTCCTTCAGAAATATGTTCAATGCAAAAATTATCATGATTTGTTTATAAAAACTTGTGGAACTTAGAATACAGCAAAAAATACGCATACGAAAATGACACTGTTACTCGACTGAAGGATTGGAATGAGCATGGTTGTCAGAAGAATCATTATGCGCATGGTTGTCAAAGTTTGGCACATTCTGAAAACCTTGTAACTTCTACTAAGGTGGTTGTGTTACCACACAAGTACCCATAATGATTTATCTAAAATGACTGTATTATTATGAATAGTACAATAAAGAACTAATAGTAGACTTTCAGTTTTCTAAAAAAAACATAATACATTGTATACGGAATATTTTAAGATTATGAATACTTATCTCTGATTCAAATTTATTTTGAACTGAAGAATAATATGCATTAGATTAAAATGATAAACGTTAATATATGGAAGAGGTTTAAAATTAAGTATAACAGCTTAAATAAATGAAATTATTTACAGTTATTTAATGCACAGTTTTGAATTCAATTTATTTCGAGTAAGTATTAAATGTGAAGCTATGTTCATTACATACCATGTGAGTAAGTATTAAATATGAAGTAATGTCCATTACATATCAAGTACGAAAAAAAAATACGCCTGTATTCTAAAAAAGAAAAAAAGATTTTCTCAGTACTTACAAGAACCATGTCAGAACTATGATGCAAGGAGTTATATCTTTCTATCCTACGTTTTAATTCTTCCTCATCCAAATGTTCAAAAAATAATGGAGATAATCTTTCCTGAAAAGAATGCATAAAAAACATCACTGAAAGTAATCACCAAAGCACAAATGCATAACATATATTCTTGCATATACTTTAGGGCGCATATTCATACCCTTGAAATCTTAATAATATTCAAATCCAACTATTAAATTCTGAAGGTACAGAATAATAAATAAAGTAAAAGTGATCCTCCTAAAAAAAATCTCCTTTTCAAAAAATTGTGAAAAATGTAAGAAACTTGAGAAAAAAAAATTTATTCAGTTGAAATAACTCTTTTCACTTTTAATCTTGAATTTAAAGACCAATCTAAAAAAACTACACTTAAAAAATAGCTTCTTAAAATTCTTACAAAATTTTCAGATTTTAAATATTTCTATATAAAGTTACTAAAAATCATGGCAAAGTACTAAAAATCTATACATCTAATGGGATGCATTAACATGAGAAAAACATATGAATTTATGTAACGTATGTTTTTTAGTCTTACTTTAAGAACTAAAAAAGGAAAAAAATATATCAGCTGCTAGTAGTCTTCTACTATCAGGAATGTATCTATGTATGCAAGTTGTTATACACTCACGTTTGTGAAAATTGCAACACCAAGAAGGAATCGTCATAATTGAATGAAATTTAATACACAGTTGAGTGGTAGTGGTACAAATAAATGATTAAATGTTCAAAGCAAACAAACAAGAACAAGAGATCAGAATCAGTATTTTGTGTGGCCACCACGCGCCGCAATAAGTGCTGCTACACGACGTGGCATGGAGTCAAACAAAGTTTGAATGTCTGACTGAGGAAGAGCATTCCATATCGTTTGTACGCGTACCCAAAGTTCGTCTGCAGACGCAACAGGACGAGGATCACGAGCAAGACGCCGACCAATGACATCCCACACATGTTCAATTGGCGACATATCCGGGAAACACGCAGGCCAAGGAAGAAGCTGTACCTGCTGCGCTGCAAAGAAGGATTTAACAATCCGAGCAGTATGAGGGCGGGCATTGTCCTGTTGAAATACAGCGCCTGGCAAGCTTTGAAGGAAGGGAACAGCTTCGGGCTGTAGAACTTCACGGATATACCGGTTGCTGTTCAGATTGCCCACAATTCGTAGCAATTGAGATCGTCTATGATATGCTATGGCGCCCCAGACCATAACTCCGGGTGTTCGTCCACTGTGGCGTTCGATAATGCACTCCGGAAGGTGGCGTTCACCGGCATAGCGTCTGACACGAATGCGGCCATCATGGTACCACAAATTAAAGCGGGATTCGTCAGAAAACACGACATGCTGCCAATCAGCACGCCAGTCTCTATGCTGATTGGCCCATTGTAGCCGCAGGCGGCGATGGTCGTGCGTTAGGGGGATCCTGTATAAAGGAGTCCGTGCGCGCAGTCCACACTGCAGCAGACGTCTACGAATTGATGAAGCACACAATGAAACACCTGTAGCTATTGACCACAGTGCTGCCAATTGTCTAGAGGAAGCTGTACGGTCCGTCCGCGCCATGCGGACCAGGTGTCTATCATCGCGAGCTGACGTCACATTTCGGGGTCCACTCCCGGATTTCCGAGTTGTCCGACACTCGTCCGTCCACTGCTTCCAAACGCGCATCACTGTGCTGCTGTTACGCTGCACACGAGAGGCTACTGCACGATACGACAATCCAGCTTCACGAAGGCCGATGATTCTCCCTCGTTCAAACTCTGTAAGTTGTTCAAATCTCGCTCTCTTTCGTCGACAAGGCATAAGTACAGATTGAGTTAACGTTTACCACTAGCAGATAACCACCGATAACCATACACGCCTCGCTACAGCCGTCTATTTATTCGGATCCATCAGCCGTTCAGAGGGCGCTGCTCAGCATACGCATGCGCTACGGATTTGCAATTCTAATCATTTGCATATCATGCGCTACTTTGCATTTCCTGAAAATTTCAGCTCACTCGTGTAAGTCCTTCATGGTGTTGCAATTTTCACAAACGTGAGTGTATATGTATGTGCATATATTTGTCTGTGTAAACAAACGCATACATGAACACATACATCCATAGATTTCTGAATCTGGTCCCAATATCAGAACAGTAACTTTTCCTTAAATCTTGCACTTTATATGAAGAAAATACTAAATATTTAAACTTAATAAATTAAATTTTATTACAATTTTGAGTACTATGACGACTATCTTGGCGACATTTGGCGATAAAAATTTTCATTGCCGATTTTTAGTTTATCTTCATAAATTCTTTTAAAAATAAAAGTCCTAATTATAAAGGAACAAAAACTTAAAAACCAAAAATCCCGAATATATATATATATACCTATTATAAATGAACATATATATATATATATATATACACTGGTGCCAAAATTGTGGACACTTTTGGAAATTTTTATGTTTTTGAACTTTGTATGCTTATAGAAAATGTTACGTTTCGCAAAAAGGAAACTTGTATATATCATTTTAAAGAGAATTTACTACTGAATTCAATACAAAACACAAAATTCAATTATTTGAAATACAAAAAAAGTTATATGTACTTTAATATAAATAAAAAACACAGTTATGAAGTGGTTTGTAATGTCTAGCTTCCCTGGCTAATCACTGTTCTTGTTCTGAGAGCCAATCAAATGTTAGTAACTGCCAGTAGAAGCTGACATCATGTTTACACTTGAAACAATTCATTATTTTGCTTTGTTTTGTAGAAGGAGGACTTGTTTCTTATGCACTGCCATTACAAGTAGGAATTTTTGTAAAAATTTTTAATAGTTAGTCAAGAAGCAATGAGATCAATTAAAAGAGTAGATTGGACACCTAGAAAGAGATGTAACATTATTGTGTTACGAGAAAGTGGTCTTTCCTATGCTGAAATTACAAGACAGGTGGGTGGTTCAGTGACTACATCTGGAGTCCGAAAGTTTTGTTTACGATATGAGGAGACAAATTCAATAAAAAACAAAGAAGGAAAAGGCCGAAAAAGGTGCACCCCATCTATTGATGACAGAAGAATAAAACGACTATGTCTACAAGATAGAAAAATGTCATCAGCGGCCATCAGAAGTGATCTAAATGATGCTGGTGTTTCTGTCAGTTCAAGAACAATCAGGAGAAGATTAACAGATGTTGGACTGAGAGGTAGAATTCCCCGAAAAAAGCCTTATCTTCATTTTCAGCAACGAAAAAAAAGACTACAGTGGGCAAAGGAACACATTAATTGGCAGATGATCAGTGGTCACAAGTTATATGGAGTGATGAAATTAAGATATCGTGATTCGGTAGTGATGGGCGAAAATATGTAAGACGTAGAATAGGAGAAGAGCTACATCCTGACTGCATTCAAGCAACTGTGAAGAACCCAGTTAGTGTTATGATTTGGTAATGCATGTCAGCAGATGGTATTGGTCGCCTTCATGTCATTGATGGGACACTGAATGCCAGAAAATACATTGACACTATTCTAGAACCAAAACTTCTACCTTCCATCAGAGATCTCTTTCCCAACAATGCTTCGTTTATTTTTCAGCAGG
>KK112043.1:194921-235229 GCA_000611955.2 Stegodyphus mimosarum | reverse complement strand
AGACTGTATGGTAGCAAATGTTCTCTTCTTTGGGTCCAAGATTGAATCCCAGTAAGGCATAGATATTTGTGACTTTAGTGTCTTTGTGGTACAAAAGCATTTAAATTATGATCAGCTGAAAACTTGGCAGAGAAACATGCATACATTTCTGCTAATTCTTCATTATTTAGTTTCCTTAAATATAATGTAGGGCTCTAATATTTGGTGGCAACAATTTGAAAAGTGAACCGACATTTATAGTGCATCAACACAAAATACCAAAATGAAATTAACAGTCATTCTGGGCAAATTGCCCCTTTGGACTGAAAAATGTGACAAAACTTTATTGTTCTTGCTTAGTACATAGTTACAAGGGTTGTTTTACAAAGTTTAACAATTATCTTGTTAAACTTTTTCCCATGTTCTTGCGCATTTCATGGATATGCTAATATCATCTACTAATAGCTCAGTGTCAGCGCTAAAAATAGCTAACACAACATTAATATTGGTTTTTAAATGAACTAAGCTCAATGATGCAACAGCCCTAGTGGGCCATGGCCAGCAGTGCCCCAATATCTGCTTTTCTAACCGTGGGACCCAGGTTGCGTAAGCATATGCCCTGAATAAGTGGTCAGCTTGTCGCAGGACCCCTGATGAGTAGTTCCCAAGCGAACTTGGTACTCATTTTGTCGACCCAAGGAATAAAAGGCTGAGTCAACCTTGCCCAGCCCAAGGATTGAACTCTGGACCTGTGGTGCTGATGTATGATGTGCTAACCACTGTGCTACCAGTACTAATATTGGTTTTTAGTCACAGGTTTAATGCAGCTTTTCAAGTTTCGTGCTGAATGGTCCAATATTATTTAATTGCGGTAATTTTATATGTCATACAAATGAAGCATTATATTATGCCTGTCTTAAAATTTCATTTAACCCTTAGCTTTTATTTAATGACATCTTTATTGCAGAGTCAGCTCAGTATTGAATAAGTGCTCTAAACAATATGGAAAACAATATATTACTGATGGATGTGATGATACTTGCTGGAACTCTGATCAAGTTTGTATCATTTTATTTATTTATGTTATTATTTTTATATATTACTCATAAAATTTTATTTCATATCCTAAATAACAATTCTTCTTATGAGAAATTATTTAATTTATAACTGAGAATTACCTCATTAGTATTTCAGTTAATAAATTATTTATTGCAGAACTTTTAATATTCTTAATGTTAATTAATACATATGTTTAATATACATTTTTATATATACTAAATGAAGAATATACAAAGGCGAGTAAAAATATAACATCCACAAGTTAATTTTTTTGTCAACTTTAATTATTTAGCATTTATTATTGCCTGAAATGGAAACATCAATGATATAAGTAAATCATAAAATTTGTACAATACAATAAATCTGAAGTGAATATTTTCCATCATGTTTAATGGCACTTTTCAGTGATCCATAATGGTAGAAAAAAAATTTCAAAATGCTGTTTATTCAAGTCCTATTTTAAAGTACCTTAAGCAATTACAGATGTGTATTAACTCCTTATGTAATTTAGATTTTAAGAAAAAGTATATTTATTCTAAACTGGTTTAGAAATCACATTAGCACTGAAAATGATGCACACATTAAAGATGTCACATCTTAAATTTTACGTAACTCCATCTTTTAATGATTTATTTTTCTAGCAGTTTTTCACTGAATTTGGGAGTGGCAATGTGTGTAACTCTTGCTTTTGTTTATGTTGTGAAAAGAATTAAAGATAGGAATTTCTTTTGCTGTAAAAAGGTTGTTTTTCTTTGGATTAAATATACTAAATGTTCACTTGAATGCTGATATCATATTTTATTTCCTGTGTTAACATAATTTTTAATTGTATCCTCGGCAGGATAGTGTAAATAATTTTAAATCCAAAGAATTGTGAAGGTAAGCCTAATTTATTTTGTATTTAGAGGTGGAAGTCTTTTGAAGGCTCATATGGCTCAACATTCTGAATTTACTAAAGCTTGTAATAAATTAGAAAAACTGAATATTGAAACTGATGTAGATATTTGTGTGCTTGAAGTAATTTTTTTTTTTTTATTTCAAAAGAAGAACATTTGGAGCAAACTCACTGAGATATCTGGTTGTAATGAAAGTTTTCTGCCAAAAAACGTTCTTAGTAAAGTTTAAAAAAAAAAACATGAAATTAGTACCTTTAGTGCGGGTAGAAATCACCACCCAAATCTATGATATTCTGCCAACATTTTGGCAATTTTTCAAACATGACCAGAAACTTGGTGGCCGCGAGTCCAAAAACAGATCAACCTTATTTCGGGATGTACTGTGCAGAGTGGAAGATAGCACCAGCAAGATGTAGCTGCAGTTGTGAAGTATGGTAGAAGTCTAAAGGAGCAATGTCGGGGCTGTATGGTGAGTGTGGCAAAAGATTTCATTCCAGTCCATATAGAGTTGAGTTGGTGAAATGCAGACACATGTGGTCTTTTATTATCTTGATGGAACATTACCTTTTTGCACCAGAGCTCAGTTCGACATTTTTCCTTGATACCAGCATCAAAATGGACTAGCATCTTGTTATACGCCTTACTGTCAAGGATTTACCTCAGCACATTCAGCCTGTATTGTTGAATTAAATCCACTTTTCATCATAAGTGATGATCCATCCAGAATTTTGCCTTTGTATTGATATTCGAGCAGATTAGTGCAGGTCCAAACACATCTGCCCTTACCAGCTTGAGTCAACTCATGCGGCACTCAGTGATTGAACTTGTACACCGAGTTTATGCAATGCATAGTGTGACTAATGGACATGGCATTAACATCTAACTGCTTAGCAGGCTCTCAACTGGTTGCATACTGATCTTCTTCCACACATTCTTAACATCAGCAAACCGGCCAGACCGCTCTGCTTCTTGAATGTCATAGTCCTTGTTTTTGAACTTTCGGTGCCAAACCTTCACAGTGTCATATGATACAACTATATTATCTATAGCTGTACACAATTTGGTGATATTCTGTAGCTGACTGTTTGCAATGGAACTAGAAGTAAATTATTGTTCTAATCTGGTAGCATGATATTCCCATTTCAGACACCTTAATGAAAACAGTACTTTTTTACAAATTTCACAACACAGTGTTCTAAAGCAATTCTCTCTCTTTCAAATGCCAAAAATTATTTGACAAAATATGATGAAAGACAACAATGTGAACTGTTTGCACGAACAGTATTTACGGTGGTGAGAAACTTTCATTTAAACCTAATATTTTAGCCGCATTACCAGAGAAAGTGAATTTCAATAACTGTATGAAATTGTTGAAGATATCCATGAAAAGGGTTTGAGAATTAAATTAAGCAAATTATAAGGAATGGCAAAATAAGGATATGAATAATATTACTTTCATCTGCTTAGATAATAGTCACGCTGATACTATTGGCACTTTGAGTGGTAGAAATTTCAAATTGCCGAAACTTGAATTATGTAAATATGGTGGAGGTGTTAAAGAATGATTGCAATTTTAGAACCAATTAAAAAATATGTAAAAATCCTTGTACTATTGACTCAGTCAAATTTCAGTATTTATTATGAAATTCAGTTGATGGTTCTCAGGTAGAGAAGTTGTTGAAAATTTCCCTCCAATGGGAGAAAATTACCCAAAGGCTATGGAGAGCTAAAAATCTTGTTTTAATCATGATGATTAATTAGTAAAGGTTTATGTTAGAGAGCTGTTAAAGCTAGTTTTGAAAAATGCTCATCACATAAGTATTCTCATGATTTATGTGCACTTTATGATAAGTTGAGACCCAGATATGAATTCTTGAATCTCTAGGCATTACCACAGACAAAAGTACTGCTTTACTTTATCCTTTAGTTGAATTGTGTATGCTTGAAAATTTTCTTAGAGCTTGGCAAAGAAGTCCAAATATTGATCATGGCAGCAATCCCAAAAAGTGACTCAATAGTTTACTAAAATTCTTGAAATCTGAAGTTGAGTCTAAAGAGTGGATAAAATTAGCTATGGTTGGATTTGGGCTTCAAGGTGAAATTTCAATTAAGGGGAAAAACTAAGAAAATCCATGCACAATTTGCTACAACTGCTAACTTGTTGAGTCCAAATTAACACGAAAAGTTCTGTATTTTTATAATGTAAACATGATTGTTTGAACTGTTTCAGAGTGCAAAAAATGATGTTAGTATATAAACAAAAAATTTGGGGAGGAAGAAGGATCCTGCTTTAAATGTGTTAAAGTAGAGCATCATTTGGACAAATGTAGAAATTTTGTGAGACATGCTGGTAGTAACAAGGTTTCCAGTTTAACGATTTGTCTTGAACTGCCTGAGAATAGAATAGCAATAGTAAAATCTGTCTCCAATAAAGTGGATAAAACAGATGGAAAAGATAAGTCAATTAATCTGGGTAGTTTTTTTCTAATTTACCTGAAGTTTTGTTCCAGACTTTAAAGGTAAATTTGATTAAGAAAGTTTCCTCTTTATGCATCAGGGCATTATTTAATTCTGGATGTCAAAAATAATATATCACAGAGAAAACTGCATCTATTTTGGGTTGTAGAGATATTGGGTATTTTTTTAAAGCAGAAGATGTAAAAAATGAGCAATGCCCTAAACCAGGACTCGAACCACGGACCTCTCGAATACACGTCGAGCGTGTTGACCACTATACCATGAAGGCATGCCAAGAAGGCAGGAGAAATACCTTATAGGGTTTCAAACCCTTGCATTGGCAAAAATTATATCATTCACTATTCAAAGGAGCTGCCATTGATGAAAAACTACATAATGTATAAACTGAACTAGGTAGTTTAGATGGTACATTTTTCTGCAGTTTTGATGTTCTCAATCTATATGTGATAGTCTGCCATCAATAAGAAATGAACCTTGGGTAGATGAATTGAAATCTGTGAACACTGCAATGATTGACACCAATGATAGCAACCAACCGATTGACATTCTAATTGACTCTGACATGGTGGGGAGACTTTTTACCAGATGAATTTTGTCTTGCAGAACTTGCAGAAACATATTTAAGATGGATATTGATAGGAAAAACAGGTTTACTGCAGCGTTACCGTATCAGGGTTCGTGAAGGAAGCTACTGTATCCAAACTTTTGAGTTTAGAGGTACTTGGTATTACAGGCCCCACAAAAGCAAAAGCCAAAAAAGAAAGGGCGCTTCAGATCAAACTGTTCTTTGAAAGAAACGTTGAAATGAATAAAGAAGAGTGTTATGAAGTTGCTCTGGCATAGAAGAAGGACCATCTTCCTGTTGCAGCCATTAGCTTTGAAACAGTTGAAGAGTACAACCAAAAACTTCAGTCAGAGAATTTGGTTCCAGTATACAATGAGGTTTTTAAGAAATGGCTTTCACTAAGAATAACTGAAGAAGTATCAGACGAGATTGTGCCTCATGAACGTTACCTGCCTCATAGACCTATTATAAAGCAACAGAGGACAACTCAAGTATGTCTAACATGATTATGGCATTATTGCTGATATTGGTGGAGGGGGAAACTTTTCTGCAAATTAATGTAATGTATCAAGGTAACTTTCTTTTCTTGAGGTGAAATGATAATGACAAGAATGCATTGAAGATCATGTTTTACAAAAGAGGGGTATTTGGCATAAAAAGTAACCCTTTTCTATTAGAAGCTATGCTTAGCTATCATTTACAGAAATATCTTGAAAATCCCAATTACAGCAAGCAAATTGTTAACAGACTTCTAGAAGGCTTTTATGTGGATAATCTGGTAACTAGTTTGAGTAAGGAATGTGAAATACAACCTTTTATTGATGAAGCTTATCATATAATGCCTGATGAAAAATTTAATTTGAGAGAATGGCAATGTATAGGAGACAAGAAACCACATTGATTTACATCTGCACTAGGATTAGTGTGGGATCTTAAAGGTGATGGGTTTAAAGTAAACTTGATTGGTTAGAACATTGTAATTTTCAAACTATGAGGGGCTTTCAAATGAAAGTGATTCGAGATGTGTATCCATGAGATGTGTGGTGACAGAAATGAGACAGACACATGGATAGGAGCAGCAGTATTTGATGACTGAAATACATACAATGTTCTTTAAAAAATCACCTATTGCGTTAAGGCAGGTGTCCCATTGCTTGGGAATGTTACGAATTCCGTCCGCAAAGAACGATGTCAGTTGATAATAGAATCAGTTCATAGCTGCAGCCTTTACATCCTTGTTGGACTGAAAGCATTGACCCTTTAGGCTTTTCTTCAGCGGTCCAAAGATGTGGTAGTTGCGAGGCAACAGATCTAGACTGTAAGCTGGATGTTCCAAGACTTCCCACATTTTACGAGCCAATGCCTTGACACACACCCGGACAACATGCGGCCTTGCATTGTTGTGCAGAAGGATGACATTTGACGACAGCATACCTGGACGTTTGTTTTTTGATAGTCTTATACAGCTTATCAAATGTTTTGGTGTACCGTTGGGCATTGATGGAGACATGCGGCTCCTTAAACTCCAGTAATAGGGGACCCTGAATGTCAAAAAATGCTTTCACTATCACCTTTACGGCTGAGTTTTGAATTTTTTGGGCCCTAGGCGAGTTGGGGTGTTTCCATTGCATGCTGATGGACTTCCCTTCCGGTTGGAAGTTGTGACGCCAGGTTTCATCCCCTGCTACTATGTGCTGCAGAAAGTCATCACCATCAGCCATGTAGTCCTGAGTACCAATGGAAACGTTCAAGTCATTTGCAGCATCATGAATGTTTCAATATCGATTTGTTTTGACTGCCATGTCAATGTCCATAATCAACTTATGTGTCACAGCTTTGTGCGTCTGACTGGGATACGGCAAATCCGCTGTCTCCTGCGAACCTTTCAATATAACGAGCATACTGTTCTCACCCACCTCATCACTATGGGCTTCGACATACACGTGACTCCATACACAACCACCATTCTTTGATGAATATCCACTGGCTTACATTCTTCCAGTGTTAAAAACTTGATTACAGCTCGCTGATCTGTTTTTGACAAAGTTGCATCCACACCAGCTATTTTTGAATGAATGCCACATCCTTATGACTGAAGTTAGCACAGATATCCTTCCGTACACGCATGTGTGGTACATACAGCTTCACTATCGCATTTTTTTTACCAAAATCCAGTGCAGATGTTTTGCATGCTTGCTTCGAATCACTTTCATTTGAACATGCCTTTTGAAAAAGATCTATTCTTTGAATCACACATAAAGTGTTTGATTCCTTTGGCTTCATGAGTCCTGTTTTACTAATACCCAAACTGTTGTTGCAGAAAATGTAGAAATGTGAAATCACATGGGATGCTGAAATCAAAGATAAAACTAAGGAGGAGTTTTTGAAATGATTTTTAGAACTTTGTCAGCTAAAGGAGGTATTCATAAAATGTTTTCTTTCAGTATATTTAAGTTACATCAATAGCATTAATATCCATACTTTTTGTGGTGTCATTTACAAAGCATATGCTGCAGCTGTATTTGATCAAGTAGAGAGCTCCAATGGTCTCAACATCCAACTTCTGACTGCAAAATCAAGGGTGTCTCCGGCAAAACCTCTCACTGTTCCTCATTTAGAATTATTGGCTGCAACAGTGGGAACTCGATTGTGTAACGTAGTAATAGAAAATCTGCAAAGAGATAACGTTAAAGAATACTTCTGGACCAATTCAACCGTGGTATTATCCTGGATTTAGAACAATGACCTTTGGACAACTTTCTTGAAAAACT
Source organism: Stegodyphus mimosarum (assembly GCA_000611955.2). Classification (NCBI taxonomy): domain Eukaryota; kingdom Metazoa; phylum Arthropoda; class Arachnida; order Araneae; family Eresidae; genus Stegodyphus; species Stegodyphus mimosarum. Next base: position 227,481 of record KK112043.1, on the reverse strand, counting down.
GTATTAAAAAAATAAGGAAACTGATAAATTTTGATCTCTGAAGGCATGTTCCTGGAGTTTTGAATCTAGCCGATCTTCCCTCAAGAGATTGCAAACCAAGTCGTCTGTCACAAGGTAAATGGTGGGAGGGACCCACTTGGCTTAAGCAGACTGGGAATAATTGGCCTTTTGTTGAACAAACATTAAACAAAGAAGCAATATCACAAGGAAGGAAAAGAACCATTTCGAACCTGATAAATCAGTCAGTTGCCTGCTCTTTAAATCAACCTGCTATTCATGAAGTATGTAATATGACTTATGTGGAATGTAGATATGGTGACTAGAAATGGTACTATTATTATTTTTCAAGCTATCCATAAAATGATGTGCATGGTAGCTTGGCTCCAAAGATTTATTTTTAATTGTCAAAATCAGAAATCTTTACATATCACTGGGGAACTATCATATCAAGAATTTAAAGAAGCTTAAACAAGTTGTGAAATTTATTCAACATAAAGCTTTTACAGCAGAAACTTCTAAGAAATTGAGCACATTAACAACATATTTTGATAACGAGAAATTGAAGGCAAAGATCACTTTCAGGAAAGATTCTTTAGATTTATTAAGTTCCGTGATTTTGCCTGCAGGTCATGAAGTTGTTAAACAATTGGTAGTAAGCAAACTGTCACATTGGCTCCCAGAATTTGCTCAGGAGGGAGCATTACTGAATTCTAAATGCAAGAAAAACTATAAGGTCAATTATGTCCAAATGCTTTATTTGCATAAGATATGCCAAACAGAACCTAACTGCTTTTAGTCTTTCATTGCCAGAAAACAAGGTAAAGGATGGATTCTGCTATTTTTTGAAATAGTTGGCATTGTCATGGTAAGTCTTTTTTATTTAAAGGGAGAAAGCAAATCTTGTATTTTTATTTACACATGTGCCATCTATCGTGCAGTACATTTTGAACTCTAAATCTGTCATGTCTGAATGTAGCAACATTTCTTCAGTATTTCCATTAATTTGACGGACAGAGGCAGACCCTCGCATGTGTGTTGTGATAGTGGCACTATTTTTGTGGGAGCATCTAACAACTTAAAATTTTTGAATTGAGATGAAACACAACAAAAAAGGATTCAGTGGTTTTTCAATCCACCAATTGCTCCCTGGTGAAAAGGTTTTGGGGGATGGTTGATAGGTGTTATGAAGCAAATTCTCAGGAAAATATTAGGAAAGGCTTTACTTTGTTATAAAGAGATGCTAACCATTTTATGCGATGCAGAATCTGTTCTTAATTCACAACTTCTCACCTACCTTTCAGAAAATGAAAGTAAATATATTCTGTTATCCTCAAGCTCCTTCTTAAGTAATTTCCAATAGACTGATGTTTCAGACTTCGATCAAATTGATGTAAATTCTTTCAACAAAAGGCTAAAGTATTGGCAAAAATTGATAAAGGATTTTAGGAACAGATTTAGATCTAAATATTTAGGACTTCTAATTTAAATAAGCATGAGAAATATAGTCAACAAATCAAACTCAGTGACATTGTACTGATTGAAAACCATGGTACAAAATTCATTAAATGGCCACAGGGTCTTGTAACTGATTTTGCTTACTGGTAGAGATAAGAAAATGAGATTAGTTTGCATCAAGAAAAACAGAGGTCTACTCTTACGACCAATACAGAGAATATTTCCGCCTGAAGTTGTTAGGACTGTATGTTCAGTGCATATTCTTGGCAAACATGTTCGTGAATTAAATTAAGTCCTGATCTTGAACAGGAAGCTGAATGCAGCTATGTTCTGTGGTAGAATACTGTGATTAAGTGGTAGAATAACTATACGTAAGAAGAATTTAAAATCCTCTTTTATTAAAAACTAGTTAGAAATTAAGTAGTCGTTGCTCACAGAGCTATGAACGCGAGGTTGGCCTCTAAACTAAATGGTGTGTAGCAAGATTTAACTAATACTAACGCACTTAGAATTACTTCAATAAGTAATAGCGTAACAGCGCTACGGCTTAGAATTTAAATACTAGCTGGTCAGGCGAACGTTGAATAGAGTAACAGTGGTCTGAGACTAAAAGCTCTCTCACACTGAGAGGTTCCTACCTCTCGTTTAAATAGAACTTGGCTCTACTTCAAATTAGTATAAAGCTGAAACACGCACTTATTCTAAGGGGAAGTTGAAATAAGAACAGATAGAAAAAGGCAAATTAAAGTAAAACTTTGTTAGTTTAACTAAAACCTTACATACTTCCCGCCAGAATTGGTTAGAACTACTGTGGTCCAAACGGACCATGTTGAAACTTGCAATTCTAGAAGTACAAAAAATTCAACTCTTTCTACTTAGGCCAACCTTTACAGAAAAATAGAATTTCTTGGCCATTTACAGACGAAAACTTGATTTGTACATACATCTTCATCTGTTCTGAGCATTACCTTACTTTGGTCTACGTCCTTCCAGCAAAATCTGGAAGGAAAGAAATTTTAGTATAACATAATAGCAGTAAGTTCTAGGTAACCGACTTCTTTTTCTTACCCATGTAAATTCGCACGCACACATTATCATTCAAGCAAAATTAAATTCTTTCCCCAATGCTCTCTACCGGTGTTAGATGAAAAGCGAACCGCCATTGCGGTTTCTCTTTTTTGTCCGGGAGTGTTCGACTCTACCACCTACGATCGACTAACATTAGTTAGAACTTGACATAACAAGACCTCAAAAGACGCCCTATAACCAGCTAAACCTGAGGTTCTAACTAACTTCAAAGTAACACTTTAAGTGTATTTGGTGGAGAGCCTATTAATACTTGCATTTTTTTAATTCTATCTCGCCTTTTCATGCATACAATTCGTAGTTTGCACAAAGAATGCTTCATTCAAAATTGCATTGATGCTCTAAATCTTTTTTTTTTTTAACATTTTATAAAACTTTTAACAATTGCATACAAATCACAAAATACAATAAGTGCGTTAAATTTTTAAGTTTGCAGCAAGTGCTTCACATTCTTTTTTTCTTCAAAGTTCTTTTTTTGAAACATCGCATTACACTGAAATAATAGTCTGTAGACTAAATCGTGTTTTTCCTTCTACCGACATTTCATTCTAGGATTTTACAGGTCTTTCGACAAAGCATAATACAAAATCATTTAGTTAACATTCTCGCAGCAATTCATTGCTTTTACAAAACTAATATATTCACAATGCTTCAGAATCTACTTTACAAACATTAAGTAATTTTAAATTTAATAATAACTGCAGAATTACAATTTTAAACAAAAGCATTTTTTTCAAGATAAGTAATCATTTATCGCCCATTTGGCGTAAAAATCAACCTGGCTTGAGGTAAAAAGAGACTCTGCAACTTGCAGTAACACTCGAAAATTAACTAAACGTTGGAATAAGAAATACTACTTATCTTGTTGTAGTCAGCCATTCTTTTCTTGGTCCAATCCTTGAAAGTTGGGTAGATTGTAACTTGGGCCAGTTTTCTTGACTTTGGTTGCTGCCTGTTGCCCTCTTGCTGTTCCTCCGCCTTTCTTTTATGTGTCCTTCTTTCCATCCTGGGGTACTTGCGCTGGGGAGGAAGATGATCCGCTCGCCGTTTCTTCGGCTGGGTCCTTTGCTCCTGGGCCCTTGTTCGTCGCTGCTCCGGGCTCCTGCCGTATTCCGGACGTTTATCCTCAGGCTGCAACCGGGGCTGCTTGCTTCTCAGGCTCCTTTCTGATGTTTCTGCTGTCCTCTTGGCTACTTTCTGTTGGCCTTGTCCATTGTGCTTGGGTCTTTTGTTAATTGTTAAACTTGTATTCTCAGAGTTCTTTCTTTTCAATCCACCTCCTTTGGTGATTTTCCGTTTCTTGTTTCTTCTACTTTGTTGAGGGGGGGGCTTTCTTTTTCTGGCCTTTCGTTGCCATTGTTGCTGGTTCCTGTTATTGCCGCTGAGGTACATCTTCCGTGGAAGTGCGTTTCCCCGGATCCTGGAAAAAAATCTTTAAGCATTTTCCATTTTATTACGGTCATAATACGGCTTAATTTGGTCCACATTAGCAGTAATTTTCTCGCCGTTGTTCCTCCTTAATATTACCACTGTCTGGGTAATTTTCTCGGTAAGGAAAGGGCCTTCAAAACGCAGAAAAAATTTCCCCACCTTTTCTTCTGGGGCATTTGATAAAGCATGCTTTATTTTCAGCACCTCATCTCCAACTTTATAATTCACCTCTCTTCTCTTTTGGTCATAGTAAAATTTCTGTTTCCCCTAGGCTGTTTCCGAATTTCCTTTGGCTTCCCGTATCAACTTCTGAATATCACTCATTTTAAATTCTTCTGTCCTTTCCTGGACAAAGAAAAGTTTGTCTAAGGGTGTCAAAATCTTTCTTTCAAAAAATAGTTCAGCGGGTGTTTTTTGTGTAGTGTCATGTTTGGCAGTTCTAAGGGCAAATGCAAATTCATTTATATGGCTATCCCAGGTAGAGTAATAATTCTTAATGTAACTTCGAATGATTTTCACTACGTTTCTATTAACCCGTTCCGCTATGTTTGACTGCAGACGATACGGAACCATCTTTAGGTGACGTATGCCCAGTTTTGCACACATTTCCTCAAAAATATTACTAACAAATTGGGGACCATTGTCGGAAATAACTTTTAGGGGCGCCCCGTATTTTAAAATATACTTATTTAAAATTGAATCTACTACAATTTTTGCAGACGCGCGTTTTAACGGAATCAACTCTAACCATTTGCTACAATGGTCCACTATAACTAAAAGATATCAGCTTTTGTTAACTTTACTTCTAGGATAAGGTCCCAATAAATCGATGCCTATTATTTGATTTGGAATTCTGTTTTAACACTATTTAGTAACCCGGCCGGGCGGAAATAAACATAATTATTAAATTGACATGTTGGGCACGACTGGACATACGCCCTAGTAAACTTTTGCAGTTCGGGAAAGAAAACTGCCTCGCGAACTCTGTCAGGACTGAGTGTTCGGTGCATATTCTTGGAAAACATCTTCGTGATAGCTTAAAGTCGTGATCTGGAACAGGGAGCTGAATGCAGCTATGTTCTGTGGTACAATACTGTGATTAAGTTGGAGAATAACTGCACTTGAAGGGGATTTAAAATCCTCTTTTATTAAATCACAATTATGTACAACCACTTCCCAACTCGGGAGGGATACAGAAAGTAGAGACCGCACTTGGGTCTAAAAATGAACAGTCAAATAAATTTAAACTAAAACTAATTAGAAATTAAATCAGTCGTTGCTCACAAGGCTATAACGCGAGGTTGGCGTCTAAACTAAATGGTGCGTAGCAAGATTTAACTAATACTGACGCACTTGGAATTACTTCAATAAGCAATCACGTAAAAACGCTATGGCTTAGAATTTAAATGCTAGCTAGTCAGGCGAACGTCGAATAGAGTGACCGTGATCTGAGACTAAAAGCTCTCTCACACTGAGAGGTTCCTACCTCTCGCTTAAATATAACTTGGCTCCACTTCAAATTAGCATAAAGCTAAAACGCGCGCTTCTTCTAACGGGAAGTCGAAATGAGAAGAAATAGAAAAGTATAAATTAAAATAAAACTTTGTTAGTTTAACTAAAACCTTACAACACTTTGGACAGTTTTTCGTATGCCCAAATGGCCCGAAATGGCCAAATCGTGCAACTCCTCTAATACATTCAACCTAATGCTAACTGGGATAACCGGTCTAAACTGTGGTTTTCATTAGTCGTTTTCGTATAAAATAAAAGTCCATCAATTATTTCGTAATTTGCGGCCCTATTTCTTATCGGCACAATATCCGGATGACTGAAATTCTCAAGGTCGGCCAAATAATTGTATATATTTTTGAACTCCGGATCTTTTCCGAGTTCGGCTATTACTGTTTCACGAGAATCTAATATTTTGGATGTCAGCATGGCTATTCTAACCGTATTCCCGTTTTCATCCAAATTAATTCTGCTTAAAGCATCTGTCACAACATTTTCCTTCCCCGGCGTGTGTTTAATTACTAGATTATATTCTTGTAATTTAAGTACCCACCTTATTAATCTGGTTGATAAATTTTTCCCAGAGTAGAGTCTGGTAACCGCAGCGTGGTCCGTATATACAGTTACTGGAGAACTTCCGAAGAAAACACGAAATTTATGCACTGCTGATAACACTGCGAGAGTTTTCCTTTCTGTGGCCGAATAGTTTATCTGGGTTTCATTTAATGTTCGACTGAAAAAGGCCACGGGTTGCCCATTTTGAGAAAGCACTGCCCCAATTTCAAAATCTGAAGCGTCCGCTGAAATTTCTAATCCTTTGTCCCCCTCCGGAAATTTTAAGACGGGAGCTTGAGTCGATGCGTCTTTCAGTTTTTGAAATGCCAAGTTGGCTTCTGCTGACTACGAAAACCTACCTTTCTTCCTCTTCAATTTTAGCAGAGGCTCAGTTATTTTGGCAAAGTCTTTAATGAAGGACCGACAGTATGAACACATACCAAGAAACGACGCTAACTTCTTCGCTGTTTTAGGAACAGGATAATTTTTAATAGCTATTATCTTGGACTGATCCGTTTCGATTCCATTCTGAAAAATTTTAAACCCTAAATAATGTAACTCTTTTGCGGCAAATTTACATTTGAACACATTTATCTTCAAACCAGCTTCATTTAACAATAAAAACACTTTTCGTAAATCTTGTAAGTGCTGTTCTAAAGTACTACTCGTAATTATAATATCGTCTAAATATATGAAAGTATTCTTACCAAGGCCCGGTCTTAAGACGATGTCCATACATCTTTGGAAAGTTGCCGGCGCGCCGGATAAACCAAAAGGCATCCTAAGAAATGCGTACATGCCAGACTTAGTTATGAAGGCGGTTTTGGGGACGTCTTCGGGTTTTACCCCAATCTGAAAATAGCCACGCGTAAGATCTAATATGGTCATATACTTTGTAGAGGAAATATTTCGAATTATCTCTTCGATTATCGGCAGAGGATATACAGGATATTTTGTGACGGAAATGAGCTTGCGGTAATCTATAGCAAAACGCCACCGCTTCGGGTGCGTAATCGGATAATCATTATTTTTCTTGCATAAAACTACTGGGCTAGCATAACTTCTAGAAATCGGTGTAATTATTTTGTTTTTCAACATTTCCGTAATGTGGTATTCAATTATTTCTTCTTTTACCTTATCATAGCGATAAGGCTTTTGTCTTACGGGTTGGGCGTCCTCTGTTTGGATTTCATGATTTGTGACTTGCGTGAAACCCGGTACATCGCTAAATAAATTTGAAAACTTACCAACGACTGCAGTTTTTTTTTGCTTGTCTGCCGGTAAGTGCTGTAAGTCCAGCTGCAGGAGCTTATCATTCTGTTTTTCTACTGGTTGCATCGATAATGTCGATTTTTCTCCTTCGAAATCCAATTTCGTTTCTGCCACTCTAAAAAAATCCACACTCAGAATAATACATGTTTGCGGGTTTCGCACAATATAAAATAAAATTTTTACCTGCTTGTCGTTGATACGCACAAAAAGTAGCACTTTTCCTAAGCATCTACACTTCTCTCCTTGGGCCGCTATGACATTCGTGTCTCTTGCACTAAAAATTCTGTAACGGCGAAAGTGCTTCTTGAAAAATCTTTCCGAGATAAAGCTACTTTGCGCTCCTGTATCCAAAAGAGCCGTCGCCGGTATGTTGTTAATTAAAACTTCAGTCTTCGGTAAACTTAAATTTTTCACGACCACGGTGTTTAAATTAATTGTGGAAGGATTTTGCGAGGCCTCGGACTTCTTCACCTTCCTTGAAGAAATCCATCTTAGTTTAAATCCTTCTTATTCTGGTTGCCTTCTGCATCTTTGCTCGTTTTTCGATTAAAGTCTCGTCGTTCGCCGCTCGATTTAGGAGATACATCTTTCTTCGGCCATTGCTTCGCCTTGTTCCCGTAACTCTGTTGTTGCTTCTGCTAGGGTCTTGGCGAACTCCACTGACTTCTTCGCTCAAATTGGCGTCGTCGCTCGTTGTCGGCTGTTCTTCGGCTTTCAAACTGTACTGCGAGCTCGAATAATTTATCTAAAGCCGTTAGGTTTCTTAGCTCGATAAAATCTTGAACTTGGGGCAGTAGCCTAGGAAGTATAATTTGAATTATTTCAGGATCCGGGCGACTTCCATACAAAAGCTTGAAAACTTGAATGTTTCTCAAGATAAAATTTGACAAATCTATCTTTTTTTTATAACGACTAAAAAGTTCCGCCTCCAGTCTGGCTCGATCTCGTACTATAGGAAATGCTTTCACCAAGGAATTTTTAAAATTTTCATAAGTGTATGTGGGGCTTCCTGGTTCCTTCAAGAGATTCTTTCCAATACACTTGAACCAATTTAGCGCTTGGCCCTTCAAAGCGCTGGTGGCAAGAGTGACTTTCTGAAATTCGTGAACTGAATATAACATGAAGTAAACGTTTAGCTTTTCCAGGAAATTTATTACGGCTGATTTGCCGTCAAAACTTGCCGCTGGCTTCATGGCTGCCCGCATGGTTTGTACAATGTAGCCAAATCCTTCTAGGGCAGGAGGTGGTATATCAGGGTTCTGCACAGGTACTGCAGGTATCTCAGGTTCCTCTTCTTGTCTTTCAGGCCATCCTCTCATTTTTCTTCTGGCGCCAGTGTCAGGACTGTATGTTCGTGTCAGGACATATTCTTGGCAAACATGTTCGTGAATTAAACTAAGTCCTGATCTTGAACAGGGAGCTGAATGCAGCTATGTTCTGAGGTAGAATAGTGTGATTAAGTGGTAGAATAACTATACGTAAGAAGATTTAAAATCCTCTTTTATTAAACCACAATTATTTACAGCCAGTTCCCAACTCGGGAGGTATACAGAAAATAATGACCGCCACTTGGGTCTAAGCTGAACAATCAGATAATTTAAACTAAAACTAGTTAGAAATTAAGTAGTCGTTGCTCACAGAGCTATGAACGCGAGGTTGGCCTCTAAACTAAATGGTGTGTAGCAAGATTTAACTAATACTAACGCACTTAGAATTACTTCAATAAGTAATAGCGTAACAGCGCTACGGCTTAGAATTTAAATACTAGCTTGTCAGGCGAACGTTGAATAGAGTAATAGTGGTCTGAGACTAAAAGCTCTCTCACACTGAGAGGTTCCTACCTCTCGTTTAAATAGAACTTGGCTCCACTTCAAATTAGCATAAAGCTGAAACGCGCGCGTATTGTAACGGGAAGTTGAAATAAGAACAGATAGAAAAAGGCAAATTAAAATAAAACTTTCTTAGTTTAACTAAAACCTTACAAAGTCTGTTCAACAGCACTTGAAAACTGTAAGAAATGATGGAACTGAAGATGTGAATGAGGAAAATCCTGGTGGACCAAAGACACTTGCAAACAAAAGTGGTAGAGCAATAAAGCCCTGTCCCCCACAGGCTAGTAAAAATTTTGAAACTTTAATATGTTCTATTTGGGTTAAGTTGCCTCCCAACAATTTAATGTGGAAGGATGCCATATCTAAAGTTTTAACTAACTTCATATTTTAATGATTTTCTTTTTCTACCGGTTTTTCACCGCCTTTGTGAGTGGGAATGTGTACAATTTTTAAGAGAAATATTATTAAATAAATTAAAGGTTCATTTTCCCAAATTGCATTAATGCTCATAGCATATTTTAGTCATACAAATAAAAGGAATCGCTTCTGTTTTTCAGTGAAAACAAACTTGACTAGTTAGCAGGAGTTAGCATGATTCATAAAGATATGAACACTTTAACAGTGATGACCATTAAAACTACAATACTGTAAAAAAACTATTAAAACCATATTTGTTATACAGATATGATAAATTTATGAAATAATCACAATTGCAGCTCAGCTGAAGTAACAGAAGAAATTACTATCTTAAGTAGCCACCACAGGTGGCAATACTTATGGTTAACATGGCTCACGCATAGAAGAAAAGTATTAGATCAGCAGTTCTCAACCTTATGACTAATGCATACCATCTAAACAAAAATTGAAAACCTTTTGTACCACCACCACTTTTGAATAAAGATCAGATCGCATAAAGATACGAGTGTTAGGGATAAACCTCAATCGGGATGTTGGGGTTTTAATTTTTGAATTTAATAGTTAAAAATACTTTCCATCTTTGCATACCACCAGTTCAGAACCCCTGTATTAGATTTATATTTGGGCTATATCACTTCATGCAGTATTGACATTTTTTCAAGTGTTAACTGAAATTTGAATTGAAATGAATAAAAATTTTTATTGAAATTTCTGAATCTTTTTTTTTTTTCCCTCCAGTTTTTTATGTAGAGAAAGAATTCCTTTTTATTCCATTCTAAATTTGCTGTTACCCTTTAGTTTATGAATAAAACCTATTCAAAAACTTATGCGACCAGTAACTAATTGTGTTAAATTGTATATTTATAGGGCAGCCCACAGTGGATTCAGTTAGATTTTCCTAGACTAGTCTCACTACAAGAACTGCATATCCAATTCCAAGGAGGATTTGCCGGAAAAGAGAGTTGGATTGAAATCAGAGAAGGTGATGATATGATAAAAATTGAATCCATTTATCCTGAAGATAATAATTCTTTACAAGTATCCTTTTAATTTGCAATGTATTAATTTTCATTATCAAGAAAGCAAAACTTTATATATTTTAAATATCAAGTTTTTTTTTTATTATTTTCCATATTAAATTGTGTACTTTTATGTTATTTAAGGAGCAATTTTTAAAATTTTGAAACTTATATAATGCATTTTAATATAAAATTACAGTTTTGTCAATTGTAGTGACTCTATGAACATATTAGTTACATACATGATATATGGTTTTATACATGAGATGGAAAAATTGTTAAAATGTTTCATGACATATATTATATAGATGCACATATTTTTTTTTTTAAATATTCTTACCATACCATGGAAGAAACAGTTTGTATTGAAAATATGATGCCCTATTCAAAAGTTGCAGTGACACTGAAAATATAATTAATGAGACTGTGTACATGCACCTAGAAGGGGCAAACCACTGATCCTCTAAACTCTGGAACAAACATAAACATGAATTGTTGAATGAACTTTATTGAAATTCTCTGCTGTATCAAACCTTGTACTATTATAAGTCAGGAAAATTCTTCAATCTGCTATTTTAAAGGTTCTTTTTAAATACATAAAATATATTTAATTTACTATTAAAAGTTTGATCATTTACTTAATAATGGCTTTATGGTTAAGTTTGTTATGCATGATATATTGAATTATTAGATAAAGGTAATTTCTTTAATCATTTTTAGATATTCTCATTGCCAAAAAAATGTACTAGTTGCCTAAGAGTTGTGTTTTATAGTAGCACAGATTTTTTTGGTAGAGTAATAGTGTATAAATTGGACATTATAGGAAATTATGTATAAAATGTTATGCATTTTTTTAATAAAACTGTTTTCCATTAATATTTGAATGCAATTCTATTAAAGGAAAACGAAAAATTAATTCATTACTTTAAGAAATGCATTTTAAATAAATAAAACTGTTTTCCATTAACGTTTGAATGCAATTCTATTAAAGAAAAACTAAAAATTAATTCATTACTTTAAGAAATGCATTTTAAATAAATAAATTCACAAGTAATAATATTATATTCACATAAAATGTTAAATGATTCTTTCTTCAGCTAATGTAACATTTTTAATCAATATACACAGTCCATGTTAATTATCATATAATCACAATGCCTTCTTTCCTTCATCTTCATTGTTTAATCAAAATCTAGTTAAAGCATATTTCAAACTCATATTTTGCTTAAAACTAAAAACTCAGTCTGCTGAATGATTTCAAACTAACTGATATTTTCAAGCATTGTAATATGAATATATATTGTTGGAAGATTTTTTTTTTACATTAGAATTTTTATATATTTATTCTTTATCATTGTAGTAGTTTTTAATTAAATGCTTTTTTATGGATATTCAATATAAAAGACAATTTTATTTCAGCATATTAACAAAATTAATGAATTTACTATTAATCTAAAAGTAAAGAATATTTAATAACCTTAAATTAACTTCTGAGTAAGGTAACCCCTAAGAAAATATCTGGTGCTACTTATAAAGTTTTGAAATTTTTGTGGCTGTTAAGTTATAGCCTCTAACATTATACACTAAAAAATGTATGTATAAAAGTTATATTGTGGTGGGATAAATTTGCTGCTCCATTGCACAGTATTGTAAAGTTACATATATCTTTTCTGGAAGTTCCATAAACTGCATTAAAAAACTTGGATAATATTTTATGTTAACATGTTCTCAAAGAAAAAAGGGCCTACTGTTTTTGATGACTGACAACTTTTTTTTAAAATGCAACAGCATTTCATAATACATATGCAAAATATTTTCAATTCCAAATCTGCTATTTATCTGTCTGACTGTCAAAATGGAACTGTATCATGTCTGTAAAGAATTATGGATTCAAAGCATGATGAGAACTGATTCTAATGAAAGAATTTATTTAAATATAATGGCTGTAATTTGAATAGTTGCAAATATTAGTTAAAACTGATACAAAAGTACAAAAGATAAACTTCTATAAAACTTTTATCATCCTACAGTGTCGTCGGCAGCATTGTGTACAGCCCATGGCCAGATATGGAGGTCATAGTTTCTTTGATTTCTCTCTTTTGATTTGAATGAAATGGTCTGTTGCCTGAAAAATTTGTGAACTGAAACAGTTTGGAAGCAATTAACTATGATTGCTGTATCTCAGGAATTAAATCATGATAAGTGTGAGGAATATAATGCCAGGCAAAATGTCTCTCAAGTTCCATTGAGTGACCAAATCAGCCTTAAGTAATGCTACATGCACTTGAGTACTGCCATGTAAAATGAAAAGATTTTACAGCTAAAGAGTATTTAATAATCTTACTTTACCACTTCATCTGCAGTTATGTTTCCACTTTAAGTTTTAAAAATGAACAGTATTGCTGCACTTTGACAATCTGTCCCTAAGGTGTGATATGCATGAAGAAATTGCCATAATATCTGCATGACATCATCATTCACATTGCTGAGATTCTGGTAAACCTTTTCTTTTGTGGTAATCAATAATAATGTTCTTGTTTGGTTTGTGTTTCAGTTTTGATTGGTAAAATCTAACCCAAAATTCATCCAGGCTAATAACATGGTTAAGAAACTTCACACTTTTAAAACTTTATTACAGCTATTCCTGCATTTCCACCGGTCTATTTTTCCTATTATGAGAACATGATGGTTACACAACTTTAAATTACTAACGCCAGCAAGACTCTTTTCTTGTCTCTGCACATGCATATAGTTCTGGAAAACAGTCTATTATAAGGTAGATTAAATACTTAACTAACATGTATTTAGAGTGAGATGTACTAGTTCTATTTCATGGGCTTATGTGCAGCTGTTGGTATTGTTAAATTTATAGCCCATGCAATTTACTTTTCACTGAGTGCTAAGTTTTATATAAAACAACATATATATTATTTGCAGCTGTGTGATTGTGATTTCATTGTTGTTAAATAATCTTGGCATTTCTTAATTTACCCTTTTAGTTTTGATGTTAGAGACATTTTCAACATAATTTTTCTATTTCTTTCATCATGTTAACATTATGATATACTGTTACACTGTTAATTGTCCACATAACCTGATAAATTCTAAGACAATCTAAGTCAATTCTAAGAGCTGTTGCCAGTGGTACAGAAGATTGCAGTATCAGGTAAACAGTCAGTTCTAGTATCTGCTGTTAACAAAGCGAGATTGGTAGCGAATATAACCACTGTAACACCCTACGAAGTTAAACTGAACTTTATTTGATAGACACACATTGCTTAATGTAATAGATTGAGCAAATTAAAAGCAATATATTTACTTAATTTTTTTTAATTTGCAATATTAATTTTATTTAGTTTGTAAAATATATAATAATACCCAAAATTAAAGTCCAAAGTGCATACTTTTCTCTTTCATTAAAACAAGTGCATAAAATGATATAAAAATTACATAATATATGAAAATATTCATTAGCAACATTCAGGTGAAAAAAGATTTATGTACTGGATATTCAAAAGCTGATATCTATGCAAATTAAGTAGCCTACATAAAATCTTCAAATAATAACTTCAAAATCAAAAGGGTAGTAACAACAGTGTAACCAAATTCAACTTGCAGAATGGATTTAATGTATATAGAGAGAATTAGGTACACAATAACAAATCAGCTGAAAAGGGAAAATTCTGATGTGTACACCACATGACTTCCTTGTATGGAATATTAAATTATACGCATTTTGCATTTCATTTAAACTTATTGGATTGAACTAAATCTACTTCATCAGATAGCGCATAAACCACAATAGAATAAATGCACTACAGTGACCACAGCGACACTCTGGTGCTAGCTTTACTTAACAGCACTACATCTTATTCATTTTATAACACATCAGAATGCACAAAAATTATGTATATCATTTGGAGAATTATCTAATCATTGCCACATGTTCAATTCAAATACTATAATAAATCTAAAACGATATGTAAAAGAAATTAAACAAACAAACAAAAAAAAAGAAAGAAAGAAACCATTTTTCACAGACGATTCAGTATTTCTCATTCAATTAGTTCAGTTCTCACTTTGTGACAAGGCAAAAATACATAAAAATTCAAAACATGTATATTAAAAATTACAAAGTAAATCTTAGACACTTGTTTCCTCGAATAAATTCCGGAGTGGATTAAGCATGATTGATTCGCAATAATAAAAGAAGGCCTTATCTTTGTTGTTGCGAAGTTTAGTTTCTCTCGATTGGTAACAAATCCACTATTCTGCTAAGTTTCAAATGTAAACAAATAGGTCCACCATGAGAAAAATGAGGCACTTAGCCGCACTTAAACAACTTTTAAATTGTTGATATTTCTACAAATCCTGCATGCAGATTTACGAAAGGTATAAAAACCTTAACTGGAAGATAAGAACAACATAATTCAATCATTTTTAAAGAAAAAAATGCAAAATTTACCAACATATAAGAATAAAAAACCTGAGCTCACTGAGCCAAGTAACAGAGTGGATATGTATATACATAAATATATATACTTTTTATGTGGCCGATTGCAACCAAAATAGGAGGTGCACATCTGCATGTTATAGCAGTCCTATATACAAAATTTCAACGTTCTAAAGCTACTCGTTTTTGAGTTATGTGAGATACTTACAATCGCATGTAGGCATAGATGCCACAAAAAAATCTCTTCGGAAGGCATTTTAAATCAGTTTTATATTTTTTTTAGAGTCCTTTATTCTGTTCTTAAATATGAATGTCACTCGAAAGCATTGTTAAATTGCATTTGATAGCAGTCAAAATAGGTATTTTCGTTGAAATATGATACCTGAAATTTTTCGCAATTACAATACTTCCTTTTTACTTCATACAAGGAAGTAAAAATGATTTAAAGAAGGTTATTTATTTGTGTGTGCTCAAATAATGTTATGTTGCTGAACATTCTTATGTGTGTATCGGAGAAGTAATTTAAATTTTTTACATTGGTCTTTCTTAATTATTAATTTCGAGGACTGCTTTCACATAATGAGCATTTTGCTATTTACCTAACTATTAACTTAACATGGTATTTATATTATATCTTTCATAATTACATTACATGAAAGAATCAAATTTTAATTTCAGAATTCACTACTGTGTTTGTTCTCAGAGATCTATGGACTACAATTTAAGAAACACAGGTCTGTGCTAAAGGGAAAGATTTTATCTCCATGTGTTAATATTTTTCATGGAACTATTTAAATGCCAGTTAGTAGGATAATGAAACATAATGCTGATTTGCAAACAGGGCTGCACTTGTCAAAAATTGGTTTCAGAATTCAAGACATGCAAACATTTGGTCTCATGAACCAGATTGTCCAGTCTTTAATTTCATAGTAGGACTATTTTGACAAACAGTTTGCCAGATAACATTCACCACCACAACCCTTTACAATACTCTGATATGCATTTCTTGAAGAATGTGAGTCACTGCACCAAGGTGCTGTTCCCAGCGTACAGGTTCATAATGGATTGAATGCACACAGAACCAATGATAATTTGATAAATTTATTTTACAGAAGAAACACTTTATAGTTCTGGAATTTTTTTGATTGTTCAGAGTTGCCTGATGGATATTGTAAATGTGAATTAATTTTCCCAGGAAAGCCCTCTGAAAAAAGCATCCTTCCTAAAGCAAGCAGTCGTGGCATGTTTTGTTATAATGTATTAAACAGTAGACTAATTCAATCTTTATTTTAAATTTCAAAATAGAAATTATTTTTGTGTTTTATCATTTTAAAAACGAGCACTTGCAAAAAAAAATTTTTTTAACTTTGATTATTTTAAAGAAAGACTGGATGCAAGTTTCTTTTTTAGGAGAAAAACTCATGGACACCAACACATTTGTTCAATGTAAAATAATGTTTAGAAAATTAAGCTGAAAGAAAGTTTTGATATCTATTAATCTTTTAAAATTCTTGCATGATATAACAGTCAGGAAGTCCACTTATATTCAAACTGAGTAGAGTAAACCCTTGCCGAATGGTGAGGTTACATATTAACACATTACGCGTATAACAAAATCGCGTTCTTCGAAGTTAACGTTCTACGGAAAAATCGGGTTACTTCAGGTTAAGAAAGTACGAAGTGCATCAAAAAGTTTCGAGACTACTTCTGTAACACGACAGTAGATAGCAGCGCAATGCTACACGCACAGACCTAGAGAGGTTGAACCTTCATAAGTCAGTGTGCCAAGAGTCATCGTCCTGTGTATGTTGGAAGCTGTGAAGCTGGTGCTATTCTGACCATGTGCATTACCACGTCTGCAATTTCATCACGGACAGCAAGTTAAAACAATGAAAGAATGTGAAATGCTGCATAAAACTGGGGGAAAATCGCCACAGAGACTGTGGACATGATTCAGCAAGTGTACTGCGAGACTGCAATGAGCTATTCAAAGGTGTTTTGAATGGTGCACTTGCTTCAGGATTGGAAGACGACGAGAGATCAAGACCACCTGCAACGAGCATAACACCCGAAAATGTCGAAACAATTCAGCAGCTTGTGCATGAGAATCGTCGAAGAACAATCCACAACACTGCTGCTATTGTTGGCTATACAGAATAGTTGCAGGCAATCCTTTCTTGTGATTCGAACATGTGCCATGTTACTGCTAAGTTCGTTCCCTAAGCTGCTGACCTAGGAACGAAACAAGAACTCCGTCATCGGGCCGTAAATGACCCGTCCTTCATGTCAAGGATCATTACCGGTCACGAAATTTGGGTGTACGGTAAACAGAGCTAGTCTTGAAACTTTGTGATACCACCTTGTATATAACTTAAACAAACCTAAATGTAATTGAAAGGGGAAACGAGACAAATGCTAATTGAAAAGATTTCAGTTACTGCTTAATAAATTGGTATATGATATTTTTTTTTAGCTGGTGATTTTTGCTTGAGACAGTGCCTGACGCAACTCATTTAAAGTTTCGCAATGAGAAATGCAAAGCTTTTGAACACCTCTCATAAATTGTCCTCCTTTTTCTTCATTTAGGTCAATCTCCATTGCAAAATCAAATCAGACAACTCCTGTGTCTTTTCTAACAATTTGTTTAATTTCTTGTACATTAAAGGTCTTTATCTTCTTCACTATCACTTGCTTTTTCCATATCTTAAACTTCTTCGCCGCTTATTGCTTATGCAATTTGCACAATTTCTTTCGCTTCATTTCCAATCGATGGAAATCATTTAAAATTGTTGACAACTTCTAGCTAGAGCTGATGCTAGCCAGAAGTTGTCAACAACAATTATTCTCTTTATGCTGTGTCTTACGTTAAATTGCTTCTAAAATGGCATTAGTGTTCGTTCTTTCCTTCGTTTAATGCTTTATTCGCACAGATGTAAATATACCTGATATAATAGGCTTTGAATTATTTTATAATTCCTTAATCATTGGTTGTATTAAGGAAGTGGTATTCTGTGGCAGGAATAGAACCTTAACGTTTGAATGCATTGTTGTGACTGCTTCAACACTGTGTCCAATATCGAGAATTAAGGAAGCTTAGGTTTTGATGTTCTAAGTGATGTTTGATAAAAGAATGTTCAACTTCATCTTTAATAAATGGATTTTCAAACCAACCGTTAAAGAAGATCGTCTTAATGTGGCCGAAGCTCTACAGCATGCTGCGTATAATTGAAATTCTCGCATTGGACAAATTAAATGGAGACAGTTAAGATAACGTATACATGCAAAATTTTTTCCAACAAAGATTTACTCTACAAATCAAGTATTTTTGCAGTGAGTTTACCTGATAAACAAACTGTACTTAGTGACTTAAAACAATGCTGCTCATTTAGAAGACATGTTTGTTGATTTTCTGAGGAGAAATGGCTTATATTTATGTTGCATATCAAAAAAAGCACGAGACACCCATGCAACCAGTTTGTTCTGTTGCTGGAAACCAAATCTCATGTGAATTCTCAATATTCTACTACTCACCTTTAGCTGCATTTTTCCTCCCATACCATTAATCAAAAATTTTATTGAACAAACTTAAATTAGTAAAATTTTATGTTTAAATTTCTACATTTATTAAGGCTTAAATTTGGTATATCTATTTTATGTTTAAATAACATAGAACTTCACTGTCTCCCACTTTCTTTTCCTAAATATTTTATTTGATAGATATGTATTAAAATGTACTTGCTTCGGCAATACGTATACTAAAATTGGAACGATATGTATTAAAATTATATTCTTAACTTATTCCTTTACTACGATTCAAGTGCATAATTATATTTATTGTATGGCACACATTATTACTACAAAATAGAAGAAAATGATCATACTTATGATTGGTATAGCAAAAATAATAATAATAATAATAATAATACCTCCATACAAAATAAAAAATTGTGCTGTATCCAATTTGATAACAGACACAAGTTTAATACAAATAGGATTTCCACTGTGACTAATAATTTCAATTTCCACACAAGGTACACACATTTGCTTAATTTTAAGTTTGATGCCCATGTCCTTATATAAAAACTTTTGTTTATCAACAGGAAAGTACTGCCTTTTATTAGCACATCTATTTACAGACCAATAATAGCTTAAAAGTTAAAAGTTCTCAAATCTAGACTACATGGCGAATAGTTTAACACATAAGTATTTTAGGACATAAACATGACTATTGCTAGCAATTAGTAAATACCAATTCCAATTTAAGAGGAGGAAGAGAATCTGTTATTTTGACAAATTGTTTCTTCTAGCGTTAAAAACCAATTTTAATAGCACATAATACATGTATAAACATAGTGTTACGTGCGTACGTGTTCGTAGTGGATTGAATGCACACAGAACCGATGATAGAGTGATAGAAATTACTTTCCCAAAAGAAACACTTTGCAATTCTGGAGCATTCCACAAAAATACTTGTGCAGCTCAGTAGTTAGCACTTCGAACTACTAATGAAGTTAAACAAAATGCATCTAAAGAGCAAGGCTCACACGGAGATCTTTTAATACTCCGAAGTCTACTCTCAACTGATAAACTGAAGCTGATCCTCTGTGCGGTCATATATAATTTTCCCCCAGCTGACAAGAAACTTCTCACCGTATGATCACTAGTTTAGGAGAAAATCCTTTCCGTGAAATCGTATTCCATAACCGTACTTTGTAACCTTCGTTGAACTGACATGCTGTAGCTCTCGTGTCGTATCGGTTCTTTTTCTCCATCACCAAGTTCATTCACTGTCGTGCAAAATGATACATAACTTCAAACCAGGCATTGAACATATTACACAGGCGATGAAGGCTCATCCAGAATGAAAACAAAAAAAGGATCAAAAGGGGGACGAAGAGCATCTGAGATGGGATATACTTGGTTCTGGTAGTCTTGTGGATAGCATTGCTACAAGACAGTAAAAACATAGGAAAATTCTGGTTCCAGTCATTCTGGAAAACATCAGGAAGATGTCATTAAGGAGGCTTTGATTAAAATTTTCTAACATGCCGTCTGACTGTAGATGTAAAGGCATCGTTGAAGTTGGGAGTACCATACAGAGTTCTTTAAGTACAGCTGAGATAAAATTTCTTTAATCGGAATGTAACTAAAGAGGCACTCCAAACTTCGAAATCCAATGCTGTATCATACCCCTGCTATCGCGACAACCTATTCATTAGCAATAGGATACGCTTCAGGCTACTTTGTGAAGATGAGACAATGATCATTGTTGAGACAATAATCAGCAAATGCACCCTCATTGACAATGAGGATGCATTGTCATCACCAGTTTGTCACAGAGGTCCCAAGATTTCCAAGGCGGTGCGTTCAAAAGGAGCACATGCATTGTAACAAGTAAGCATCCCTCGACTGCGTTTCTTCTGTTCTTTTCGACCCGCACAGTCATTGCAAGATTACCACTTTGCATGTCATCCCTTGCGTTAGTACAATAGAAGCACTCTCGAAATCTATGTAAAGTCTTCATTATTCTGAAGCGGCTTCTTTTCAGCTGCTATGTAGTTTGGGGTTCGGGATCTTGGAAGTATCAGATACCATCGGAATGCCTTTCTATTATGAAATTCGAACATCCGGTACAAGACGTCGTTTCAAATATCGAGTGAGTCACTGTAGTTTAAGTTTGGTTTATTCGATTACGGCAAAACGCTCGAGGGCTGTCTGCCTTAGGGGAGGAATGCCTTCGTGGAGAAAATTCTAAGAGAAATTGACTCGTATACACGTTACACATGGAGAAAACTACGAAAACGCCCGTGCAGCCAGCCTGTCCGCGGTATTCAGACCTCGGACTGAACTACCAGTGTTCAGCGGTTTTACCGCTCGGCCTCAATTAAACTACAGGTGAACCAACTGTAATTTAATTGAGAGTCCTTTTCCTTTCCGTCCGTCGAATCGGATTTCATAACTGCACCTTGCCACATTGAATCTTTCGTTGATCGGACTGAATTGAAGGGGCACTCCAAATCTGGAAACCCAATGTCGTATAATTGCCTCTGTTACCATAACAACCTCTTGATCGGGGATAGGATACATTTCAGACCACTCTGTAAAGCAGTCAATGACAACGAGTTGCCATTATCAGTTCATAGCAGAAGTCCAAGGATGTCTGGTACAAGATTCCTTTTCAATATGGAGTGAGCCCCAGAGAGCCCAATATTGTTTTCTTGTTGAACTATAGATCGAAGTGTCCTGCCAGGTAGGTTCCTTATTTGAAGACTCCATTGAGAAATTTTGGCTTAATGTCGCAGTCTTCCAATTGGTCTTTCCTGACTTCGTCACTCCATGGCTCTTGATGAGTCGATCTTGAAGTTGAAACTTGGCATGCAATGACACGTAATTGACAACAATCTTGCACGTTATCTTATACATTCTAAAACGGTCAGATCCATTAAAAGAGTGATTAGGGATATTCCAGCTGATTGTACTTCGGACGAAACAAAAGAATAATTAATTAGTGATGGATACAACGTGCCCAAAATAGTACAGATGATAAAATTCAAAACACGTGTTTCCATGCCTATGTTCCAGGTTCAGCTCATAAAAAGGGTGTAAGCTTTGCCGTAGACGAATCTACGGCATGGAAAACCTTTTTTTTTTCCAAAGTCACTGTCGAGCCATACAAATTTAAAGGAGGGAAGGGGCGGCCCAGTGTCACAACTGCCAATATTTCTATAATTTCTCGGACGAGTGTAAACTCGCTCCGAGGTGTGTAAAATGTGCTCGCCCACACAGAAGTCCGGATTGTCAAGCAAAATGGATCGAAAAACGGATCTCCTGCAACTGTGGCGGCGAATATACCGCATTTTTCTAAGTCCCTATAAAATCCAAAGAACATACGTAGAAAACATTATGAGAAAATTATTGACTTGGACAAAAACAGCTCTGGACTACGTGGCAACGAGCCACGAGTAAATAAACAGGCAAGAGAAACTATCGCCGAGGAAATTGTTTTTCATGGTTATATGTCTAATATGGACCAAAGGAAAACAGAAATATTACTAATAATAGGTTAGTCACTGTTAAAACTTCTGAGAGGCTAAAAACTTTATAAGGTATTTCTTCCCGCTTCTTCGCATGCCTTCGTGGTGTAGTGGTCAGCACGCTCGGCGCGTAACCGAGAGATCCGTGGTTCGATTCCCGAAGAAGGCGTTGCTCATTTTTCAATATTCCTGCTTCAAACATACCTAGTGTCTCTACAACCTCAGTGAAGATAAATTCTAAAACTTCAAATAACGTATCTTATACTTTCGCGGATATGCTTAAAGTTTACAATGAAATTAAGGCCATCTTTTCTGAATTTTCGATTCTTGATGTAATCAAAATTATCACTTGTAGACTTAATGAAATAAGAAAAGCCCTAACTTCTAGTGACCAGATGTTTGTATTATTTAATATACTTAGGAAAATATTCGATAGGGGAACTTCAGGGAGTTTCATTTAAAATAGTCCTTCCCTTACTATGGTTACTTCACGCGTGCTGAAGTTATGCATTTGGTAATTATCATTAGTATATATGATTTGTTCAAACGGTATCTAGTAATTCAGTAAGTGTTGTGTATTTGTACATAAATTTCCTGTTTTGTACTTTGAATCCGTTTATGATTTTGTATTATTTTAAAATTTGTTATGATGCCCCTATGACTCGTACTATACACTTTACGTGTTTAACTTTATTTTTGTGTATATGCTCACCAGTTCGACAGCTCGCCCTACATGTTTCTTTCGTAAGTGCTTTGTGACCACAGTTAATTTTATGCTCAGAACTTTTGTCGTTTTAGTGACTATTCCTCAGCATTTTGAAGCACCTCTGTTACTTCGCAGTAAATTCGATAAAAAGTAATTTCTACTCGATGGGAGTAGGTCGTCACAGACCAGGTTACTCAGGTGCTTGCACCACTCTCACTGCTCGCATCTGTGTCAACAATAAAGGTTTATCGAGCTGAGGATACGTCAGTATTGTCGCATATGTTAAATCCTCCTTTAAAAGGTTTTTAAATACATCCTCATATTCCTTTGTCAAAGGGGCTTTTGTTTCCTCTCTGTCAACAATAAAGGTTTATCGAGCTGAAGATACGTCGCATATGTTAAATCCTCCTTTAAAAGGTTTTTAAATACATCCTCATATTCCTTTGTCAAAGGGGCTTTTGTTTCCTCTCTGTCAATTTATAAAGAGGTCTTACGATGGAAGAAAAGTTCTTCACAAATCTCCTATAGCAGGTGCAAATCCCCAGGAAACTTATAAGCTGATGAACATTTTCGGGGCGTCTCCAATCTTTAACTGCCGACACTTTTTCAGGATTCTTACACATACCTTCGCCGAAAATGATATGTCCGAGGTAAGACCCTTTTTGTCTGAACAATTTGCATTTATCAGAACATAAGTTTACATTAGATTCCTTCAATTTCTGAAGCACTTTCCTAATATTTTGTAAATATCCTTCAAAACTTTCCCGACGATGTCATCCAGGTATATCACACAGGCTTCGCAGGAAAATAACCTCTCAGCCCGGTCTCTATTAGGCGTTTGAATTTCACAGGCACATTACATAATCCAAACGGCATTATCTTGAGCTACTAAAGTCCTTGTCTAATAGTAAATGTCGGCTTTTCTCGGTCATCAGGTCGTACCTCTACCTGCCAGTATATTCACTCTAAATAAAGCGTCGAAAACCATTTGCTTCCAGAAAGTATGTCATCAGTTGTAGGAAGAGGTAACTGTTTTCTTCGTGACTTTGTTCAATTGGCGATAATCAACACAAAATTCTATTCGAACCATCTTTCTTTCGGATCAGGACGATTGGAGAGGCCCAAAGACTTGTCAAGGTTCGATAACGTCATTTCCTTTAGAAGTGTTCCTACTTCCTCCGGTTTAGCAATCGGTAGACATCTTGGATATTGCTTGATAGGTAGATGATCCCCAGTATCAAAGTGGTTTGACCTACGTCAGAAGATCTGCGGGCAAAAATATCTTGAAATTCTTGAATCACTAGGTCAGCAGCACTGCTTTCTTCATCTCTTAGATGGGCATTCTACAATGACTCCGAAATTAGGCTCTCCGAGGACATAGACTGTGGAGGACCACTGGTTCGTTTAACGTAGGTCATTGGAGTATATGCTGCAAGCACTTCGCCTTATCAGTTATGTTGGCAACTCTTACCGAGATGAGGATTCTTGGTAAGTTGAAGAGTGCCGAGGCTGCTAGTACTCCTTTCAGGTTGTTAGAGCTCTTAGAATATTCCATTATACCGTAACGGAAATTTCTATTTTCAGCTATGGATCCAATAGTAAGAATTATGTTGGTCGTGGTTCCATGATATCGTCTTGAGCTATTATTTAGTAGACAGATTCAACTCCTTCAACTTTAATTCCAAACAGGGTAAAATCCTCAGAGGTAGAATGCAGTTGTTATTTTTAAAGTCCAATGAAAAATTGTATTTAGTTAGAAAATCTAATCTGAGTATGTGAGGGTCTGTAATGTGTGCCACATGTGCTGTATGATGGTAAGCTGCACTTCCAAACATGATGTTGACGTTCATCTTTCCACATATGTCGCTTTTATCACCGGATACAGTCTGGAGTATAACGCAGAGCGGAGTCCAGATGAGTTTACCTTCTAGTTTGAACCAAATCTTTTCAGTAACATTGGCTCCTGTATCAATGGTCATACTTCAAGGAACTCTATTTGTATATCCTATAATGAAAATTCCATTGCACCACTCATTGTAGAAATCTGAAGTTCTTCAAAATGGGCTTTTGAATATCTGCGAAGTTTCGCATCGTAAGATGGCCACAATTTTTTCCCCTACCTCCTTGCAGGGGAGCGGTCTTAGCTTCCGTGCTTTGGAGTGTTCAGCAGTTCTTTCGCACATGACGTTCAATCCCGCAGTTCCAGCACTTTAATATCAGTTTGTTACCATTCCTCTTTCTCTCAAGACTTTGATTTCCCTGGTTAAAACGCCTCTGATCCTGCTTTAATCTTTTCTTGGTCTACTTTCATCTCTTCTTTAAATGCAGCAAAGGTTGTAACCAGATATTCCAGTTGATCATCCATCACTCTTGTAACCAGATTCTAACACCGAAAACTGTTATATGGGTACGGATTCGTAATGGATGCACACAGAACTGATTATAGCGTGACAGAATTTATTTTCCCAAAAGAAACATTTTACAGTTCCGGAGCTTTCCACAAAAATACTCAAACAGCTGTTTTCAGGATAACAGCACAATCTTTAAACTGCTAATATCGCAAAAAGCGAAGCTCACACGAAGTTCTGTCTATACTCTAAACTAAAAACTGGGAGCTAATGATCTCTCCAGTCTTATACAGTTTTTTCCGGACATCGAGAATTTCTAAAAATTACTGAAAGACATATACGGTTACAGTTACGTATAAGAATCAATTACATTTATTCAGTTACAGTACCAATTAGTTATACAGGGACGGGACCAAAATGTCGCCAAGTTTGGAGGCCAAAACCCTCGCAAATTTAGCGAGATAGCCATTTAATTCAAAGTTATATAGACTTGCCCATGTAACCTTAGTTTTCAGGCACACCTTCACTCTCTTCAGACTTTACATGTATACATTATGCAAAATTCACAATAATATTTTCTTTCTGAAGTAATCACTGTTCACCTTCTCGTGAATTCAGGAAATTAAATTTCGCTCTAAATTATACCACTAGCGATGATATAATGACTTGACCATTAAAATCAAATTTAGCCTGAATATAACACATTATAAGGCTTATTTTAATTTCCTAATAGTTATTTTTAATTCTGAATAGCTTTCCTTTATTCTCTTATTTCCCACCTACGATTCACTACCAGTATTTAAGGGGAAGTCTCGGTCACTTCAGTAGAAAAGCTTAGAAGTTCTTAATATAGTGTGTTCTGCCTCCTGGCAACGTCGTTGCTTTATGTCTAATCTTTACGTTCGGCCGTATCGTTACGCTAGTATTCGGCAGTGCTTGCTAGTATTCGGCAGTGATCATACTAAGGACCAACTCTTAGTTATTGCTGTGCAGCTTTGGCTGTTTTAGTTTAGTTAACATTAGATTAGTTTCTTATTTTCCATCCTAAGCGCAAGAGGTGTCAACTGTGAATATTCTTGAGTTGAATAAAAGAGTAATTTAACCTTTTTTGGACTTGTTAATTGAAGCCTTAGAAGTAAGTGATTGGTCGCTACACAGTTCTTAAGTATTCTGATGCTAGAGACTATCAATTTAGCTACAATCTTATAAGATATATTAAATTTTCTTCAACTGCAAATGATTACAAATTCCCTCTTCATATCATGTTAATGATATGCCCATCTATTAGATCTGTGTTAATTTAATTTTCTTCACCATTCAATACCACACACTATCGTTTCAACACATAACAGAAAAAGGTAAATACAATGCACTAAAATTTCAAAACAGGGTTCTTTTTCAGTTAGAAATGAATAACTGTTCCACTTTCTTTAAAGAATGAAATGCCTCACTCTACGAACTGAATCATATAATACACACTCTCCACATCTTTCTTTTTTGGGAGAGGAAGTTATATATTCTAGATCGTTTTTCAAATTGTACTCCTCCTAAATTTCCGAAAACAACAAAAAATAAAATTGAAATTAAATGCGTATACCATCTACAGCTAACATCACACATGGCAAACATCGATCCTTTTCTCTCCCATGACTGATATTTTGTGAAATTCGTCGTAGAACCAAAGAGATTATGAATAGAGGGCCAAAACATAGAGAACTAGAACTACTATCACTATGGCGTTTTTTACCAGCATACATGCAAATACAGCAGAACAATTATGCAAGAATTGGCAGGCTCATCCACCTCATTAATACACTGCTCGACATTGAAAATGCAACTCCAAGAAGGAGTGGTCAGAAATTCATGTAAATTTTAGAATAGACACACGTCACTGACTTATGCGAATGATGTGAAATGCGCAGCTCTCCGACGCACGTGAAGTGATATAAGGGACGGAACGTGCAGAATGGGCAATATTCGTGTCGTTATTTCTGCCAGACGAATTATCGAAGAGAGTTGGTTTTTGTTCCGGAGGATACGTGTAATAGGAGAGAATGCCAGGCCGCCGTCAACGAAGGCACTTCCAGCAGATAAACGATTTTACGAGGGGTATGGTGATCGGACTGAGAAGGGCGGGTTGGTCCTTACGTCAAATCGCAGCCGATACCCACATGGATGCGAACACGGTGCATTGACTATGGCGAACATAGTTAGAACAAGGGAATGTGGGAAGAAGGAGGGGTGCAGGTGCAGCTACAGTGACGTCAGCATGCGTGGATCGACGCATCCACCGACAAGTTGTGGCGGTCCTGCAAGTCACTTGTACCGCGATTCTGCAGCATGTCCAAGATACCCTGGATACTCCCCTGTCGACGAGAACCATTTCCCGTCGATTGGTTGAACGTGGCCTGCACTCACGGCGTCCGTTAAGAAGACTGCCATTGACCCCACAGCACAGACGCCAACGTTTAGAATGGTGCCGGACTGGAGCGATGTGGATGACAGAATGGCGAAACGTCGTGTTCTCAGATGAGTCACACTTCTGTTTATCCAGTAACAGCCGCCGCATACGTGTGTGGCGTCGACGTGGAGACAGATCTAATCCGGCAGTAACTGTGGAACGCCCCACCGCGCGACAACGTGGCATAATGGTTTTGGACGCTATTGCCTACTATTCCAGGTCACCTCTAGTTCGTATTCAGGGCACCATGACGGCCCAACGATACTTGGATAATGTATTGCGGCCGGTAGCAATCCCCTACCTTCAGGGGCTGCCTAATGCAATTTTTCAGTAGGATAACACCCGACCACACAGTGTTCCAGTGCTCGCATCCAACATGCTCTGCAAGGTATACAGATGCTTCCCTGGCCACCATACTCTCCTGACCTGTCACCAATCGAACATGTGGGGGGAGTGATTGGACGCCATTTGCAGACTCTGCCCCTGCCTCGTTCAGAAGATGGACTGTGGCAAATGGTTGAAAGGGAATGGAAAACCATCCCTCAGGACACCATCCACACTCTTATTGACCCTATGCCTAGACGTGTTTCTTCGTGCATCACTGTCCGCGGTGGTCCTACATCCTACTGAGACGATGCTGTTCTCTCTCTGTATTCTGACTATCATTTTGAAATAAAGATCACTTATTGCTGCCTCTGTCCTTTTTCTAAATTTCATCACTTTCTGACCACTCCTTCTTGGTGTTGCATTTTCAATGTCGAGCAGTATATAAGTACCAACACTTAATTTTTAGGTAATAAGATAAATTCAATTAGTTATTATTCAAACTTTAATAGCTTTGAATTATTAATTATATTAATTTTTTCTGTTAACTTAATTACTTAATGCCAGTATAAAATAAAATTAATGTTAATTAATTGTACTTTAAAAATATAAGTATTCTGGTGGTAAAAAAGTTGCTTTTGAAGGAAGCAAGAGTAAGGTAGTCATTCTAATCTGTAAAAATAGTTCCCAAATAAAAAAAAGAGAGAGAGAGAAAGCTGATTTAAATTATTCAATCATTTTATCTGCTATAATATTTGCCTTCTAGATTTGTATTTCACCCTGTAAAGTCCACCTCTTTATATTTTACATTAAATACAACTCTAAGTTTTTCATGTAATAGTTGCATTACCCATAATTGACATTCTGTTTCCGATTCTTGATATATAATCTATGCAAATTTGTTTAATTCATTGAAATCAATACTTATTTAACTTACATATATATGAAATTTTTTATCTAATTTCATACATATATTTTAATCAAGAGAAATTGACATTCATGTTTAAACTTTTGTAGCTTTTTTATTAAAAAACTAAACGATAAGAAAGTGAACAGTAGCAACACTGTACAGAATAAAACATTTTTATCTTCACCGCGGGAGACGGTCTATAGAAAATTCTAAATATATGCTGTTTTAAATATCTTGTAACATATAAATGTACATGTTTACTACTGAAGTGTTTTTACCCTTCATGTTATCCCCCAGACTTATTTTTTATCAATGACTATAATTTTATGAAGTAATATTTTAATATATAAATCAGTTCCTTTAGGAATCTACTATAAAGTTATGCCTTCTAATCAGGGCAGAAAGTTATTAAATGTCTAGCATAATAAATTATTTATCTGTCTATTTGCTGATAAAAAGAAAATGTGTCAACTTTCTACTATCATGCACCATGAAAACTTTTGTTCCTCATCATATTATGAATTTAGAATTTGCTTTTTCACATTAGGCTGCAGAACTGTCACTTTTTTTTAATTTTAGAAATTTTATGCTAGTGTAATATATATCTCACTTTTGGAAAATGCATTCACATATTCTAATTTTTTTCCCTGCCATATAATATGAAAGAAAAACAATGAAATTAATAATTAAACACACAAAACAAGCCTCAATGCTTTAATGAAAATTCCATTTACTTTACATAGATTTAACAAATATTTTATGTAACACACAAGCACTGAAATAATGGTTACAAAGAGGAGGCAGTTACAAAAGGAGAGCGGTTTAAACAAAAATAAATTAAATGTATGAAATATGCATAATATCTAAACTTATCACTTTACAAAAATATACAAAAGGATTTTGTATCAAAATAGGTATAAAAGTTGAACACATCTGACAGCAATACTGTAAAAAAAAAAAAAAATCAAATAAATAAGACCAGCTTATGTTGGAGTCACCTGAATACATAATCTCTTCAAATTTTACATTTTTTCAACAATGAAATTTATGTACAAAAGATTTCAAAAATATGTACAAATTAAAAACATGAACTAAATTACAGAATACTTTAATATTACAACCTACAAACTTTTCTAATAATATTAAGAGTACAAACTTATCACTACTTTACCTCGTACTTTACTATTGACTCACAATCTAATAAGTTTAAAAATACTAAACACAATGACTCAAAGCATTTTAACACATTAATGTATTGGTGTTACTATTATGTCAAATTAAGATTTAAATAAAATTTATGGAGATTCCTCCTCCCAAAAAGAAAATTAATTCAGAATTTTAAAAACTATCAGTTTCATATATAATTAACATAATGACACAACCTTTTTTTTTCCATATAAAATTACATCTTATAAATGTAGAAAGGAGATTTCTGTAAGGCTCTTTTAAATAAAGAAAACATTTTCTGCAGTAAAGTACCTATTTTATTTTTGCACTTTTTTAGCTATTATTATTACTATGTCATTGATTTATGAAAAATATTTTAGAGTAACATAACACCTGGATTTAATATTTCAGTAATTAGCAATCCCCATGCTAATTGTTCCATTGGTTAATTATATTTTAAAAAATATAAATGCAATTCAGATAATTTTATATCAGTATTCTTTTTAATTCAGTATTATATATTGTGAAACATTTATTAAGTTTGCTATGCTATCATAGTTATATTTTAGATACAACATACATTACAGCTCAAACAAAGCCAGTACAACAGCCATGAAGTGACATGCATAAGCAGGTAACCTCAAAAAATGTTTCCATCCATTACATAAGCACATTATATAAACTGAAATAATGCAATTTTATTTATTTTTATATAGAATTTTATATTTTCATTTATTGACAGGATATATTAAAATTGAAAACTGCAATCCAGACATAATTAACCATACTATTTTCAGTATTTTAATTTACACATTAGCCCAGCTTGTCTCTTTAATAAAGATTATATTTTATTTTGTGATTTTACTTTTGGCACTTACTATTTTACCACAGTGATGACAAATTTAGTTTCTTTCATCAAAATATTTTAGTTAAAGATTTATAACTCAACTTAAGTAACTCAAAAAATTCATAATTTTCAATTTTATTTAGAAATTACAGCTAGAGCAATTTTTTTCACCACCACTAAATACATATTTAGTAAATTAACTGATAATCTCAACTCAGCTTTTTTAACCCTATTAGTGGCTAGACTTTTTAGTTCCATTCATGAGGGATTATATTTGAACAACACTTATTAGCTAGATTTGCATAGTTACTGCATTACACTGTTTTCATAATTTTCCATTCCTTACAATAATATCTAAATTTTCAAAGAAAACAAAATAAAAATTTAATATATGCCAAGTAATAACACATCTCATGACCAGATTAAAAACAGTCATGCCAATCAAAGGATTAAATATCAATAATATGTATGCAATTTATAACAATATATCTACTCATTTAAACAGAACAATTGATCCACATTCTAAGCAACAGATAGTTAGTTATTTTAATGCAAATAGAACAATGGCTCATTTTCAAAAAGATATAATTGATAACAAAATAGCTTAATATAAGCTAATACTCCCCCTTTTTTTCCCCTGTTTTTAGTGCTGTTATATTAGTCTCTTTCTCTCTCTCTCTATATATATATATATACACACACAGAGAGAGAGGGAGGCAGTTTATGCTAATAAATTGGCTATAAGCAGGATAATTCATTTATTGAGATATTATATATGTCAAGGTTGGCCAACCTTTTCAGAAACATGAGCTATGTTTTCCTTTGCTACTAGTATACAGGAAAAAATTGTAATAATAATCTGATAAAAGTAATATATGGAAAACTTGTGACTTACTGGTATAATATACATATCTGTGCATTGGGATATTTTTAATATGTATGTATTATATGTATGTGTGTATGTATATACACAGTGTTTCAGAAATTCAATTACAGACTTTCAGGATAGATAGAGTATGCTTAGATGATGGAAAATCACAAAGCAATGCCTGGTTGGAAATGAACAGGGTGAGAAAACATACTTATTATGCTCAGTGTGGCTAAAATGTTGGGAATGCTAAATTTTCACATACATTAACAGCCTTGATGTGCGTCTCCATCTGAATGCAACGTATCCTTAACACTGACTGGATCAGCTGGGATGGTTCAGTGCATTGGCCAGCAAGATCACAACATGTCACTTGCACTGACTACTTTCTATGGGTGGGGGGTATAATAGGACACTGGTGTACAAAACCACCGTTAACAATGCTCAGGAATTTGTTTCAGGTATCATGACAGCTGCTGGAGAAGTCCCGGACATGCCAAGTATTTTCCAAAACATCGATTTTCCATGCACCAGATCTGTGAAGCCTGCATCACAGTCCAGGGTCGTAATTTCGATGTCATAAAATTTCTTTCATTCTTTGATAACAATTGTTGTCATTTTTTGTCTTCATTTCTTGGTTTCTGCTGTACTAAGAATAATAAACATGTTTCCTCACCCTGTTCATGCCCTTCATTTTTTGTGTCTTGTATCACCACTACCGTGCCAGGAAAGTGTTTCTGACCATCCACTGCTATGTGATTTTTCATCATCCAGGTGTTCTCTATCTCTCCTGAAAGTTTTGTAATTGAATTGCTGAAACACCGTATATATATATGTAATAATAAAAAAAAAGTCTGAAGTAAATG
>KK112043.1:118006-194888 GCA_000611955.2 Stegodyphus mimosarum | reverse complement strand
GAGCAGGAATTTTAACGTCATAGAAGTGTTGATTCATAACGAATAGGAAATTGGAGGCAAAGGCAGATTAAATCTTCATTTTTTATTTCCGCTTGTTGTGGCCACAATCAACTTGTATTTGGAATATTCCAAAATAGCTCACATGTTAGATTAATTTTCAGTAAGAAAGAAGAAAGTAGCAGACAGCAGTCCAACTAGACCGAAGCGTAAAAAGCAAGTGCGTTACGTTCAAGGTGAAATCCCAATTCAGACTGAGTTAGTTGTGCTTTACAATGAATTTTGATTGGATAGTTAATACTTCTGTAAAATTATTATTGGTTACTTGCCTTTTAGTTCCACTTACATCATCAGAATTATGTAACTGCCATATGACATGGATTAGTCTAGAAATGACGCAGTGTGTAGAGAGGTTATTATTTTTAGAATTGAGAAGGGAAATTTTCGTTGTTAATTTAATCTTAGACATATTCTTTATTTTTCTTATATATATATATAAGGTTTGTCAGCCCAATACACAACATTTAAACACAATGAGAATAACACTATGAGAATTGCACTACTTAAACAGCATCTTTAGATGTCTAAAAGTTTTCATATATTACATAGACCATAATTCTAAAATAAATCCTTTAAACTTAAAAATGTTTCTTTAAAACTTTTAGCATAATTAACTTTTTAATCTCTGAAATGCATTTTAACAAAAAGTCATTTACTTAAAATACTAAAAAAATTATAGCAATTTTAGCTTAAATGACTAATATTAAAGAGTTTTTAACTGCATGAAACAACATGCCCAGAACATGCTAACCTAATATACATATTAAAACTACATTTAAGAACGTAAAAATAATATAATTAGCAATTTTTTATTGTAAAGCTAATTTTATATTTCAAAACTTGGGGCTAGAAATGTTTCCATGATGAACCCTTTCTTCCAGAGCTAATAATCTTCATATACGAGTTGCTATTTTAAACTGCTTAATACAAAATTACACTAAATAACTAGAATAATTACAAAATGTATAAATGCAATTAAACTTTAGGAAGTTTAATTATGCATGGACGATATGATTAATGAGAGAAAACGGACATATTAAGAAATCAAACATACAGGACAAATTCTGATGTTTAAAGATTTTTATTTGGTATTATCTCCAATCCAATTAATAAGTTATCAAAATATTATTTAATAATTAAACCATAATATATCCCAACTAATAAGAACACTATGGTGGTGTCCAAAATATCTCATCTAATTTCAGTTATATAAAATAAGAAATATATTACATGGTAAATAACACAAATGTGAATGACAAGACAAAATATATTAGTAATTACTATGATGTATATCAGTAAAGGTCAACTGGTAATTCAAAGTTCTTATCTATTGCCTTCAATACAGGTTAAAAAAATTTTTTATAATTAACTGTGGCCTTTCTAATATGTGTATATCTTTCTGCTTCTTTTTACAGGGTAGTGTATTCAGATGTGGAGGACACAATGCAGATTTCTGATAGCACATTGGTAAAAATTGTGGTGAATTTGCTTACAATGTTTTCATTACTTATATTTTAAGGATATGAATATTTTATAGCCTATACAAAATAGAATTTTAAATTTCTTATTTATTTAATCTTGTAACTAACTGATCTTGGCACTTTTCTCTGTGTAAAATAATTTACAAAAAATAATATGAGATAAATACAATCTATAACTCTAATGTTTGCTTATTATCCCACAGTAAATTCCTTCACAATGGCTAAACAAAACATTAGGTGTTGCATCAAATATGTTTTCAGCATGCTCTTATGGATACAGAACTTAGCTTGCAAACAGGTATGCACTTAATTATATCATAATATACATTATATATATTATAACATGATGCAAATTCCAATATATTATGTATGCATACACTAACTGCAATTTACAGAGAATAACTAGTTCAGTTACGATGGCAAGAATTTCATTTAATGATCTGGCAGTGTTAATAAATTGGCAAATTTTAATAGTTTTTAAACTTTAAACAACTCTTCGGTATTGAGATCTGCACTTTTTTAAACTAAATCGTAACTTACTCATAGCAACCAAAGCTGATATGGCAATTAAACTTTATTAAAACTTTGTTAGGTATTTTAATAAAAATTAAAGTTTATATTAATTTATCAGCAAATAATAAACCTCAAAGGACATCATATTTTCACATCGATAAGATTAACTCTGTTCCTAATGTTGCATTATAGGTATTTATTTGAATGGTGTGAATTATCTTGATTATCACATGATGCAAAATGTGCTTCCTAATATGCTTCACTGAAGAAATAAAAGTTTCATTGAAATTTTATTTATTATTCAACAGACATTTGAATCGAAAGTATAACATGTTCTTTGTTATATTATATTATTCAGACATGTGTATTTTAGTGCTTTTGTGAAATGATATTTTAATTGGCAATATGACATATTTTGAAATCTCACTTTAAAATTAGCACTTTTGGAGCTTTTTGTTAAGAAATATAATGGTTATATAAATACTTGATAGAAGTTGAATACTCTTATTTTTCAATCATACACCTAACGGATAACAGAAAATATTAATTTCGATGAATATTTGTATAATATAATGGAATAGATATTTTAGAAATGTTTTTTAAATATGTATATCTGCAAACATCATGGGAGATGTACATCAATAATATTTTACATGCATACATAGACAGTAAGGGAAACTTCTCAGCAACACACAGAAAGAAATGTCAGCTTTGTCATTTAATTTAAAATTATAAGAAATTTCACACATTTGCAGGACTGTAGCTTAATAACTGATTTCATACTCATATATTACTAATTAATTTTAGCATGCATAAAATTGCTTGGGATTTGGATGGGTACTTCAAGTAAATGATATTGGTAAGCATGATATCTACACATAGCCCAAAAAAAAGAAAACGTTATCTTCATCTCCCCCCTCCAATTATCAGTGAAGATGTACCTAAAATATTCTGCTGTATGTTTTCTTTTATCCTTCCTTCACTGCAAAATAATGATGTATTTTGAGATAGATATTAATTTTTTCTAGATAAAGTTGGCAGAATATATGTTTTCCTTTTTTATTAAAGATTTTTATGAACAAGGATACTGCCATTTAAAGTTCATGAAAATAATGCAACTATAACAGAAATTAAGAAAATTTATCATTAAAATCCGGAATATTATTTCAATAAAAAGCAGAGGTTTCTGATATAAAATAATCTCAAAATTAATGCAAACATGCGACTTAAAAAAAGATAACTCAATCAAAGTCAGTCATTTCTAAACTTAAATACCAACTAAAATAATCGTTTAGCAATAAAACAAAAATCCTTAATTTAATTTCAAACATTGCCATTGTTTTTATGTTTATAATCACCTTCAAATTTTATTATTTGCACAACTGTTGTCAATAGTTTACAATTTTAAATGCAATTTAATTTGTGTTTCCTGCATATTTAAAAGTATTTATTGAACTTAAAACAGCACTTCTTTTGTATTCTGAAGTACTTAGTGTTACTTCATATCACAATAGCTTTGTATGTCAATTATTTTATAACTTTTATAAATTCAGAAATTCATTGTATAATTTTATTTGCCCTAGATTGTAATCACTAACTACTGGCACAAAGAATGAATGCTGCTAGTAACAAAACATTTGACAAGGGTATATCCAAGTAATATATATTAAAAAAGCACATTTATAAATATGCTTTATGTACAGTTTATGCTGCTTAATGTGATCATGATGATCATTTGTATAATTTTATTGGGCTAGAAAAGTATGGCTGCATTTTTATATCAAATGCATGCAGAGCTTAATCATCAAGTAATGTATCATTTTGAAAATTAAGATTCTTAAATGAAGCACACTAAGAAAGAGAGATAAGTTAAATCAATTATCAACTTTTCACTAGCATTTTTGTGATAAAGGTGCATGTATTAATGCTCCAAAATAATGCATAAGAAAACAAGACTTAAATAAAAAATTGAATTACTACTACTTTTTTTTTTTAATGCTGAAGGTCAATAATATGGATGACGGAGAAAATAACCAATAGACTTCAAATGACATTAAAAAGTGCAAAATTGTAAATGCATTGCAAATCTGCAAGATTTTGCAGATGAACTCAAGGCTAAAATAAAGATGGAGAATTACCTACAGCAGAAACTTGAATTATAAATGAATGATCTCTAATTTTTTTTTAAATTTTTACTTTGAAAAAAAATATCGCAGCAACACACTAGACTTCCTTTTCATGCTTTGTATGAACACACTTATATATTAAAGAAATGAATCTGCTAACAGGTTGCAAAACTGCTAGTATTATATTTTTATGATTATGTTACCGGAAAAGTATGATAACCAACATTCTATGGCATACCGAAAACTGGCCGGCAATGTATGAAATACATATGCAATTCGTTTCAAATAACCAAAACTATTTACCAGAAGTTAATAAACGATCTATAAAAAAAGCCAAAATGATTACAGAGAAGGAATCACAAGACTATTGGTTGCTAAATCGCTATGATGTGATATTTATGGAAAACAAAAGTAAACTCGGTTATCATTTAAGGCTAGGTGTCAGTACTATACAATATTACGTCACAGACACTAAGTTATTTCATGTACTTCCTGATAATCATTTGGCTACTGGATATGGAAGACATGGCAGAATGTTAAAAGAACTTTCAGCCAAATACAGAAACATTACACGTAATGATATTGAACTGTACACCTTTATGAGCCCCGTCAAGAAAAACAAAAAGACTTTTGTGAAACCTGATTTTTTCTGAATTTTAATTCCCTTTGTCAGATAGATCTTAACTGGCTGCCACGGTCAATCAGATACAGAATACAAATTTATTATGATGTACCAAATTCTTACTATTTTTTTAAGCTTTATTTTAAGCCATTAAAAAAATGGGCCTATTTCATTAATTTTTCAAAATAGCATTTGTACTTTTGAGGAATAAACACCTTTTAAATATAGTGTTATCATGACCTTTTTTTCATACTTCACCTAAAGAACATTTGTCATTCTATAAAATATCTAGGCAAAATATATAATAATTCTCATATTTCATACTTTGCCAAAAAATGCCATGCATTCTAGAGAATGCCAGCATTTCATACACTGCTGGTGACAATTATAAGCAGTAAAAAAGAAAAAAACTATTTACCAATCACAACCCACTAGATTTCATAGGAATCAAGAACTTGCCTGTCATATTATACTAATTTCAGGACATGAATGAAAGCAATGACTTTAAACAAAATACTGTAAATGGGTGGCAAAAGGGAATAATGATAACTGCTTTCATGTATAGCACTATGAAGTTCAAAAGAAGGCAGTGTTCTTTTATGACATTGCACTGTCAATGTTAAACTGAAGCAAGACGGATGCTTGGGACCAAAGGTTGTGTGGATTTAAGAACAGAAAAGATAAATTAATATATTCAGACTAAAAGTGCAAAATAAAGAAGCCATATTAGATACATTTAACTAAATTATTATATACAATAAGATACATTAGTACATTAATTTATTATGTGTGTTAAATTATTATATATATTACTCATTTATATTAGTGATTACAGGAATATTTTAAAGCACTAAGGACATATACAATAAAGACGACATACAAAAATGAGGGATATTAATAAAGTATAAAATATTTCTTTTTTTTTTTTACATGTTTCAAACATTTTTCTGATAGAGGTTTGTTTTAAAACTTTAAGGTATTCCAAAGTTTTTTTTTTTTTTTTTTAATTCTATGGATTCAAAATCTCTTGCTCTGTGACACAGCTCTGTTGTTCTAAATATTTTAGGCATTTTTCACTTTGTTCCAAACCCTCATTAAAAGATATTTTCTCACTCCTATCAAATTCACTATCTGTGTCGGATCACAAATCATTTTTTTGCTGTGCCGAGTTCAAAACAGAGCCAATGATTTCATCATCGGTCATCTGATATGCCAGTGTTGCCTCATCTGAACACATTATCCATATTAAAACCTCTTCTGGGCTAAGATTTCTTTCTGCCACTAACACAGAATCATTATTATTTGGTAATTGTGATGTCATTATTGAATAAATATTTTTTCTTCAGTATTTCATTCTCCATGTTGCGGTTTCTGAAACCTATAGATTGAATGTTTATATTTTGAGAGGCAGTGTGGATTTTAGGAGTTGGCAGATTTTCGGTATTTTAATGTATTGTGTCATTGTGAAATAGGAACAACTGAAGTGATAAAAGAAGAGCTATGAACATGCAGATGAATAAGAGTTAAGAAAACAAATGTCCAAGACATTTTTTGTAACTTCCACTGAGCAAAATCACAAAAACCATTTAAAAAAAAAAGTTTTAAAAGAAGCTGTTTTAGAAGAAGAATTTCTTCTCATCTCCATGAATAATACCAGTTTTTGATTATGTTCATCATTTATTTAATGTTATAATCAACTCATGTATGATTATAACTTTGATGTCAATTAATGAAGACTTGATGATGATTTGACTAAAGAATGAATGAAGAATGAAGGTAATGAGATGATTTGTTGGGTTAGTTACCGCCAAAAGAAATAAATAAATACGAAATTAATAAATAAAAGAATTAAAATTTGAATAACAAATTACATGTGAAAAAAATCTAACAAAGTATACAAATATACAACACTTCATAATTCTTATGCAACTGTGCACATTATTAATCAGCCAACTTTACCAAATACTATTATCACTCGTATAAATTACTGATGTAAACGCATTAAGTAGCAGCCACTGTACTTGAAATTTTAGACACTTGTATTGATTATGAATTTTTATTGGGAATGATTAATCATCTCCAATAAAAATTTAATTATAATCACTAAATTTAGATCTCACTGTAATGACACACAAAATAAATAAGTAAATATACAATATTAAGTATGTATAATGCATAATTATAATTATACATAATAATGGCAGTTAGTACCAAATAGATGGCTCAGTCACACAAAAAATATAGCTGAAAGAATTTTAAACTAAACTGTTAAAAAATTAATGAATTATTTTTTAACAGAATATATGAATATTGATGAAAAATAAGTACTTCTGCCAATTATTCATATAAAATCTGCATTTTGTAAGTTAAGAAATAATGATTTGTTAATGCAGCTATCCATAAACTTCGTAAAGACACAAAATGACATGAGGCATTCGCTATGAAATTTAAGCAAATTTAGAACTCATGATCAAACAGCATATCAGAGAAAAGGAGCAGGATAACATTTTAGGATAAAGCTCAGTATTTTCTCACAAGTCAGTGTTTAGATGATCTCATAAAATAACTATGTTTACCGAGAAATTGAAATATTTATTTTAACTTTAAAACTAAGTATAGCACATTCCTAAAGAATAAAAACCACAAAATAAAAACAAATAATTTGTTCTGATCTATGATATTAATTTAAAAAAAATACTTAGATATACTGAAGTTACACCTTTGAGAGTATGTTCAGGACTTGAATAAAAATAGGAAACAAGATATTCATTCATCACAGAAATATATGAACAAGACATTGTTCCAATTTATATAAAGAATACTAATAAAGAATCACATTCTTTAAACTGTACAAAATGCATCACCATCACTGTGCAGCTCAACAATTTATGTTATTTACTTTAAACAAAATATATCAAGCTTTATGCAACATACAAAGTGTAAAAAATGTACAGAAAGTGGTACAGGTGTATCAAAAGTGTAAAGCAAAAAATATGAGCAAAACCATTGGGGCACTTTGTGTAAACTGCAAAAACTTTCACAAGTCTGCTAATTTCACGAAATCTATATGAATCACACATTTGTATTAAGAATATTATCAGATAGTTGCACTTTATAATAACTACAGATGTCTCAAAGCAAATAGTACATTCAGGAATATATTATATTAGAGAAACATGTATGCAAGATTTATCATATTTGTACCTGAAATAGTCCAATTCAATTTATGAAAATTCCAGATACAATCCAATTTTGCGATATGAAGTAATAATATACGTTTTTATATTTAAGTGCAAAAATGCAGAAAAAAGGGAATTTCAATAAATTCAGAAGATAATTTTAAAACAACTGTAATTTTTAAAGACTGATGGAAATTTCAAAATGTGCTTAATAAATTCAGAATATTAAATCTACACTTCACAAAACTAAATTCACAAACTCTAAAGAGCTTAAGCATATGTGTGTATACACATATTTTATTTCCATATGCAAAATTATTGTATAAGAGAAGCTGATGTTTGTGTCATGAATATCAGAACAGCTGCACCATATTTCTTAACGATGCACATATTAAAAAAAGATCCGAGTTTAAAATATTAAGCTGAAAATACACAGTATTCCCCACACTAAATGCTTAATAAATCATTTTGCAATTAATCTACTTCATACTACAATAAATCCTATTTGAATGCTCTAACCTAAGAAAGTAACGTAGATTGAAAAATCTTTGTATTGAAAAAGACAGATTGTCCACAAAGCATTGCAAAAATTGCAAGGCAGTAAATGAATGCTGCAACATATACTAAATAATAAATCTATTGAATGAAAAATCATGATACAATACATTTTATTTATTCATCTATCAGTTACAGATGTTTTTTTCTTACAAGATACTTAAAACTGCAGTTTTCTTGAAATTGGCAAATAGGTCATGCCAATAATATATTTGGCTATAATTTTTGTTATATGAAATAAATCACGAATTCAAATGAATGCTTTTTCTCTTAAAAAATGCCCAAAAAGGTATATATTATTACAATGAATATAAAATTGATAAGCATACAACAGTGAATATATCACACTGTACAAATCTTTCTTTGGTATAACATTTTCATGTATATATTTTGTAAATTAAAAAACTAAAAAACTTCATAAAATAAAGCCTTAAATATAAAACAGAAACAAGGAATGCTGAAAATATTTGACTAGATTCTTCTCAAAATTGCAGTAACTTCAAACAAAACATTTAATTATGAAATATAATTGCTGAATATATTTCTGTATCATTTTAGATTTTAAATAACATTTGATTCTAACTGAAACAAAACCTACATTTCATTAAAAAAATCACATTACTTAGAATCAAACTTAATATTTTAAAACATCAATTTAGCCTCAACATTTGCAATAATTTTACACTAATCATTTAAAGCTATTGCATCAATTCTATGAAGCATTAACAGTTTATGTACAAACTAAAGTCTTTTTGATTTTAATAGTAAACAGCTAATTTTTTATGGCTGATCACAGCAATGTTTCAAAATATACAAATATATGAAAATATGAGATTCAAGAGAAAATACCTAGCTGCTCATTTTACTGCTTTCATTACTGTTCATAGATGCTTTTGGTGCATCCTTAATTTCTTCTGTTAATGGTTGAATGTCCTGATCCAATTCTTCAACACGACAATCATTAAGATGCTGACCAGAAAGTTGTTGATTGTGAGACAGAGAAGAGTGAGAAAGAAAAGGTACACTACCAGAGAAACGTGTCTGGAACAAGAGATCATTATTACTACTATCCGTACGTTTGAAATTGATTTTTGGCATGTCTAGAACAAGGGCTCCTGATGGTGGCTCAGCACAATGAAGAGCTATTAAATTAAAATAAGTAGATAAATAACTTTTATATATTAAGACAAAACTGTACACAATACGGTACGAAATAACTTAAAAAAATTACAGAATATAAAACATATATTTCATTTATTCTTAATTTATTTCTGCAACTACAACACCTTTATTTGTGTGTTATTCAGGCAATTCAATTCAATTATAATAGCAATATAGATATATATATAAAGGCACAAATTTTGTAATAAAAAATACTCTAAAATTACACTAAAATATTTTTAGAGCTTTCCAAATTTAAAAAATCAAACATTCATAAAAAAATTTACATACAATTAACCCCCGAATTACATGATAATTAGAAATAGCAGTGTCCTGTGCAATTCCAAGCCTACGTATTAATTTTTTACTTTCCCAAAACTTAAATTATATTAAATGAAGATTAATAGTCTGCTATTAAATAGAATCCTTACTGCTAACATAAGTTAGCAAATAATGCTATATTTTATATATATATTATATGCCGTATTCTTGCTATTGAGTTATGGAAGACACTTTCCGCTACTTCACACTCTTCACGTCGATCTTCTTACTGTGACGTCACTGACTAATTCTCTCTTCATGCTTAAGCCTTATCCTTCAAGACAGAGTTGGCTAGGGTGTCATGTGGTGACCAATGGTAATGAACTGACTGACATATTGATGTTGGCAAGGATGACATTTTCAGCCCTTGAGTGGTTATAAAGGTGTTAGCAATTTTTTTTAGCTAAATTAAACAATAAGTGAAGCCCTAATGTTATCATTTTCTGAGATTTGAACAATGTTGCCAAATCTAAAATCCAGAAATTTCTGAAATCCAGAGTCGCTGAAGTCCCGATGGCTCCAGATCTTGAACTTTGTAACATGATTAATTTTTTTAGAAGAAATTAGATAAACTAACTGGAATATTTTGTAAAATGAATGTCTTGAAAATGCAAGATTTCATGTTGAAATAACATTTAACTTAAAGAATCATATGGCATAGTAAATCAGTACATATGATAAAAAGAATACATACCAGGTCTAGGTTCCTTTGGATCTTCTTGCAATATGCCAGGGTAGAAAAATTGTCCAAATTGTCCAATCTGTCCAAATGCACCTTCTAAATCTCGTATCTAAATAAAAAGAGGAAAAAAAAAATTATGTGTAACAAAGAAATTGTTCCTCACATTTTGGCACAGTAATTGAGCCTATTCTTTTCACTACAGTACCAAGAGTATATACATATATTTTACTTTTTATGTGCTAGATTAATATTATAGTAACACTAAAAATTATTTATCTGATAAAATCTGCAGAAAGTTCACATTTATTTCCATCTAATATTCATATATTGCTGAACAAAGTTTTCTAGAAGACATGAAAATTTTACATAAAATAGAATTCATTATGAATTTTAAAGAAAATGCACACTTTTTGCTTTCAATTACCAATATATCATATTTCAGTTAGTGACCTGTTGATGAAGAATTCATGCACATGTCTATAATAAATGAAAAGTTTAGTTTCTTTCAAATATATAAAAGATGATAACACAGACAGTATTAATGACAGCTGGATGGTTAGAAGGGAGATGGCCAGTTTATACATTTCTTTCTTTTCTTTTTTAATTTATTTATGTCATAGCATTTGAAGTAAACACATGTATCAGCTAATTGGTGCAAGACAGATGCATATTATTCTGCAATTATAAGAATACGTTCACCTATTCAAACACTGCATTTGTTGATGAGGAGCTAGTTACACACTTGCAAAACAGATGCAGGCATGAAAAGAGCAAAGACTGTACTACCTACTCTTAAATTATGATTGGCTAAATCAAGGGCAAAACTTTTAAGATTTAAGAAATGATATGGTGTTTTGTGGTCATGAATCATTAAATCCATTTTTCAGTATTCTCTTCACTGAATCTGTTAAATCTGATCTT
The DNA here is from genome assembly GCA_000611955.2 of Stegodyphus mimosarum. Classification (NCBI taxonomy): domain Eukaryota; kingdom Metazoa; phylum Arthropoda; class Arachnida; order Araneae; family Eresidae; genus Stegodyphus; species Stegodyphus mimosarum. The sequence continues at coordinate 183,270 of KK112043.1, read as the reverse complement.
AAAAGTTAATTGGTATTTTTGTTTATTGGTATTTGAAAAAGAATTGCTAAATTACTTTGTTAGTTAATAGACAGACACAGGGCCCTATTCACAGCACGTTTAACAAGGGCATCAAGTAAGATTTAAGGAATCACGTGTAGTCCTGAGGTCACAAATCATTAAATCCACTTTTCAGTATTTTCATCACCCAATCATTAAACCTGATCTTTAAACTTAGAGGACAAGTGTGAAAGTAGATTTAAGTAAAATAGGAAGTTTCTTTACAAATGAAACGAGTGACACGTTTGTATTTGAGGTAGAGATAAATAGTATTTCGCAGAAATTCTTATGTAATTCTGTGTTGTAAGGAAGTTCAAAGCTCAGCAAGTGCTCCTAATTTATATATTTTTCATAATAAAAAATTTTGCTTTCCAAGAATGTTACCACATAAAATTATGGCATGTTTAAGTGATTGCTTACCTTGGATGAAAAGGGCCATAACTGGAAATCATCAGGATATATGTCTTTTACAGTTTAACAATTTTCTGAAATTTATTTAAAAGCATACTTTTTTAAATTACCTCTACATATGTAACGATACAGATGTACTGACAGCCTAGATGTTGATCCAAACTTAACAGCCAAGGTAGATTAAATATTCATTTTTGTTTCAAGTGACATCTGTGGCCTCAATTTAATTGGCACTCTAATCATGCCTATTTCAAAACATTTTAAGTTTTTTTATTGCTTTGCGGTAAGAATCTCTTCTTACTGCAAAGCAGCAGTCTAGCTATGCTGAGGTGCAGAAAGCAAGTGCATAATTATCTAGTATGGAAACTTATTAAAAGAAAGGTTTCAATTAGGGAAATTTTAAGTTCTGAATTAGCTACATCATCATCATTATGCAAAAGTTGTATGATATAGACTAATTTAAAAATGTTGCAGTCCAGAAAGTTATTAAGCTATTGCTATTTTTAGAACAGAGAACGAAAATATCCAAATTAAAGCGAAGAATTAACAGGCTGTTGCTAATTTTTATTATTATTTTGATTTACATATTTTGTATCTTACATACTTTGTTTTAAAAAGCACAATTTACTACTCTGAGTAATAGTTATGAGAAATAGTTCACATGAATATTTGACATGCAAGTTAAAATTCTAAACAGTTCAATCATAATTTTTTCTATTTTATTCAAATTTTTTTCGTAGACATGTGAACTATCAGTTGTATACTGTGGTACCTCAGTATACATCTGCTTTAAAATAAATTCAATTTGGTATACATCCTATTCAAGTGCCTAAATTTTTTTTGTACATTGTTTGGAATATGACTCCAGTTCGATTAGTCATCACTGTAAGCACTACCCCTGTTTACCTCTTTTGTGACAATGCTACAGTCAGCCTACCACAAGAACTTTTTTTGCCTGATGTCTAGATGTACACAGATACTACAGCAACAGAGATGGTATATTCAAGTAGACGCAAGCCAAATAAATTTTTTATTGTTATTTTGTTTCGGATGAAAGTTGGCTGTCAAAAAGAGTTTATCATTCAGTTAAGTGCCCACATAAACATCACAACCATTCAGTAAACAATTACTATTTAGTAAGACAAACACACACACTGGCTATGAATTTTCATGTGATTTTGGGTTTTTTCACATGAATGTTTTGTAAATTCATCAATAATAAGTGTTAAAAGAGTTAATAGAAAGGATCAAGCAATGAAGAAAATGATTAGGTCACCATAAAGGTGAAAGAAGAAAATGTTTAAAAGTATGACGACAGCATGCACATTTGGGACTTGGCTATTGCATACCATATGCTGAGAATAGCAGTATCTATAAGTGCAAAAAATTAAAATGCTATTAAATTAGTTAATACAACAAAGGGGGTGAAACCAATCACCAAAGATCAGAGACACTGGAGCTTGATGAGAAATAGCTTTTGACTTGGATAACAGAAAAACAATACATTGGCGAAAGTGTATCAAAGGCGATAATTTGTGAAAACGCAAAACTGATACATGCTGATTTTGTCAAAAACAAGGCATGAACAAGCAAAGAAGATGAAGTACTAAAAGCCAGCCATAGCTGGTTTGATGATTTTAAAAAGATGATTGGCATTCATGAGACGAAGAGAGAGCCAATGCTGATAAAGATGCTGCCTATGATTTTGTTAAAAAGTTTGCAGTATTTGTAAAGGTTGATAGTTTTGTTTCCAAACTTTTTTTTTTAAAGAAGATGCCTAACAGGCCCTGTATTACAGAAGACGAGAAGACATTGCCCGCACACAAGGAAGTGAAAGAGAGGATCTCGTTCTGTAACAATGTAAGTGAAGTCTCTAATGATTTACCACTCTGAAAACTCAAGGGCCTTTAAGACACATAACAGCTAGAAAACTCAGTTACCTGTGAGAGGGATGTCAAACATCAAGGCTTGAGTAATGAGTATATTTCAGCAAGTAGTTTATTATTATGGTTGGTCTGAAAGTAAAAATTTATTCAGAGGAGAAAAATATACCTCTGAAGGCCCTTCTCGTAACAGACAATGCTGCAGCTTACCCTCCAAACTTGCCATGCTATGTGTTACCAGAATTTGACTTTATCACTCTTAAGGTTCTTCCTCTCCAACAAGGCTTCTCTCATTCAGCCCAAAGACTAGCAGGTCATCAGTAACTTCAAGAACGTATATACTAAAGCACTACTTCAGAAGTACTTTTAAGTGACCTCTGGCACAGAGGTTAGGTTATTCAATTATGGCAAAGCACACGAGGGATATCTGCCTAAAGGGAGGGATGCCTTCGTGGAGGACTTTCTAAGGGAAACTGGCTCGTATACACGTTACACATGGGGAAAACCACGAAAACACCCATGCAGCCAGCCCGTTCGCGGGATTTGAAACTCAGACCGAACTACCAGTGCTCAGCATCTTTACCACTCGGTCGCTGGTGGGCTCCCTCTGGCACAGAATTAACCCTAAAAGAGTTTTGAAAAGATTGCTTTTCTATCTTCCACTGCATAATTTTTATTGACAAAGCATGGCAAGAAGTTTCCTACAAAATGATGAACTCTGCTTGGTGGAATTTTTGGCCAGAAGCAGTTACTGAAATGGACTTTGTCTTTAGTTGAGGATATTCTTCCTAGGTAAAGCCATGGCTTTAGATGGGAGTGATAATAATATGGAGGAGTTAGTACAGACACACAAAGAACAGCTGTATACTGAGAATCTACAGGAACTTGAAGAGAAGCAGCACAAGACAAAAAAAACTAAGATGGCTATACTCTCCTCATGCTCAGATGAAGAGGAGGTTCAGGAGGCTCCTACTTCACTAATCAAGAAAATCTTTCTCATATGCATATATGTCAAAAATTGCAAAAAAGTATCATTCCAACAAAGCTCAAACTAGTTGTAACAGCATTGTTTGAATGACCAAACAATGTCACCTTTCTGACACATTCTGAACAGAAGGCACAATCAAAGTTCTTTGGACAGAATTTTTGAAGGCCACACCGAACGATCAGGTCCAAATATGGACCTGACAGAAGAAAAGGGATAGGAAAGAGATAAATAAATTTGGTAATTTTTCATTTATGTACAGTATTTATTTCATCCACTGCATTTATATTTTAGTATGAAGCAGTGCTATAATCATAACAACAGGATTTTTTATGAGAATGGGTTAATTATTTTCCTAATTCTTAACCTGGAAAAGTTCCTTCAGTATATGTCCGAATAATCTGGACAGTATAAGTCCAAAGATCTGGAATGGATTACTAATGTATAACCAAGGTACCCCTGTATATTTATTTACTTATAAAATTACAGTATGATATTACCCTGAATATTTCACAGTTTAAAATGAGCATACTTTTTTTTTAATTTCATACAGATGCTTAAATGCTAGAGCCAAACTGACTATTAAATTTAATTTCTGTTAGTGCATCATGTTTACATCTGTTTCTAATGTTATACTTATTATTCCATGAAATTAAGAATTACACATGTTTCAGCTTGTCACAAATTTTTTTTTCCCATATGCATTTAGTTTTTACCCCATTTTGCACACAGTTTCTAATGTATTTGATGTCTCAACAGTGTTCTCTATTGGTTTGCAGAGCACAGGGTTGTAGGATCGAAAAATCATCAATATTTGTGCAGTTAGTACACTCAAAATATATTTTAGTTATGTCAATTTAAGAATATAGTTTTATTATTATTACTAAAATTAATTTCATTATTTCCTTTTCCTGTTCAGGCATTTAGCATTTGTTATCCCTGCTTTTATTCAAATCATCTAAATTTTATGCATTAGTTATACACAAAATTTATTTAGTTCAAATGGCATTACACATTCAATTATTTTTTATTAAATTATATTTAAAGTGAAATGCAGTTATTTTCTAATATTTTATGACTGCCCCTGTTCGATTCTCCTACATCACTACAGAAATGTACTTCATATACAGTTGTTGTTTGACGTTTGGTTATACTAATTTTTATTATTAATTAGATTTCCTGCTTTATTTATAAGGAACAGATAATCTGAATCTGAATAATTTCTGATCAGGTAAAATTTCTATCATACATACTTATTTAGAAATGTAAGCTTCCAAATTCCAAGCTTAAACTGCGAAATAAATTACAGGAATTTATTTATTTTATACCTTGGATCTTTATTTATTTTTTTAATTTCACATTCACAGTTTTTATGTATTAATTGTGATTCATAGGTTAAAATAACTGTCCTCAAGTGTTATCATTGTTATGCAAATAGAATAAATCCATCACAGGTTTTTCCACCCCTAATTGCTTGGCCAGTTATTTCCTAAACTATCAAACAAAGGTTGCTCACAGTAAAGACTGCTCCATTGGTTCATAAGAACACCAATTTAATGATTTGGCTTAAGCAACTGCTCATTAAGAAATGATCATTGTTTTTGTGTGTCTTGTGACTAGGGCTCATAGTATCTCTTACTACTGGTTAACCAATTTAGTTTGGGATACTTTTTGATGTTATTGGGTAAAAAACTTCAGTTTCACTTTTGCTGTTATCTAAATACATGCAACATTATGGTTAAATAAGAATCCTGTGAAAGGGTTTAATTTTGAAATGACTTATAACAAACAAAAGATTTATTACAAGCATTTTACTGTATTTAAAATAGATAGCAGGAATAACCAAATTAAAAAGAAGGCTCGAGGTGCTACATCTATTAAAATTTCATCTTGGACATACAAATTACAAAATATCACATAAGCAGAATTACATGAAACTGCAGATATTAAAAAATTACATTATCCATAATAATTCTAGAGATACTGGTAGAATAATTTATCTGGTGAAAGACAACGTAATTTCCAAAAAATACTTTTTCATTAGCTATCCTGTAATAAATGTTTAAAAATTAATTTTAAAAATAATATTCCAAATGTGTTTATTCTTATAATTTTGCAAAATTGTCAATGTTGGTAACAAATTCAGAAATTTTCTGGAACTGAACTTTATAGAAATGCACACTTCTTATGCAAATGCTTAAAAACAATCCAAATATTCCAGAAATAATATCTGTATAACACAAATCTGCACATGTGCCACAGCAAAATGCCAAAAGATTAATTTCTCATAATTTTATTTTTACAGTAATGTTAGAAAAATCACTTGCTTTAGTATTTAATTATATTTCTTTTAAATGCTCATAATGGTGTTTCCATAAACATCCATAAGAATAGATATGTGAATATGACAATATGTATCTGCTTGTGTAAGTATGGCAATATATATTCCGTGTAAAAAAATCCATATATCAAGAAAAATTATTCAATCAAGTTGAAACTTAATACAGTATTGAAGAGACAAAAAAATGAAGCAAGTAAATTAGATACTAATCAATCTATTTACACAGCAAACACAGGTCCTGAACTATTACAGTAGACTCTTTTTGTAGAGAGCTGTTTCTATCCTGAAAACATTGGTAATAATAATTATAATATTATTCTCTACAGTCACCAACCTCTAATCAGACTAAGATCATCAAATATGTTAAGACAAGCACACCAAAACATTTAGTTTCAGGACCAAGTAAAAATTTTTATGTATTACATAGACCTATAAGAATGTTGTTGTTGTCTTGTGCATGAATTTCATGGTTGTGAGAATCTCAAGGAGGTTGGACTTCCGCCCTAGTTTTGAGGGAGAGTACCCCGGGGTGTGGGTCCGAAAGTCTCCACCTCTCTCCCCTACCACCAAACCACACAAGAGGACTTTCGGCTCGCCATATATTTAGACCCCATGCCACAAAAACACTATATATTTACAGACATATATGCCTTCTGCGAGCATGTCATCCTGCCATCCGATCCTTCGGTACTGCAGTAGGCTTCCCTAACCACTACACTGTCTCGGCAACTTCACCTCTAAAGAATTAAATTAGTTAAATTATAGAATAGTTAAACTAAACTATTTCTAACTTGTTATTTTTCAACACCATATACTTTGTCATACAGATTTATTTCTACATTAGTGACAAAGCCCTCTTTAAATTATTCATCACATTCCTACACTGTTTGTACTAGTTTTTTCATTTTCTGTCTACATAGCTGATAGCATATAATAAATCAATATTCAAGGGATGTCATCTATAGAAATCACAAATACTAATTTACAGTTTTCTTGTCTTAGTATAATTAGATTTTTGGATCTCGGTATTATCAAATAATTTAAAATCAGCATTAAAAAAAAAAGAAAGAAAAAAAAACCCTGCTGGATGTTGTCGAGCAACAGCATAGTTTGTTTGTTTATTTGAATACAGAAAAGTGTACAAGGAAATAAGCACGGAAATAAGGTGATAATTTAATAAATAGCCTTTCTAAAAAAAAACTGGAATTATTTCCTAAAATAGCTTTCATACAATCTACAAATAATAACTAATTTTGTCTAATTATATTACCTATTTTAAATGCAAGATAGCTGAAGCTAGGGATGGCCTGCCTGCATGATTTTGTGGAATGATGCAGAATTCATGAAAATTATAATTCAATATCTTTTGTTAACACACAAAAATTAAGAAATCTATTCTGACTCTTCAGAATAAAAAGAACATGGACTGTTATTTTAGCTGTTAACAAAAACATATTGGAGCTCTAGTATTTGATTGGTCAAAAAGCAATAATGACAAGGCTGGAGTGATCACGCAACAATCACATTTACATATTCAGGCTTGAAGTGCATGGGTAAAGAGCATCTTCAATATGAGCAAAAAGAAATGAAAAATTGTCGATGAAAACAGACAGTACAGTGAACAATGGGAAGAAAAGAACTGTTTTATTATTCAAAATTCCAAATTGATGTCTTTAATTTGTCAAGAAAATGTCACTGTATTTGAAGAATGCATTGTGAAGAGACATCATGAACAAAATATAGCGATTATATGATATTGGAAAGAGAAGTAAAAGAACTGAAATTCAAAAAATTTAAATAACTATTAAAAGTTTAACAAAGAAGTTCAGCATTACAACAACCCTCCAATACTGTACAGATAAGTTATTCTATTTCACCTGTTATTGCTTTAAAAAAAAAAAATGGTGAGTTTGTAAAAGAATGTTTAGAAGACGTTGCAAATGATCTTGTGCCTGATAAAAATTAATTATTTTTAAATTACTAATATTTCAAACTACTTCATAACTTATTTGGAATTCTTAACATTTCAAATGAAATTGTTGCATATCTGTGTGATCTAATTCGATTTCAAATATTTCTCTTTGGCATCTGACAGAACAACAGATATTTTGGACACAGTTCAACTTGCACTATTTGTTTGTAGAATAAATTAATGAATCTGAAGATTCAATTATGATACATTGCTTGATTCATCAACAAAATTTGTACCCTGAAGTATTATCAATGAATCATATTATGCAAGTGATCATAAAAACAGTAAATTATATTCAATCATGCACTTTTGCATCAACAATTTAAGAAAAATTCCAACACAATTATTTGCTCAATATGGTGACGTTATATATTTCAGTCATGTCAGGTTGTTAAGTCGTGGAAAATGTTTACAATGATTTTTTGAGTTAAGCTAAGAAACTAACTTTTTCTATGAATGAGAAGAAAAAAGCAATGCCACGATTAACAACTGATGAGTGATTTATGGTTTTAGTGGAAACAGTAGAAAAACTTAATCAATTAAATGTATCTTTATAGGGGAAAAATAATTAGAAAATCGATGCTTTTTTTTTTAAAAGCATTTCAGAAGAAACTGCTGTTATTTGAATTGCAATTAAAAAATAATAACATTCGCATTTTGCAATACTGAGAAAATTAAAATTTTGGAATGTGACAATAGTTCCAAATACACCAAAGAAATCAGAAAACACAAAACTGCTTTTGACAGTCAATTTGGCAAGTTAGGTAAAAACAATAAAATATTTGTAACCTAACTCCCTTAGGTAATATTGAGTCGGCTCCAGGAAATCTCCAAATGGAACTTATTGATTTACAGTGCAAAGCTGAACTCAAGCATATTTTTCAAACATCAGAATCAAAAACTGATTTGTATAAGACTTACATTAACTAAAGAAGAATTTTTTAGTTAAAAAAATCAGTAACAAAGAGTTGTGAGTTCTTTTAGATCACATTACATCTGCAAATCTTTTCCTCCCCTGTAAATGAAATTCACGATACATAAATCATGTGCTTCCTTAATTGCCAAAAACTTGCAACATCAATTACAACGTGCAGATACAAGTATTCAGATCAACTTGAAAAAAGTGAGTGAAAGAAAAGAGAAATAAATATTGCACTGATTACAGTAAATATATTATTATTTGACTGTTTTGTTGATTATTATTTTTATCATTATTTATGTATAGTCATAAATACTTCCCTGTTCTATTGTTAATTTATGAATAATAATAAAACAATATTATTTCAAATTTTCACCTTAAAACTTTACACACAAATTTTTATTTAGAAACAATGCGATCCACCAAAATAAAATGCATTTCTGAAGCAGTTTAACATTACTCCCACCTTCAAAAAGGAAGGTGTCGCTAAATAATGGAGGAAAATTAATAATAGTTTTTTTTAAAGTGGAAGGGAAATTTCAACTTAAAGAACATTGAACAAATTGATTTTTTAACATATTAAAGAATCAATACAGGTATTAAAATGAAAGTATAATTTATACAGACTTTTAGAGACATCAGTCAGTTTCTATGAAATTAATAGCCAACGACTTGTTACTGTCTTAATAAAAAAGAATTTTATATTCCATGAATTCTGCTTTGCATATCAAAACTTCATATAAAAGAAAAAAGATTTCATATCTGCAGGGTCTGTCCAGAAAGTAATGAGACTGATTTTTTCATGCCAAGCAGAAGGCCGTAGGGCAGAGTTTACAGGCAGTACAGGCTGTCCTGCAGTGCACAAATCGCTCGTGAAGCAGACACACGTTTGAAAATGGCATTAGATTTTCAGAATGAAGCAGAGTGTCAAACAGCAATGCACAATAAAGATTTGTGTAAAACTAATATAATGGGCTACTGAGACATTTGCAACGTTACCAGATGCTTACATTCTTTGTCCAAGGCTCAAATGCTTAATTGGCACAAAACCTTCAAAGGTGGAAGAGAGGACGTCGATGATGAACAACACACTTAGGCATTCATCAGATTCTCAAACTTCAGACAATGTAACTAAAATTTTGGAGCCTGATTGTCAGATGAGTGTCTGAATGATTGGGGAGACATTGGGACTTACAAAATCGATTGTGCATTAATATAATAGTGCATTAATTTCAGGGAAGAACTTCAAATGTAGAAAATTTGTGCCCAACTGGTTCCAAGGATTTTGACAAACTACGAGTTGATTTTCCATGAATTGTTGGACTGTATAACAGATGACCCCGATTCTTTTAAGAGGGTGACGACCGGTGATGAAACACGGGTTTTTCAGTATGATCTCAAAACAAAGAGAGTGCAGGGTGGCGTACACACCTCAATCTGCTCGTAAAGAAGACTCACGTGCACAAATGAAAATGAAGTCCATGCTCTTTGCCTTCTTTGACATCAATGGAACAGTGCATAAAGGGTTCATGCCACTTGGATAGGCAGTTAATGCAGACTTTTAAAAGGACCATTCTGTCTTTCACTGCCAGACTTTTTTCCTTTTCCCTTGATTAAAATCCAGCTTAAAAGGTTTTGACAATCTAAAGAATTTGTAGAAAAATACAACATGTGCTCTGAACAGTATTCCACTTGAAGACTTTCAGGTGGGCATAAATGGATAGCAGAGCCATTGGCAATGATTAATCCAGGAGGAGGATATTTTAAAGAATATTCAATATCTATAAATCAACTTCAAATAAACGAATTTTATGAAAGTTTCATTATTTTCTGGACAGAACCTGTATCATTTTAATTAAAAGATTAAAAAATGACAAAATCTAATTTAAGTAATAATTTTCACTTAATATGACTGCTCATCTTAAATAACCACATGAATGATAATCGTAAATGACCATTATTTGAAAATGTTCTGCATTTATGAATAAAAAAAACTCATTTCTAACTAAATTGAAAAGATTTACATATATTTAAAAAATTTTGAGCAAACTTTCATACTTTATAAGCTTTTGTGTTTTCAAAAGCTTATAAATATGAAACTGAACAAATACGATAAAGAAATAATACCTGAGTCTGTAGCTGATGGAATGTAGATTCTATATCTTGAACCTTTTTTTCCCATACACTGGCAGCTAACACCAAAGGAGACCTAAGATTTGTTTGAGGTGAAGCATCATTCAAGGATAATGGTCTTTGAGAGCTAGTCTGTGGGCTTATTGCTCCATTAGTACAAGTCATACTCACAGCTCTAGTTGAAAACAGTTTCACAGTAGCAGTTGCTGATAACTCTTCAGCAGCAGTAAAGCCATCAGACTGGAATGAACAAGAATGAGAAATCCTTCCGCTCATTTCAACAGTGCATGGTGATTGAGGAGAATCATTCTCATCCAGGGGAGATGTAACTTTACTCTGGGTAATCTGATTTAATCCTTTAGGTATTACTGAACAATTTTTAAAACAGCAATTAGATTCATTAATTTCAGATGATTGATCTTTTCCAAAATGCCTGCAAAAATTTGGACAGCAGGATTTAGAACACCGTGCTTGATGCATATGAGTCTTGTCCCTAATCTGATGTGAAATGCAAGCTCTCGAACAACAATCTTGAATAGGTTCAGCACATAGATGATCTTTCTCTAGCAATGAATCTGTAGAACTTGCATTACTTGCATCAATATTCTTTCTCTTTTTGTCTTCCAACTTTGAATGTTGACTAGTCATGACATTAGACTGAATATGTTGCCTGGAATAAACATATGGCTCACTATTAGTTCTTAAGAGTGGACTAACACTATCATCAGAGGGTAGAGGAGCAAATGCTGAACAAGGAGAATTTTCTACTGAGCTATTCGGATATTCAAAGTAATTTGTTTTATAAGGATGCATAGCACTTTTACCTACATGAACATGACCAATATTTTGATGGTGATTAGGTAATAAACAACAGTTATCTTCTGATGAATTGAAAATTGCTGCCATAGGTGCGTAATGCCTAACAGAAGCTATGTTTTTTGTCTGATGCACATTTAACTTAGCATGCAAAGCCACAGTATCATCAAAATGAGAATCTCTTTCAGACTGTAAATTGGCATATTTGTTAACGATTTTAAAGCTGGCACATTCTCCAGAATCCCCTTTGAAACAAGAATAAGAATTTGCATCATTTCCATATCCATTAAGCAAAGTGTGGTCAGTATCAGTAGTTAAAGCATTTTTTTCAGCTTCCAAGGTTGCAATATTGGGGCTTATCATACTTTGCAAACCTGAATCAGCGTCAGATACATCAGAAGCAGAGGGCTGCAAATCTCTGCGGGATTTTGGCCTGCTAAATGTGGTGTCAGGAACAGATGATGTAACAGATGACGTCTGAGAAGAAGGAGAATACAAACCAGAATTTTCTTGATAAGCTTGAGTAGAATATCTCAGAGCTAAATTTAGGGCTTCTGGGCTTTGACCAGGTAAAATTTTTTCCAATTTTGATTCTGACAGTGATGCATTATCCCTCGATGAATCTTTTCCCGACATCTCATGCTCAGATAAATTCTGGAAAACACTGGTTTTAGCTTTTGATAAAGCAACAGACACACTTCTCTGCAGATCTCTGGCCTAAACAAAATAACTGTATGAATTAAATAATAGGTATATGTAGTATATTTTAAATACCAATGCTATGAAACATTAGATACAATAATATAGAAAATAATCAATTTAAGAAATCATATATTATAATAATTTTCATTTATAAAACTTTTTCATCAATTAAGAAAATATTTGCATGAACAGTGAATCACATAGAATATTCAAACTGAATTTCAAAAAAATATATTTCACACCTTTTCATGCAAATGTCTAATATCTTCAGCTTGTATTTTTCTTAATTCTCTTTCATGTTGCAAGTCCTGCTGTTGTCTAACAGAAGAAGGGAAAATTAAATATTCTAGTAAGCATATAATTGAACTATTTATAGCATTTTAATACAGTAAACTCTCCTTAACACGAATTTGCTTAAGACAAACACTCAGTTAACATGAAAAAAAATTTCAATTCTGACAGCGATGTATATGATCTTACAGTACATAAATGTTAATGCACAGAAAAAACTATTCCAAAAATAAAATTTGAGCCTCCAGTTAACATAAATTTTTTAACATGAACTCTTTTTCTGCTCCATTTAGATATGTGTTAATCAGGGTTTACTGTATGTAATACAGCACATGTAAATAAAATGCATATATTTATATAGCTTGTTGTATTTACTTTCTTTGATTCTACATTTGGAAAATAGACATTATACTTTTAATTTTCTCTTCATACACATTTTCTGAAAGCCTAAACTGCTTTTTAGATATGTTTTTAAAGGAACATCTAATTACATTAAAATGTCCATCATGAATTTTAGCTTTCTGTAACCAGCGGCTCCCAGAGTAATATATATATAAATAACTTTTATAAAATTACATGATTAACATATGCCCATAACATGCATATGTTCTTTTAAAAAAGCAATGTGTTGACAGATTTAAAATTAGTTGTTCCTCCCTAGGTTAGCTCTCGATCATTTTCTAAAGCAATGAGATGCCATTATATATAAAGTTGTTCAATTATTATTTGCAGATTACAGATTGGCAGACAATTATCAACAAAGCTAACTCATTGATATTTAAAGTATATAAGCAGTACTTAACAAGAATCATAGTTTGCTAAATGGAAACTAAAAACTGAAAAATAATTATAAAGCATAAAAATTAAAAGTTTTTGAAATAACAAAATTATCAATGCATTTCATACACAGTACAAAGTCTGAAATCTGGGCATTTAATATCTGGAATGATCTGAAATCCAGACCTTCAAACAACAAGCAAGAAAAAAAAAAAAAGAAAAAAAAAAAAGCGGTATTTGCATTTGATATTTTTTCAAAATAAAACATGTGGATCCCAGTTCTTAATTTCATTTCGGCACTAAATAAAATGTCTCCGTATTGAAAAACCATCACTTATCATAAATCATACATCTGTATATCATCATAAACCTGCAGTATCAATAATTTGGCTCTGAAGGTGCCTTTTTGCTTCGATATATCTCAAACCAAAACATTCTACATTGAAACACCATTGACATTGCACACTTACCGAACACTTTCCATCTTTTACACCAACTTGAATCATTATTAATTAATTATCAGTTATTTATTATTAATCGATTTTTTGCTTTCCTCACCCCATGACTCAACACAGTGCAATTTTAGAAATGATTCACGCAGCAACATCTAAACGGTTTATATATATATATATTAGTAATAGAATACCAAACAGCATGCTGACAGCATGCTTGCCAATGATTATGGACTTCAGCTAACTGCGTTGCGAAGGATTAAGCATTCACGAAGAGAAATTTAACGCAATTTCTTTTCCATATGCAAAAAATAGATTTTGTAAGTGATACTCATAGGCCAAAACATTACATTTAGTGATATTTGAATTGAGAACAATTGCTTTGTTATTTATATTAGCCCAGGACTTGTGCCAGAACTGGTGCAGCCGTACTATGCAGCAGAATTTCGGGAAGGCATTGGAATATAAAAATTTACAGACAGAAAAATGTTTAGAAATTAGGACCTGAAAAACGTCCAGGCATCGAGCAGCAAAATGTGTAGCACCAGCACTGAAGCCTTAACTATTTGCAGAAATTTATCTATTTGGGACTCAGATAAGCCTTAAAAATGTGCAGAAAATAGGCTTAAGTATAATAAATAATGAAATTAATATAATTCATGCTTAAATTCATCAATGTGCAACAGATGCATGAAAATTTAGTTAAACAATATGGCTTTAGTTACCAATCTCAAGATATATCGCCAATAATGTATAGCAGACTCTGGCTAAGCTTTATGATGACAGTTGCAAATTTGAAGGTTTTCAGATTTTGGAAACAAAAAGCAAAATTTTTCAGTTAATGGAATTTATGAAGAAATCTGGAGCAGTGTTAACAAATGAAATTTTCCAATTAATGGAATTTGTGAAGAAATGTTAATAAATGAAGAGGATATAACAGAAGTTTTTATATTGCAATGGCAATTCCCCCATCATCAATTAACTACTAGAAAAAATCCACAGTATGGTTCTAAATCCACAAAATAGTACAGTACACACACTGGTGTGCAAAAATTAAGGACGAAGTCGAAAAATTAGCATATCAGCTGAACGAAGAGGCAGAGCGGACAGAAAGACCAATCAGGAGATTAAGTAAGGTGATGTACGGTAGCACATGCGCAGATATGCAGGTAGATGTAATGGGGGAGTGTCTGAGTAGTATAAAGCATGTTGTCGGTGTAAGATCAGTATTTCTGGCAAAGAGATTGCACGCCATATAGCAGTTAAAATCACACCAAGTTGCTGCCTCAGCGAGAAATGGCAAATAATCAATCTGTTAGACGACATCTGGATGCTTTTACCCGAGGTCGGATCACTGCGCAGATGACCGGTATATTGCCTTACAGGCCAGAAGAAACAGGCGGCAGACAGCGGGAGAAATCACTAGACACACGACACAGGCGACCGGACGACCGATATCACGTTTTACCATGGCCAGAAGACTGCACGGTGGTAGTCTGTTTGCATGACGCCCTGTACGGTGTGTACCTCTAACGCCTGCCCATCGGAGAAGGCATTCTCTGTGGTGCCAGGAACACCGGAATTGGAGAGACAATGAATGGGGACGAGTACTCTTTACAGATGAGACCAGATTTAGTCTGAGTTGCGATTCTAGACACATACACATCTGGACAGAGCGCAATAACCCCTTCAACATCATCAAAAGGGACTGTTTTGGAGGTCGCGGAGTTCTCGTTCGAGCAGACATAATGCTTGGTAGCCGGATTGACCTTTATATCTCCCAAGGAGGTTCATCGTAAGGAGGCGATAAGTTAAGTTACTGGCGATAAGTTATGTGCCTCCCAAGGAGGCACGTAACTTATCGCCAGTAACGATTCCGAAACTGCGATTGGTGCTACAAGAGGAATGAGCAGCAGTGTCTCAACAGCTCATTAACAACCACATATCCAGCATGACAAATGATGTGATTGGTGCTACAAGAGGAATGAGCAGCAGTGTCTCAACAGCTCATTAACAACCACATATCCAGCATGCACAAATGATGTGAAACCTGCCTAGCAGTCAGGGGAGATCATATCCCCTATTAAAGACCGGATGTTTCTTGCTAGACACCCATCACAGGGATGTTTCGGCCTTCAGTCGCATTGCGCTCCATGCTACTTTTTCAATAAAGCTTCTTTTTATCCCTCTGATTTCTCTTTTAGTAAGTGTTGCTTACATTACTCATGTCCTTACGTATTGGGGATCTTACGGTATTAAATGTGTTGATTTGGAAAGCTTTTGTACAAAGTTATATTAAAAAAACCGTCTCGTCCTTAATTTTTGCACACCAGTGTAGTCCAAGATCTGGACGTCCAATATCTGGAATGATCTAAAATCCGGACCTCAAGACGGCCAATTTTCCCCCCCTCCCACATTTGATTCCCTTTCCCCATAAATAAAACATGTGGAGAGTCCTGATTCTTAATTTCCTAGTAATTTGGCACTAAATAAATACCTCGTTATTCAAGAAACAATAATTTAGAATAAATTTGTGTGATCAATAATTTGGTTCCACAGCTGCGTATCTACTTGATATATATCTCAAACTGAAACATTCTAGATAGAAACATTGTTGATTTTATACATACTAATATTTTATACCACTGACGCCAACCTGGCGAATCTATTTTGCTTTCATCACCACATGTTTATCAACACATGACAACTTGAGTAATGACTCAGCAATGCCCAAACATTTTTTTTTTTTTTTTACATTAGTAATTTAATAAACAAAGAGTATGGTAACCTTTTATGTTGACATTACACTTGGCAACAATTACAGATTTAAGTTAAATGCCCTAAGAAATATCTAAGGGGAAAAATTTTTTAAAAATTACTTTCCATATTCTAAAAATAGATTTTGTTAATGATACTCATAGGCCATAAGATAAGATTACATTTGGTGCCATTTGAATTAAGAGCAACTGATTTTTTTTTCACATAAACCCAGAACCAGCGCCAGAGCTCGTATGGCAGCATTGGGCCCCAGATCTCGTATGGCAGCACCGGGCAGCAGAATTTATTTTTGGAATTTAGAGAAACACCGAACAACAAAATTAAGAGATGAAAATATTTTTGGAATTTAGAGAAAGCATTAGAATCTAAAATTTAGGGGCGGCAAGAATTTAGAACTTTGGGAGGCACTTGTTAGCAGAATTTAGGACTCACAGACACTGCATCAGGCAGTAAGAAATCTAGTGCTGGCCCTCGATAAGTCTTAAGTATATGTGGGAATTTATTTATTTAAGACTCAGATAAGCCTTAGGCAGGTGCAAGACGTAAGTATAACAAGTAACTAAACTATCAGGCTTAATTGTCTCAGTGTGCGATAGAAGCAAGACAAAATTTAGCTGAACAACTTTTCTTTAGTCGCCAATCTCATGCTACATAGCCAGTAATGTATGTGTTGTTGCTGCTGCTTACGCTCACTTGTCTGGCGAAGTCAGCTTAAGACAACGAAATTCTTCATGGCAAGGAGCGCAAGATTATGCCTGTTGTTGGCAACAGCCTTGAGCACCTAACAGGTGACAGTGTGATTTAGCTCAGTTCTGCCCCCAATTTTGATGAAGAGCTGCCCGGAGTGGACGGGCCTGAGGGTCTGCCATCCCTCTCCCCTTCCACCAAACTACACAAGAGGCCTTTCGGCTCACCGCATATTTAAGTGCTGCCATGCCGCACCAACACTATACATTTACAAACATCCATGCCATCTCCGGGATTCACACCCAAGCCCTTTGGCATGGCAGTCAGCAATGCCAACCACGATACTGCTTGGGCAGCCCGCCAATAATGCATAATGGACGCTATTAAGCTAGGCTAAAATTATACTTTCCTGATCCTAAGGAATTTCAGTCAATATAGCAGATTAATATAGCTATTCCTTAACTTTCTGATTTGATCCAGTTTAATTATTTTTTGCAGGCTGTTTTTTATTACAGCAATTTTATGAAAATTAAAGTTTTAACTTTCGATTATGTCAAAAAGAGTTTCTAATTCTGGAGCTGCACCAGGATCTAGAAAGCAAAAGCCTATTTCGATGTCCACAAAAAGTGGTATTTCTGCAAAAAATGGATAAAGGTATATCCATCTCAAAATTATGCGAGGAGTTTGACATTGGAAAGTCCATTATATATGACATAAGAAAATAGAAAAGGGGAACTTTTTGAATTTTTTGTGGATTCTGACACCCCACTTGCAATGAATAACAGAAAAATTAGTCATTATACTAAAAGTGAAGATCATGACAAAGTGATGACTGAATGGGTCAGACAGAGTCGCAGTGAGGGCGTGCCATTGACGGGTCAAATGCTAATGGCTCAGGTTAAAATATTTCACTAAGAAATGAACTTAAAAACGTAGTACAGTAGAAGTCCGATAATCCGGCACGTTCGGGACCGGCTCGGTGCCGGACTACCGAAAATTCCGGTCTATCGGGCGGTAATTATAAGAACAATTAGGTTAATAATTAAACTAAAAATACAGTATGCAAATACATACAACAAAGTTTATTTCACATTTCATATAATGTATGTACACGTACTGTAAAACATATTTCACTTAGATTTAAAAAAGTCACGAATGTCTTTTTGTTTTCTTGACTTTTGGCGTTTAGTATAAAATTTATTTCTAATGATATGGAAATCAATAATTTCTGAAGCACTGTAGCTAGTACTAGCCTCAGCAAAAGAGATAAACTTATTTAGTGATTCTGCAGCTTCTGCCCAGCTGATTTTTTCCTTTTCTTCCGTTTCGGCATCTGAGTCATTTTCTTCAAGATTTTGAGTAGGCTGAGGGTTTACTACAATGTTGATAATGTCCTCATCGGTTAGTTCTTGTTCAACAGGCTCATTCTCGTCGATTAAAAGCCACTCCTCTACCTCATCTTCAGGCAGGTTTTTCAAGGGATTGTCAGTACTTCTAACGACATCCAAAACTTTGGTCAGAGCGTCTTGATGGTTTTCTTCCTCATCAGTCTGTAGAGTTAGGTCAGATGCAGGGTTTGCAGCTGGCCAAAGTTTTCTCCAGCATTTTTGGAGTGTTGTATTTTTTACCTGGTTCCAAGACTGTGCAATAGCATAGACGGCATCTTTTACTGTAAACTTTTTTTGAAAATCAGTCACGTCACAGTCGGCATTTAACAGGCCTTGAATAAAAGACCTTCTATAAAAGCATTTAAAATTTTGAATAACCCCTTGGTCCATGGGTTGAATCAAAGATGTTACGTTAGGTGGGAGCAGAGTAGCAACAATATTTCCAGAAACTAACTCATCTACTGGCGGATGGGCTTTGCAATTGTCCAAAAGAAGGATGGCTTTAGTATCTTCTGGTAGACCAAGGCTTTTGAATGATTCCTTGACCTCAGGCACAAAGTGGTGAAAAAACCAGTCTTTAAAGAGGGCGGCAGTTATCCACGCATTTGATTGAGCATCGTATTGGACAGGCAAGTGTGTAACATTCTTAAAAGCCCTGGGTTTTGCAGATTTACCTATCACAAAAGGGGTCACTCGGTGGTTTCCAGACGCATTAGCACATAGCAAAACGGTTAATCTGTCTTTGTTTTTTTTAAAACCCTTGGCTGCTTTTTCTCCTCCCCCAGCTAGTGTAGATGTTGGTAAACATCGCCACAATAGCCCTGTTTCATCAGCATTGTAAATCTGTTCAGGTGTTAAATCATTATCAGCCACGATTTTCTCAAACTCGTCTTTGTATTTTTCTGCAGAGTTTTGGTTTGCTGAAAGGGTTTCTCCAGTTACATCAAGTCTTCGAATTCCATGCCGAAACTTAAAGTTTCTGAGCCAACCATCAGAATAATTACATTCACTTTCAGCAACTCCTAAATCTTGGCCGAATTTCTTTGCCTTTTCAACAATCATTGGCCCTGTTACCGGCTTTCCTTCAGAACGTACTGCACTAAACCATTTGAACAATACACTATCTAGCTGTTCCAGTTTTGGTTTTTTTAATGTTTTTCTAGAAGCCAATTTTTCAGTTGTTACCGATTGAGAAGCAAACTTCATTAGTTCATCTTTTTGTTTTTTAATGTCATAAATAGTTGATGAGCCAATATTAAACTCATTCATTAAAACATTTCTATTCTCGCCTTTTTCTAGCCGTTTGATGATTTCTAGTTTCTGATTGAGAGTCAGTGTTACGTGTTTTCGTTTCTCTCCTTTTGAACTCGAAGGCTTAGGTTTTGAAAACATGGTCACTGTACAGTTAGAACGAAAATCACTTTTTTTATAAACAGTTTCAAAAGTTACGTTTACTGCGATGTGAAAGGACACAAAACAACAACGCACAAAAAAATGGCGAAGACGCTTCGTGATTGATTAACGGAGCTGCACTGCACCTGAATTTGTTGTGACAGCTGAGACTAGCCGGCCGCTAATTGTTTCCGAACAATACCGAGCGCTTCCGGATGATCTCGAACTACCCCGAAAACTTCCGAATAGCTCTTGAGCGGTTTTATTTGCTTTAAAGACACACTTTTGGAGAAAACCAAAATTTTTACAATTTTCCAGAGCGATGCCGGACTATCGGGCATTCCGGACTGTTGGATGCCGGACTAATGGACTTCTACTGTACATATATTCAATAGGTTCGTTAACCCATTAATCTTCTATAATCAGTATAAGCGTGAAACTCGGCGAGAGTTTTTAATTTACCGCAACTTTGATTTGGTTTTGGTTTCCGGCCGTGTGTTTTCCAGTGGCAAACCTAGAGCTTTATTTCAGTGATCGTAATGAGTTTAGTGTAGCCAGAAGATTTTTTTTTAATTTAATTTTAAAATACTCTGTTTATTTTTAAAAGTTTTACTGTTTAATATTTGCTGAAGTTATGCTGTTGTTGGTGGGATAATGTTGAATTTCAGATGACATGAACTTTATAATTTATAAATGTTTTCATTTAATTTTATTTAGTTAATGTTTTTCGGGTCAGTTAATTATTATTATTATTATTATTATTATTTTAGTTTTGTTTCTTGCATGTTGCAATTGAAAAATGTGGAATGTTTAAAATTTTGAACGAAAGTTGTTTAATGTTGAATTACATGACGATAGTAACTTGTATATTTTAGAGAATTTATGACGCATCTGTTACTAGTGAATTTGAATATATGTACTTGGTTGACAATTTTGGAGTTCGAGGAAAGTGCTATACAATTTATTATTTTACTATTCAATATACTATTTTATCATGAATTACATAGATAGGACTATGTTTTTACTTTCAAAGCTGATGGACTTTGTTTCACTCATCTAGTATTTTATCACCTCCTTTAATTATTCTGTTTACATAAAATAATGGCATTTCACTACTGCAAAACTTAAAAGTTACTATTCTGTTTACATTTAAAAATCACATCTTAGTGTTCTCATTGCTGCCAAAAAAAATTCTCCGAATTTTGAAGGCCAAAATAGTTTGGTACCAACTTACCCCGCTTATGGAAGATTAGCCGGTTAACCAAATTCTAAACTCGCCATGGTATAAGGTAATTAAGAATTTCAAGTGAAAAAGGTTCAGCTGATACTGAAGCTGCTGAACTATTTGCAGATGAATTCACTGAACTCATGAATAGTTAAAAGTTATCTACACAATAAATTTATAACGCTGATGAAACTGGTCTTTTCTGGCAACATGTACAGTAAAATAACTCGGCAACCTTTATACGAAAGGCTTTAAGTCCAAATCTTGGACTTCGTACTGTATCACTACTGACAGTGAAGAGAGTGACAGATTGTTGATTGATATCGGGATTGGATAATATTTAAGCTTCAAAATTTATTATTAACTCAAGCCTTGTGCAAATTACCTGCATTATGAGCTTTATATAAGAGTTATAAGATGACTATTAATTTTAAAATGACGTAGCTTAGAGAGGTTTATGAGCGATTACTATTTTAAGGATAGAAAGCATCAATAGCCAAATTAAAATGGAGAGTTATGAGACTATTACAAGTATCTGGATTTATATGCCCTTTAGCTTTCATATATACATGTGTCTGTGTGTGTGTATATATATATATATATATATATATACATATGGAAGAGAAAAAGCAAATAAATCCAGATACTTGTAATATACATTGAAGAGCCATTACATTATCATCCTCCATCTATAATAATGGGCTCGCTCAAGAACAAAACCGCTGTGCATGCATGGAGTATAAAAAGTGGCTATGCATTGTCTTTCCAAACACAGCGTTATTAGCAACATAATGCGAAAAGCAGCTCATTTATCAGACTTTGATAAAGGTCAAATCATTATGGCTCGGCAACTAGGAACATCATGCTCAGAAACAACAAGTTTAATGGGCTCTTCACATGCACTTTTTGTGTGCACATATCAAAAGTGGTGTATGGATGGTGAAACGACAAGTCGCAGACCAGCATGTGTCATCGGCAGCACACTAATTCCAATGGAGATAGCTATGCATTATTTGCCATGACCAAAGAGCTACAACAGCCGAAATCACCACCAGCTACAAAAGTGGCAACCCAGACAGTGTTTCTCAACACTGTGCAGCATACATTGCTGCATATGGGCATATGCAGCTGGAGGTCGAAGCATGCCCTTGCATTGACGGCACGTTATTGTCAGCTGCATCTGCAATGGGCCAAGAACCATCGGAATTGGATATTAGAAGAATGGAAGAAAGTTGGATGGTCCGACAAATCACATTTTCTGATCCATCACATCAATAGGCATGTGCTAATATGCTGATTTCAAAACGAAACCCTGGCTCCCGGATGCACAGTTGGACGAAGATAAGCTGGTGGTGGGGATATTATGGTGTGGACAATGTTTTCATGGAGCAGATTAGGACCCATAATCTTCATAGAGCAATGCCTGCTGTCTGCATTATATGAACATCGTTGCAGACCAGGTTCACCCATTCATGATAAAGAGTATTTCTGGCAGGGGATGGTGTTAACAACAGGATAATACACCATGTCATAAGGGTTGAATCGTCAGGGACTGGTCCTAGAACATTCCAGTGACTTTCAAGTCATGTCTTAGTCTCCAAATTCACTTCACATTAATCCAATAGAGCATTTGTGGTCCCACCTGGAAAACCAAATTCATGTTGTCACACCACCCCCTTGCAATGTAGGGGAAATGCAGGACCAGTTGATGAGCACTTGGTATAAGATACCTCATACTACGTGTCAGCACCTTGTGGAGTCAATGACACACCAGGTGCTCACAATTTTGAGGGTCAAAGGTGGTCCTACATGTTATTAACAAGGTAGTCATAATGTAACGGCTCTTCGATATACTGCTCCTGTATACATGCACACATACACATACACACATAAAATAAAAAATACATACACATACACACATAAAATAAAAAATACATACACCAAAATTCTAGTTTTAATTTGTAATAATCCCTTAATTCTCTATTTTAATTGGGTTATTTCCCCTTTCTGTCTTAAAAATAGTAACTGCTTAAAATAAATCTTTCTAAACTACATCATTTTCAAAATTAATGCCTGTCTCACAATTCTAACATAACATTAATGACACTGGCACTTAATAACACTTTAGCCAATAATAACTTTATATTTGAAAATCAAAACTAAATCATTCTGAACAAGGATTTCATTCTTACACCACTGCATTCTTGCTCTAAGTACCGTAAGCACAAAAATGTTAAAATCGATGACTTTTTTGTAAAATTAAGTATGACAAGAAAACTTTTTAAAATAAAGTCATCGTTATATTTAGAATAGATCGCAAGGATTTAGAGCAATTTAATTTAACTGCTAATAAAACTAATATACCTATATAGGAATCGGGCATTTCTGATTGCATCTAAATAAAATTATCCACATAGGTATAAATGTCAACATCTGCATAAAATTACAATGACCAAGGAAGCATCAATTTGCACTGCAACCAGTTTAACACACATTAGATACACATACATTAGCTGAAGCTCACTTGTATTATGCATCACCCCCAAAAAAAGATTTTCCTATTTTTAAAAGAAATTTATAATGCATTGTTTTATGTTCAGCTCATTTACATACATAAAATTATCACATACCTCAAAACAAAATCTGTTAATCGACACAAATGACCATGTAGATGTTGAATATGATTTTCAAGTCTTCTGAAACGAATTTCCTGTAAAAGTTTGAATACATGCTGATTGTGATTTCTTACAAAATAACCCCTCCATGCAGATTGGATCTTGATAGCAGCTTTTGATATTTCATCTTCTCTCTTTCCATATATTTCTGTCATTGTTTTGGATTTTATAATTGGTGGAGGAAAACCATGTGCAATTTTAGAATCTTCTGATACCTGATCCTCGTGTTTCCGAGGGCTCAATCCAAAAGCTCTTTTGGTAGGACTCAAAGGAACAGAATATTTTTGCTGCAATATCGGAGAATTGTTTCCAGACTGGGAATCATTACTAAGTGATCGCAATGAGCGTTGAGGTGTTCGACTTGTGTGTGTTAACTCTTCTGACGTATCACTTTCACTACTATTTTTTGCAGCAGCAGACAATCTGGCAGTAAGAATACAACTTCTTGAGGGAGATATTCTGCTTTTAGAGGATGTAGAATGAGGAAGTTTGGATCTTCCACTTGGAGGAGCAGATGTACAAGGCGAGGTTGCTCGTTTACTAACTTTTCGGATAAGAGTACCTACAAAAAAATATATATATATAAGAATTTATTAATAAAAACTATGAATTATTTACTGAAAAGTGGAATATAACATGATATAAAAATTTGATAAAAAAATAAACACAGTAATAAAATGCTACTAATGATTATGAAAATAAACTAAATGCAAAAAAATTTGCTAAATGAAACAAAAACCAGTCATAGAAATCGGTATAAAAAAGTATAGTTTGCAGTACTGTAGTTTTAAAGGTCAAACACAGCCTTCTTTCTCAGCTGCAAATGCAAAAGTGAGATGAAGAGAAGTATGTACTTACATGAAAACAAAGAAGCAGTTTTGCATCTTAATGCTATCTATTAATAGCAAAGTGAAAGAAAAGCAACTAAGACTTAAGAAACTTCAAAAACAGTTCTTTAAAGTCTAATAGCAAACAGGGATTGGAATTTAAATCATTACATTGGAAAGGCTTTTGTGTGAAATTTCCACAGAGTTAAATTAAAACTGAAGATTTTTTAATAATTTTGGCCACAGAAAACTGCTGAAAAGTGTAATTTTAAACTAACAGTACTGCAATAATTATTTTCACATCAAATTAAAATTCACGCTGCCCATCAAAATTACATAATAATGTAAAAAAATGCGATTACTTTTTAAGGGCTTCAGCCCAATGCTCATGGCCTAATTACTTATGTTAATTAAACACTGCAACTGAAAGCAAAATTGGACTTTTGTGTATAGCTTAAAAATGAAACATGCAAATTAGGTTGTGCAAAGATGTTGTTATTGACAACATTTTTGCACAAGAGAGGATTGCTGGAATTTGGGTATGCAGCATCATTAAAATTTTATGTGGTTTCTGAGAGTACAGTATTCATTAGTTACAACTCAAAAGCAACCTTTAAAACTTTTTTAAGGGAAATGTGGCAATTAATTGGCAGACTTGAGGAACACAAACACAAATGGAGATAGCCTAAGAACTGAATTATCCTCAAAGTCTCATTTCAACAAATAATCAATTTCTAAGCATCGAATCAGTAGAGAGCTTGGTCAAGACAGCCATGGGCAACAACTGCATCCAAAGACATTTTCTATTATTGTTAGATGGAAGAAGCCATAAAGCGACTACACTCTTTTGCAAAAAAATCGAAGCACCAAGAAGGACTTTTGTGATCGTGATGAAATTTAGTATGCAAAAACATCTTGATCGAACACGCAAGTGACCAAAGTTTCAAGGCAAATGAGCAGGAATTGCGATCATAGCGCACATTTATATTGCATAATTTGCAAAGTATAAAACCAGTAACAGAGGTGGAAAATTTATCTTTTTTTGTTGCTGCCATTGTAATTCTGTAAAGAAGCAACTAAAGATGCCATTATGACGATATCGAAGACCTTACAGACAACTAAATGACTTCGAACGTGGTCACATTGTAGGGTTGCGTGAAGCTGGGTGGTCATACCGCACAATAGGCCGCCACTTGCAGCGTACAGACACTGTATGCTGCAAGTGCCAGAACAGTGTGACATTCTCTAATTGTGTAAAGATGTTGGCAGCAATGGTTGCTACAAGGAAATTGCCGACGAAATGAAGGCTCTGGAAGGCCAAGGAGCACAAATGCGAGGCAAGATAAGATGATTGTTCGCCAGGCCCGAACCGCTCCAACGGGTATAACTGTCGACTATTGAATGCATTACAGACACGTCTATACCTCTTGTGGTACCGTCCACCATCTCACAGCACTTGTCCGAGGTAGGGTTACGCTTACAGAGGTCTTTAAGATGTTTGCCTTAGACCCTATAACATCAGCAGACTCGTCTGGAGTGGACCTTTCACCAATCGAGCATGTCAGGAACATGGTAGGCCGCCAGATTCGGGCACCACAAAATATCGCAGATCTAGAGAGACAACTGATGAATTCCTGGCAGAATGTATCACAGGATGACATAAGGAACCTCTACCACTCCTTGTCTAGAAGAATTCAAGCATGCACTGCCGCCATGGGCGGTTCGACCAACTACTAATTTGAACACTCAATGGGTGATTGTGAGCCATGAACAGGTACTATGATCTTATTTTTTAATCATTTTATTATTTGTGTATGAGTTATACACATATTCAATTTCATCAAAAACAACCACTTCCTTCATGGTGCTTCGATTTTTTTGCAAAAGAGTGTATAAGAGAGTGGATTCCCAATCTTCAGGCTGCCAAAGGATCTTGAATCGGTCATTCTACTGCTGCACGAAAGCTTTATCAGCTTGAATTTTATGTGAGAAAACCAATGGCTTTTGTCTCGCTCACTTCATTTTAGATGTATTTTGATATTTGAGGGATCAAGGAACTCATGACTAGTTCCCCCCCTTTAAATCAGGAAAGACCTCCATTTTCATGGAAGCAATTTTATGGTTTGGGCTGGAATCATTGGTTATTTGCATCCCTGCTAAAAAGTCACACTGTTCTGGCTGGTGTGCAATGACGAGTTTGTATAATTTTTTTATGTTTTTCAAGTGAAAACAGACTGCTGTGCACATGAGAAGAACAACTGTGCAAAAAAGAAGGGCTTCTTGAAATGTTTTATTACTGATGCTTCTTCCTTTTTAAATTTTATTGATGATTGCTCTAACATGGAATTCTTAACGTACCAGCATTTTGAAAATGGCTATTGCCTTTATTCTTACCACAAGATACCATACTACTAACATTGGTGTTCTTCAGTGGATCTTAGCAGTTGCTTTATATGTTTTTACCATTTTCTATTAGTCCTTAGTTTAAAACTTCAAGTATATACATTGTTTACTTGCTTTCTTTACTTAAAATGGGTTCAGAATTTGATAAAAATATAGATAATGGCATAAAATGAAAACATCTGACTTTAACAATTTACCAAAAGCTAGCTATTATTAATCGACTAAAAAAAGGTTGTGATTGTAGTGCTGTAGTGTCAAATAGGACACAAAATAACATATTGAGAAACAATATTAATATTAGTTGATAAAAAAAAAAAAAAAAAAAAAAAAGAGAGAGAGAGAGAGAGAGAGAGAGAGAACTGAACCTGTTAAGCATTTGGATATTCAAACTTTATTCGAAAAGTCTTCACGCACATGTCCCCCTCCCTATTGGCAGGAACTTAGCCAACTTAGGCTTGGTCTACTAAGGTCACTTTAATGTGGAAGCACCTAATAAGTGGGCCACCATTACCTCCTACGAAGGAATGGACAAATACAGCCACACCTTCTCCTGGATTAGAATCCAGGCCCTTCAGTACTGCAGTAGGCTTTCCTAACCACTACACCACCTGGGCGACAAGGTAATAACAATTTCAAATTAACTATAAGTTAGCTATGAGTATATTTTTTCATTAAATATATTTGCAGAATTACTATGTGTAATTTTTCCTTTGTTTCCCAATACATTCAACAACAGCAGCAAAACAAAAAAAGGGTAAAATAAAATTTTAGTCTGACAATCTACCATCCTTAAGTCTCAAATATATGGCTGAATGAGCTTCTCTAATTGTTAACTACATGTTTTGAATAGCAATGCTTGGCAGATTCTGATTTTTAGAGTCTTTAGTATGAAGACTTTCATTGAATTTTCTTTTCTTGCTTATCACTTTTTGTGTCACAGACAAACACATCTGCAAGTACATTCTTTCTCTCTTTCTTTCCTTCTTTTCTTTATCTCTTTTTAAGAATATTTCCAATGATAGAAATTAATTGGTATTTTGTGAGCAAAAATGGAAGACAATAATTCTGCAATATGCCTCTAATCTGTTTTAACAATTCAATTAACTACTTTTAAACAGAGCTCAAAATAAATTGTTTTACTGTATAAAATCCTTCTTCTGAAATATACTACTGGCCACCCAAATTGCAACATCAAGACAAGAGATATCACAACAAAATTTATTTAGTAGATAACACGTTGACCAAGTATCAAATGATTAAATTTATAGACTTCTGTGAAGTGTGGTTCTTTCCAGAATCAGTAACCAGAGTAGCCGCCATTGTTGGAGATCACCGCTGCCATACGCTTCAGCATTGATTCAAAGAGACTTTGGATGTGTTCTTGGGGTACAGCAGACCAAGCAGCTTCTACAGGTTGCCAAAGTTAATCTGGTTTGGCAGCTTGGGATGTAATCTGGGTCAATCGTTCAGCAACCATGGACCACATGTTTTCTATCGGCGAAAGATCTGGAGAGCGAGCCGGCCAGAGAAGCAATTCAATCTGGCGATTGACTAAGAACCCTTGGACAATGCGTGCCACGTGTGGTTGTGCATTATCCTGTTGAAAGCCCTGAAGGTAAGGAAGGACAACTGGCTCCGACACCTCGGAGATGTAGCGCTGGCTGTTTAAAGTACCGGCAAAGCATAATAGAGGAGTGCAAGAGTGATATCCAATACCGCCTTATACCACAATACCCGGTGCATAACGCAGCTGTTCAGCAAATTCTCTCGACGGTGTCTCCAGACTCGAATCTGACCATCGTGGTGTTGCAGACAGAAGGACTCGTCAGTAAAGATAATTTCATTTCATTCTGCAGTCCACATCTTTCTTTCATTGCACCATTGGCGGCGGAGATATCTGTGGTTCTGCGTCAAGGGTAGACAAAGCAATGGACGTCTTGCGGACAGACCATTCTGCTGTAAACGGCGTCGAATGGTACGTGAAGACACTGGATGATGCATTACACACTGAATGTGCTGTGCTATGGTTTGTGATATGACTGAGCGATCCATCACTGCCATGCGCACAATGTTCCTGTCATCATGTTAAGTGGTGCACTGAGGTGGATGCGACCGAACACGTCGGTCCATTGTACCCTTCTATATCCAATGGTCACATATCTGCATTACAGTTGTTTGGTTTCGTCCAACACAACTACCGATTTCCCTGAAAGATAATTCACACTCTCGATAGGCCACTATCCTTCCTCTGTCGAACTTGGATACTTGATCAAACGATGATCGCTGTTTACTACGAGGCATAATTGATTTTTTTTTTTTAAACCACAAGAAAAACACAATTGCCGAACTTGAAATTGTCGAAAACTCCAAGCCTTAAATAGCACTTTGAAGTGGTGCCACAAGCGCGCATGATGTGCGTCTGCACTGAAATTCTAATCATTTGCATATTTCACCTCCGCTAATGCATGTTGTAAATTTCATGTTATTTGCATGCTTCCTTCAGGGTGTTGCATTTACGATGCCAGCAGTGCAATTGAATTTTATATTGCTGCATCTAAAAATGTTAAAAATATTTTTGTAACACAGTATTCCATTTTTGTAACACAGTATTCCACTCAAACAAGCCCCATTTTTATCCATTTAATTTTTGTAAAACTTTTGGAGTACACGAAAATTCATTATTAACTATCTAAAAGAAAGGAAAAAGGATATCACATGGAATAACATCATGTGAAAACAATGGAAATGACAGTGATATCATGCTCACTTTTTGCATGTGGCATCAGTTTTCAGAAACAAATGTGTGGAGGCAGATGAAATCACTAAATATGCATCAGTATTTTATGGAAGAAAACCTCCCCCCAAAAAAGGGGGGACAGTTTTATATCTCCTGTTCTACTAGTCTGATTGATGCAATTTGACTTATGCTTATCCCTGTCTCAAAAGTGTGATTTAGGATATACATTAGATTTATATATATCATTGTTCTAACAAATGTATTTTGACACAAAATCCAACTTTTCCTGAAATTACATGCCAGACTTTTTTTTCTATATTTTGATTATATGCCTGAAATTATGCCTAAATACCAAATTTTGCAAAAATCCCAGCAGCAGTTTTTTTTAAATTAAAAATTGAAATTTTAACCTTGCAATGTCAATTGAATTTGGCATATGTTTAATAATATTGACTTTTAAATTAAACGTACGTAATTTCTTCTTCATAGTTCGAAATTTAGGTTTAACCCAAATAAAGGCCATATATTTTTTCTGATAAATTTTATATATTTACATTTTTAAATAATATTCATAAATTTTTCAAGCAAAATTTTGAATTATAGCCTACAAATTTTTCCCCATCATCTTAAATTGATGTATTTCTAGGTGTACCTTCAAAAACGCTTTTTATTCAAAATTTCTGAAGATATATGCAAATTTATATATTGACACATTCTGAATTTTGACATGGTTATTGTAACTGATAATAATGCCAAATATAGTTTATACACTTTGTTAAGATCTTCAATGAATTGTAACAGTTATTTTGAACCTTAAATTTTGAAATAAACTTTTATTAAGCATTTTATTAAGCATTAATAACCTTGTTATATTCTGAATTTTATTAATGATGTATAATAAATATTTATTAATAATACATGAAAAGCTTTTTTAAAAAAAATTTATAAAGAATATTAATCAAAAGTGCAATGTGGTTTTTAATTTATGTTTCATGAGAGCACATTTTTAACCTTTGCCATTTTATTATATCTGCTACTTCATTTAATTTCATTTGACATAGAATGAAATTTATTTGCAAGTTTCAAAACTGTGCATCATTTATGTAAACAATACTTCTGAGTACATCAAATAACATGAAAAAAATGTTATAAATAAAAAAAATTTTTTTGTCTTCTACTAAAGAAATGTTTAACAGCAGCAAAATTTATTAGAATGCAAGATTTTTATCTTAATTTCTGTATGCAGCAAAGAAAATAAATAAAATAATTTGAAAATGTTTTATGTCCAGATATTTTGTAGCATTAAATGCATAATAAATTTTAAACAAATTATTGTTTACATTTAGAAGGGCCACTAATATTATCATTAAAGACATTTTCCCCCCCCCCAAAGCAAAATATATTTTTATACAAACATTAGAAGAATCAAATTTTTAAAAGTATCTTATATCAATGAAGGTTTAAACACCTGTATTTTTACTCCTTCCGACAGCTCTACAAATAAAATACAAACAAGGTGAGTTTAATGAACAAAAGTCTAAGTTCAGAAAGACAGCACTGGCTTTGCATCTACCAAATTCCTCCCAAATGAAACTGTAGCACTTCTGTTAGTTTAGGAATCTGTGGTTAGAAATGATGCACAAAATAGGATGGTTGGTTTTTTAAATACAGTAAAGCACATGGAGGCTATCAGTCTAAGGGAAAGAATGCCTTCATGAAAATGAAAATTGGTTTTATTCAGGTTGCACAAGGACAAAGCCTGAAAACAATGCAACCAGCTCATTTGCCTCGGTTGCACTCTAAGACAAACTACCAGTACAGCAAAAATCGTTTAACATGAAACTGAGGGGACTGAAATATTTTTTCGTGTTAAAGGATACTGCCAAGAAAAACATATATTCAACAAAATTACATTTATAAGAGTACATTTTATTTACATAGATATGTAAATATGTATGCATTTAATAAAAATCAATGAAGCAAAAACATCCACAAGAACTTAATTTAACACAAAATTTTCTAGTGTTTTGAAAAACAAATTTGTTGAGTTTTTAGAAAACAATCTGATATTTTTCTTTTGCATTGTCTTTTTTAGCATCAAAATGTCAACAAATTGTTCGATGTCATCCATTTTGTTATTCATTTCATCACTGGAATGTGCATCTAAATAACTGCACATACTTTTCAAGATGTTCCTTGTTTCAGAAGATGTGAAAACAAGAGCTTCATTATTCATTTCATTTTCGTCGTCGGAATCTGCATCAATGATATTTTTTTAGCTTTGAACAAACTCCAAACTGTCTTTGCCTGCCATAATTGGGGCTATACACACATTATCATCACCTAATGCAACGAATTCTTCTATGATGCAGTAGGACATTCCAATAATATAGAAACTTTTGTCAAACATTTCATTAAGTGTCAGCTCAGTTTCGATATCCTTTTTCTCCATTTCTTTTGGGACGAACCAAACTCACTGATTTTACATCACACTGAGATGTACTCGTCACCAAATTCCAAGCCAACTGATGAGAGAGGAGATGTTTGTAGGGGAGGAGGGTGAAAGTAGCTTAAATAAACAAAATTGGCTCGTGTCACAGGCTATTCCGAGGGTATTTCAAAGCCAAGTTAGCCTCCTTTCTACGTAGGAAGAGAAATCACCTCTCTTTCATTTCAAACCCTTCTTAAATATCATCTGCATGACTGGTGTTTCTCCTATTTGTTCATTCTCAGAAGGTAAATCTTTTCGAGTTAAGCGATTTCCATTTCGTGTTAAAAGAAAAAAAAATTTGAATTCATAGACTATTAAATAAATAAAAAAAAGGCCTATAATAATGCAAACGTTAAAAATACTTATGTTACCAACCTACCAAAATAAAAAATCAGATTTTTTTCAGCAGTAAAAATAACTTTTAAATGATAAAATTTCATAGAAAAGAAAGGTTTTTTAAATGAAGAACTTAATTTAAAAATCCCATGCAATTAATATCCAAACATGTAAATACCAATCCCTAAATGAATCCTGTATTAAAATTCATACATGTAAAAAAAAAAATTTTTTTTATTGGTACCTTTTTACAGAAAAATAATTCATTAATTCTGCATTAATAACTTTGTTTACACAGAAAAATTGAATTTTTTGTTTTGTTCAATGCAATTTATATTGTTCTTGTGAATTTGCCTATGCACACGTTTAAAATTGTCAACAGACTGAGCAAAATTGAAAAATAGCAATGACTAACATTATACATCACATACGTATTACATTTTTTTGTTGAAATAATATGAGAGAATCCATTTTTATATGCTTTTCAAAAAGTGGATGTGTATTTTACTTTTTCACAAACACAGCATTTGGCAGTGGGCAGAAATGCAAGGATAAGCCTTATCTTCTTTGTGCTTGTGGGCTGATGTACACCAGATGATCTGTAGTAGTGTTTTATGCTTGTTCGCTGGAGAATTGAAATATGAATGAAACTGAACTTGAAATATAAATGAAATTGATACATCTCAAATACATCTGCTCTCACATGCATAGCAGTAGTCTGCCACTGATGAAATGGCTTTGGCAGTCCCCCCCCCCACATATAATCTACCAAAAATAAATCATGGGATTTCAAGCACCCAAAATCATGTTGCTGGGCTTAAATAATGTAATATAAATTCAAGTAACTTAAAAATTATCAGAAATTTTAGAAATTAGGGAAAATATGAAAAAATAAGCTGTAAAATAAGTTGGCTGGAGGACAGTTGAAAATCAAGACAATTTGTAGCTCTTTTACTGTCTGTTTCATAAAGTAATAAATAGAAGTCTAATAACTGATGGCATGCTAAAAAATATAAAACAAAGACTATCTTACCTTTAGGTGTATGAGCTGGTTTTATCTCACTGGAACTGGAAGGACGGACTCGGCGATCTTCATAATGTTGGTATGGAGATTTAGCTGTTTCGTGACATTTCATTTTAGTTGTATCAAGTTCAACAGAAACTTGTTCAATAGTAATAGGGCTTTTGATAGAACTGTGAAGGATCTCTGATTTTGAAACAGATCGAGGATACTTTCCAGACTGAAAGGACGGAGCACTTTGAGCTGCTTCAGAAGATAAACTACAATGGAATAAAACTTCAGGGGCTGTAAAAAGAAAAATTTTGAGTGTTAAATTCAGCAGAAAAAGAATTTAGGCTTTTTAAGCTGCAAACTGATTTCCAAAATGATTTATTTAAGAAGATTTCAAACCTTATACAACATTAACATGCATAACAACGAAAGATTTTAGTTAAAAAAAAAATTTCAACAGAATCATATAATTATTGCAGAAATCAAATGACAAGAATCAGCATAATACTTGTAAATTTTGCAGGACTAGTTTTGGCGGTTCTGCAGTCCTACAAAATTTACAAATATTACACCGATTCTTGTTGTTTGACTTCTTTAATAATCATTATTTGGCATGTTATTTTAACCTAAATTAGAATCATATAATTTTATAAACTATATAATCTTCAAATTATTTTATAAATTCATGTACATACTTCTTTAACAATTCAGTTCATTACCAAAACTAATGGTACAAAAGCATATTTTTTTTTTTTTTTAAATCTGAATGCCAGACATTTCATCTTCAAATAAAAAGTATGGTTACTATTTTCAAATAAGCCTTTAGTTATAAAGTAGATAATCAGGACCAAAAATTTAAGTCAAAAAATGATACATTCTAAACAAATATTTTAAATTACTAAAAAAATATGGTACTTACATATTATTCTATAAAACATAAAACTATCAGTTTAGGGATAATTGAGGTTAAGTGAAACATAACAATACACTCATAATATATGCGCTTTTGTTTGATATAATCCCAACTGATTCTTCAAAAGGCATGTTCTGTTTTAATGGACAACCATATAAATGAGCTATTGTTGCTGTTTCTCGTTCTTTCCAATTTGAAAAGAAGTTTATTAAAATTTAAGACTTGCCTTCTATAGAACAGCAAGGAGATTATTTTCAAAATGATTGGATCCTACTATAAAAAAAGTGTGCATTAATGGATAAAATGTAGTACTTTGTTTAAAAACGAATAAACAATAGCAATGCAACACTTTTGGCTACACTCTAATTCATTTACAGCTAATTGAGAGAATTATCATTGGTTAAATGCGGTACAGAACAGCTGGATATGACCAACAAAACAGCAACAGATTGAAACAACTATCTGCTGGAAGTATGCACCCACAGTGTTTTAAACAAAGCTTCTAATCAATTCAAAGGGCCTAACAATGCAGTAGAAATCAACGAAAGCTTTTTAAAAAAGTAAATAAAATGAAGCAAGTTGAATACTAGTTGTTTATTAAATGAAAAGATGTAAGTCCCTTTGGAATTTCGCAAGAATAATTGGTACAGCTTCGGCAGGATCTCCACCAACTTTCACAGTTCAGTTGTAGGCAATTTTTACATGTTAAGAACCATGTTTTTTATATGTTAAGAACCAAAACTACTGTCTATCAACTCATTCCTCCTCTCATCTAGTCAAAATTTCCTTAATCAAATTATGTTTAAATAGTTTTTCAGACAATTAACAATTAATTTATACATTTACATACACTGCTCGACATTGAACATGCAACACCAAGAAGAAGTGGTCAGAAAGTGATGAAATTTGGAAAAAAGACAGAGACAGCAAGCAACAATAAGTGATCTTTATTTCAAAATGATAGTCAGAATACAGAGCGAGAATGGCATCAGCTCACTAGGATGTAGGACCACCGCGGACAGCGATGCACGAAGAAACACGTCTAGGCATAGAGTCAATAAGAGTGCGGATAGTGTCCTGAGGAATGGCTCTCCATTCCCTTTCAACCATTTGCCACAGTTCCTCTTCTGAACAAGGCAGGGGCAGAGTCTGCAAATGGTGTTCAATCACATCCCACACACTTTCCATTGGTGACAGGTCAGGAGAGTACAGTGGCCAGGGAAGCATCTGTATACCTCGCAGAGCATGTTGGCAGATGCGAGCACTCTGTGGTCGGGCACTTAAAAATTGCATTAGGCAGCCCCTGAAGGTAGGGGATTGCCACTGGCCGCAGTACATTATCCAAGTATTGTTTGGCCATCATAGTGCCCTGAATACGAGGTGACCTGGAATCGTAGGCAAAAGCGCCCCAAACCATTATGCCACATTGTCACGCTGTGAGGCGTTCCACAGTTAATGCCGGATTAGATCTGTCTCCACGCCGACGCCACACACGTATGCGGCTGCTGTCACTGGATAAACAGAAGTGTTACTCATCTGAGAACACGACATTTCGCCATTCTGTAATCCACATCACTCCAGTTTGGCACCATTCTAAACATTGGCGTATATGCTGCGGGATCAGTGGCAGTCTTCTTAATGGACGGCGTGAGTGTAGGCCACGTTCAACCAATCGACGGGAAATGGTTCTCGTCGACACGGGAACATCCAGGGTATCTTGCACATGCTGCAGAGTCGCGCTACAAGTGACTTGCAGGACCGCTACAGCTTGTCGGCGGATGCATCAATCCACGCATACTGACGTCACTCTGGCTGTACTTGCACCCTTCCTTCTTCCCACATTCCCTTGTTCCAACCATGTTCGCCATAGCCCATGCATCGTGCTCGCATCCATGTGGATATCAGCTGCAATTTGACGTAAGGACCAACCCGCCCTTCTCAGTCCGATCACCATACTTCTTGTAAAATCGTCTATCTGCTGGAAGTGCCTTCGTTGACGGCGGCCTGGCGTTCTCTTCTATTACACGTATCCTCCTGGAAAAAAAACAACTTTCTTCGATAATTCATCTGGCAGAAAAAACGACACGAATATTGCCCATTCCGCACGTTCTTTCCCTTATATCTTACTTCACGTGCGTCGGAGAGCTGCGCATTTCACATCATTCGCATAACTCAGTGACGTGTGTCTACTCTAAAATTTGCATAAATTTCTGACCACTCCTTCTTGGTGTTGCATTTTCAATGTCAAGCACTGTATGTATACACATAAAATAATTTCCATACTAGATCTTCCAGTAAACAATCATTACACTGATTTTCAAGACTAACATTAGAAATATTTTGTAGAGTCATTAAGTTATTTTGAAGCAGGAGACATTAAAAATGTGCCTTGCCCTCACCGATATGTAAACCCTGGACCTTTTGAATATGTGTTGAGTATGCTTCCAATTACACTATCAAAGCACATGGAAATAAGGGAGAAAATACCTTATAGTTTATAATCTAAGTTAGATTAAAGGTATTACGGTAAAGCACATATGAGCTATTTACTTAAAGAGATTAATGTTTTTGCGGAGGACTTTCTGTGGGAAACTGGCTCATATTTATATCACACATGCGAAAAATATTAAAAATTCCCATAAAACCAGACCATTCACATAGGATTTGAATTCAGGTTGAACTAACATTAAGATAGGAAATTATTGATTTACAAACTAACATTGTTAAAAAATTTCACTACTCATCAGCAAGTAAACACATCTATAGTCTAATTATTCATACGAACTTGCAAATCATCAATTTTTAGAGCTCTTTCTGATTTTGCAGACCTTCTTGGTTTCAAATTCTAATGATATGTTACTTGTGAACACACAGAAAGATTAAAAACAATATGCATATTTCTTGAATATAAATGTTTTAGCAATTATAATCAGTTTTTCAATTTATTTATATCAAAGACCAATTTCTGAATGAAGAAACCGTCCATGTATTTTTCAGAATCTTTTTAAATCAGTGCAAGGAGAAAGGAGAAAAGACTATTTCAAGAGTTAACATAAATAAAACTAAACATGAAGTTATTAAATCAATCTAAAAAAAATTAAGAGTATGGTACTTAGAGCTGCCATGAAAGGATACTGGTTAATCTATTGAAACTGACACACAGACTTTTTTTCTTTCTTTTTTTAATGGCTGCTTCTATTAGATATGAAGAAAACTAACATTTTCAAATTTTTGAGTTCCAATATTTAACAGATTTCCAAGTTAGGACTTGAAAGATCTAAATGATGCTGAAAGTGTCAAGATTTGAATTTTCAAATATCTCATATCTACTTCATATGTCAACACCCAATTTAAAACAATGAAAAAAAGAGAAGGAGGAAAGGAGAAATAACATAATACGTAAACTTAATGCACTTAGCAATGTAAAAATATGCTTAAAGAATCAAATCTTAAGATTTTTTTTTCCCTCAATTCTCTAAAACTTGGGCTATTTTACAAGAAACCTTTTTATCAATTTTAAATTAATTGGGTTAAAAACGTGGCTTCGAAGTAAAAGCTTTTTATAGCCTGCTCAGAAGCACACCATCTTTAAGATCCTTATTCATAAGTCACTGCGTGCAATGACATTAAGGTCAATTTCATTAGCAGATTTCTCAGCCGAGTGATATCTTCAACCTAATAAAGGAACTTGCATTCTGTATGAATACAAAGCATGTAGTTGAATATAAAGCATAAAATACATGTTTTGTCCACTTCTGTAAAGACAGTGTATAAACTTTCATTAAATCTTCAAGGATTAGTTAACTAGATTAAAATTATCTGCTTGGCTTTATCTCACTTTTAATGCAGTACCATTGGAAATGAAATCCAAGTCTCTTATTCCTTCTCTCCTACATTAACCTCTTGAGATGACTTTTAGAAAGACAAGTTACATATATCATATGGACTAGACATAAATACCTGTTCCCTGCTCAGTATTTGAACATTGGTTTGTTAGCCATCTTCCACAAACCAACATACCAAATAGGGTAGTAAAGACTGTTTTACCTTTTGGATGAAACAGTTTTTGGATAAATTGTCTTTAATAATATTCTAAATTGCTTTTATGAATGGGACCACAATACAATGGAACCTCGAGATACGAACACCTCTATATACGAGAAATCGGAGATACGAGGAAAGTATCAGTGAAAAATTCATCTCTAAATACCAGCAATAACTCGAGTCATGAGACAGGCTGTTGGTATGCGTGGCACGCTTCCCGATCCGGCTCGACTTGGAAATCCCCTCTTCAGATCACTCAGTGCTCTTTGATCTACGTGCTTGTGAGTTAATTGTTTTTTTCATTTAACATGAAAATAATTACTTCGTGATGCCTCCCATGAAGACTGTTGGTTCAAATAGTGCTGCAAAGAAAAAGAAGAAGGCCATGGACGTTTAAAGTAGAAAAGGAATCATAGATAAACACAAGTGTGGCATAAGAGTGACAGAATTGGGAAAGACTTGAACAGCCGCTCGACATCGATAATCTGCACTATTCTTCAAAAGCACTATCATTCTTTCTTCAGAAGGAACAAGTTAAGGAAC
The DNA here is from genome assembly GCA_000611955.2 of Stegodyphus mimosarum. Classification (NCBI taxonomy): domain Eukaryota; kingdom Metazoa; phylum Arthropoda; class Arachnida; order Araneae; family Eresidae; genus Stegodyphus; species Stegodyphus mimosarum. Next base: position 144,098 of record KK112043.1, on the reverse strand, counting down.
TTGATGTGGCCAAAAGAGTAACTGTTACTTTCTAGCACCGTCTAAAACTCTCAGATGTTGAGAAGCTGTTGTTGGTGTGGATTAATGAGAAGCCGTTGAAATGAAGCTCGAGCTTTGCACTACTGCTAAGAATTTGTACTTGGACTTTCTCCGAAAAACAACAGGTATAATTTACTAGTGTTATTTATTAGGAAAATTGATTTATATGTTGATATTTTCAGGGTGCAGAATGGATTAACTGGATTTCCATTATTTTCAATGGGGAAGTTTGTTTCTAGATACGAGAAATTCACTATAAGAGCTCAATGCCAGAAGAAATTAAACTCGTATCTCGAGATTCCACTGCACACTTTACTTTTACCAGCACTGAATATATTACTAGCTCCTCCCCCTCCCCAAAAAAAATCATTGATTCAAAATTTTATTTAGTTAAAATTCTTGGTTATTTTCAAACACAACATTAACACTTTAATGAATTATGGATAGAAAAAATAACACACCTGATTCATACATAATCTTGGAAGGTACAACATTTGAAGCCAGTGGCATTTCTGCTTCTTGACTCTTCGTGATGGTATCAGTTTTAAAATGGTATGATTGTGCCATGCTGGTCATTGTTTCAACTCCACTTACTTCTAAAGTCTCACCATGATGAACCTGAGACAGTTCATTTAGAAACTGCTCTTTATGTTGACGCTGCATGTGTAAAATACGCGACAACTTTTCATCTTCTTCTTCAGCAGACTGCAAAAAGATATGATAAAAATAAATCATTATGAGGAAAAAAGTAAGATGTATATTATTCACTGATATGATGTACAAATATCAAAGTATTATGCATTTTCAAGAGATGGTTGAAATAATTTTTATTTCAAGGAATTAAAAATGATTTACGACTTAATGAACAACATATTTGAAAGATTAATAAACTTATACCTAAATTAACATATTCAGTATTCTTTACACAGCCACAGTTTATAAAAAAGAAAAATTTTTAGGAACAGTAATTTTTTTTATTATTTGTACAAATAACAACATTTTAAAATATATTCTTTTATGAATATATGTAAACATATAACTAGCATTTAATATACCTGATCAGCTGTAACAGGACAAACTTGACACAAATATTCAACAAGCTCTACATGCTCTCCAGGTTTAAAATGTCTTCCTTTACCTTGACTATAAAGCCATTCAGCTTTTAGACTAAAAAGAAAAATAAAAACCTTTTTGAATTACAGATTCCACATTAAAATATTAGCCTTATTAATACATGAAAAAAAAACTTTACCTTTCTTTTTGTGTAGCAACATGTCCATCTAAAAGTCGCAGTCCCAAGCACCAATTTATAATAAAAGGCCGATAATCAAATGCACTTTTATAGTTAAGAAAAGATTTAAAAAAAAACTGCATATATTTTCATCCATAAAAATTTATTAACCATTATAAGTTTAAATAATTTTGCTTAAAATTAAAAAACTATTTACATTAAATTTGAAAAATGACAGGAACAGTTCATTCTTTTACTTTTTTTTTCTGTAAAAAATTAAAGTAATGTTAGCATCAGAAGGATACGGTAAAGATAATTCTTCAGAAGATAAACATGGATTCCCTGAAATAGTCAGCTGCTCTAAGCAATGCAGTTTCACTAAATACGATATCTAAAAGAAAAGGGAAACTTGTTAAAAAATTAATGATTTAATGCTCACATAATTAATTATGATTTGAAAACTGATTAAGCATAAAATATACTCACATAATTTTAAAACTGATTACAAAATAAAATAAGCAGTTATTAAAGTGTCATATTCATCAATCAGAAATAACTTGATATTAAATAAGATTATGATCAAATATCAAAAATGTAAATTTTCTAATAGCAATGCCGATACAATCGAACCACTAATTTTATTCCACTGTCATGCAAATATTAATTAATCAGTTAGAGGATCCTTTTTATTTTAAGATAAATTTATATAACGAGAAGTTTAAAAAATTTAATAGTATACATTAAGCAAGATGTTTAGGTTTCTCAATCTATAATGTCAAAGTGCAATTAAATCCAGCTATTGCTTCTTTAAAAAAAAAAAAAATTAAAAAAAAAAAGACTTCCTTGCTTGGCAGGTTAAGGACTATTGAAAGCATTAAATAGCTAAAATGTAAACAAGTATTTTTTAGCTTGTAATGATATGGTGTTCATGGGAGGGAGTAAATAGTATACTTATACTAGTGGTCTCAAATTCAAATTCCATGTTGGTGGAATGCTCAATCGAAAAGCAACTGGCAGACTAGAATATTTTTTATGTGAAATTTAAAAATCTTTAACAAAACAATATTAAAATTCATTTACTGAATATTTATCAAAGTATACATAAACAATAATAATAGAAAGGAAAAAGAAATCAGTTTTAATCTGAAGTATAAAGGTTCATACTTGCAAAAAAAAAATTTATTAGTTACACTTTGCAATTCAAACATATGAAAAGCTAAAAATTAAATTTTAGACTGACATTTTTTTCAGGTAATTCCAATATCAAATTAACCACTAAATAACTTACATTTAACCAAAAATTTCAGAAGCAGAAAGCAGAAATTTCAGAACACTGAAGCATCACTAGCTGTCAGCCATGAACTAAATTTACTGGGTATACCAAAGTGAGAAATTATCCCACATTACCCTACCCATGTAACCTGATGTACAAGCATACAGTGATAAAGCTCCCATTTTTCACAGTTAAAAAAAATTATACTGTATAAAGAAATTACACCAATTTGGATCGTCAATAAACAAATTGATCTATAATCCAAACTACTCACAAAACACCCCACCCCCTTTTTTAAAGCGAATTTTCTTTTTCTTTCTTTCTTATCTGGCCTGTATGCAGTAATTGAATGTGTTGCCATTGCCTCAAAGAGAATGCTTATTACCTCCACACAGCTGCCTGATGTTATTCAGTAAAGCCTAAGATATTTAACTTTCAAATTTAATCTTTCTGTTACTCAGTAATAGAAGTTAACAGCAGCAAACCAAGTGATTGAAAAGCAATAAACACAGTTCTTAAAGACACTTTTTCTACTTTTTAATTTGATTGATTTAAATAAAAATGCATTTAAATCATGAGATGCCTAATTAAAAATATTACAAATTTTTATGAAATAACACTAGTTGGACTCATTAAAATCATACACTTTTTTTTAATAACTCTTAAGCAGCTCAGCACTCAAACGGCTAGCTTTCAAAGAAATAATATAATGAACATAAAATGTATGGCAAATCCTAACACTCTATCTAGAGCTCTGAAGATATGCTTTTTTTAAATATTTTGTTGTTTTGCTCTAGAATTTTATGTGGCATAAATGCAAAGAAAGCGATGCTAATAATAAAGCTAAAAAGACAAAAAAAAAAGTGTTAGCAGGAGTGAGTCCAAGGACAGATTGGTAATCTGCAATGCTCAGTAAGAACATAAAATATTTTAACAAATCCTCCAGTGTGACATTAAAATCTGAATCCTTTCATGTTTTCCTTCCTCACACTCTTTTTTGATTGTTGCTGTAACTTTTTGTTTTTTAAGGTCATAAATCCTTTATTATTTCACAGAGTACCATTTTATCTCTTTAATTTTACAATTTCTGCACATCTTGCTAGATTTAGGTTAATGATCTAAAATCCTTAAATTTCTAATGATCCCAGATCTTGGATTCTATATTGTATACTTCCTTTTTAAATGCTTTTTGGGAAAGTAAGATACGTTGCTTATCAATTATATAAAAATTAAAAATTTATAGTTCAAGCAAGGCATTTTAATAATAAAAAAAATTCTAGAAGTGCAATGTTGGCCATATATAAATAATGACATTCAACTCACATCATTACTTCAATATAATCAGCTAACAAAAATTAATGAATGTAATAAAATATTACAATAGCATTATAGAACCAGAAAAGATGACGTGACTAATACACTACAAATTCCGAAATTCTGACGTCCAGTAACTTGAATGACCTAATATTCAAACTACCACTCATTTTTTAAAGTCATTTTTTTTGCTTGCAAACGCTAGAAATGGAAAATAGAATGCAGAAAAAAAGCATATGTGCTGTAAAAGCAATTTTTATCTCGTTTAACCGAGATTCCTCCATGTCACTTTTAAGCAACAACTAATTAGAGAATTACACCTTGGTTAATAACAATACATTGACTAATGTCAGACATGATGAGAGTTCTCAAAGTGAGAATTCTTGACATGGCAGTTACAGTGTTTGAACAATGGAATTTTGTAATTGAACAAGAAAGTATGTCTAGCTATAAAATTAAAAACAAGCATTAAAAGGCAAAAGTACAAAATGAAGCTGCTTAAAAAACTTACATTGAAAGAAATATTTAATAAAACAAATAACTACTGAGCTTTTCCCTTCTTTCTTTTTTAAAATTTTTGATTCCCTTAAGATCATAAGTGCTACGTTATTTTATAAACAATTCTTTCATATTTTTAATTTTACAATTTCTACATGTCATTTTACTGGATTTAAAGTGATGATCTAAAATGCAGAAATTTAAGAAATCCAAAATAACCTAAGTCTTGATAATTCTAGATTTCGGACTTTATACTGTAATAATAGTACATTCACATAATTAACTCAACCATGATAAGCTAATAATTATTATTAATATAACAACAGCACAGTATCATTGGAATATTTATAGATTTTTTTCATAAATCTACATTTTTAACAGGCTCACACATAATGATATAATTTTAATACTTTGCTACATTTAAATTTATAAGAATCATTAAATTAGTTGCTTTTGAATTACAACATGAAAACTCACTTCATTTAAATCAGCTATGCAGTTATCAGCTAAGGACAAAGTACAAATGCAAGGTGGAAGATAGGATGAGGCACGATTTAATGTGGATATTTTGTTTCCATTCAAATGAAGAGTCTGCATATGAAAGAAGATAAAATATATTATTCAGATGCAAAAGACAAAATCTTAGAAATAAATACAGCCATAATAATTCATACAACAAATACCAGGTTATATGATGAATAACTGATTTTCAAATGAAAATATGCAACAATGCTAGTATTAATATGCTGATATACCAAATAGTACATACTTATATTTCGGTCGTCATTTAAATGAATAAAAACTGCTCAGTTATCAAAAAAATTACATTCAATGAAAAAGAAATTTCTTTAAAAGCAGAGGGGGAATCCAATCATTTGAAAAACATGACAAAACAGAACAGACAAATTTTTAAATCATTATCTGAAAGGAAAAAATATACTGAAATAATCAAGAGAAATAATATTAAAACACAGATTTACTATAAATTTCATTTAATTAATACAAATTGTCATTTAATCAATTAATTCATTTAATTAACAGACAATATGAAATTATAGTTTTCCTTTTTGGGTGTACTGAATATTTGTACACATGTATCTAAAACTTATAAATGAATATCATTATATACAGTTAATGCCCCAAAATACAATGGATGAACATCAACTTAATGCAATTTACATTCGAAAAATACGCCTTAAATCTGAAAATATGCTAATGCAGAAGGCTGGTAAACATAAAAATTTCTGACTTGTGCATTCAATGCTAATCAAAATCAGCTAAAAAAGACATCAGTGCTGTAGACAAACTATGTCAGAAATTCTGATTATAAAATGAAAAAAATTCTACAAAATTGAAATTTTCATCACATCCTAAAGATATCATTTCAATTATTTTATCTATACATTATTTATTTTAAAAAAATTGGGAAGAGAGGCTCCTAATCATCAAAGTTCCTATAAAGATTGAAATCACACAAAATGTTGTTATCTCCAGGCTTTGAGCAGAACTTCAAATAATTGGGCATGTACTATAGATGCCCTACGAGAGGTTATCTGCACTTTACTAGTGCATACTAAGCACTAATGCTAAATACAGTGGATGTTACATACATAGTGGATATTCCAAATCACCTAAACTGCACCATAAAAATAAAACTATCCCACCAAAATGTAGCTTCATGTTTGAATTGTGTCAGGCTATATGCCTGAAGATCATTTAGGTAAAATATTCAGAGACACTAATCCTAAAATGATTCAGAAGTTTAAAGGGGAAAAAAAAAAACTTACAAGATTTTCTTTAATGGAGCAACAGTAATGTTTGTAAAACTCAAAACGCTTATAACATGATGCAGCAATTTTAGCATTCAGACTGAAAACGTGGGACCGGAACAGCAAGTTCACCATTTCTGGTTTGAATAATTTTACAAAAGTACAAAATTACTTAAGGTTGAAAAAGGCTTAAGATTTTGTACTTGTAACAAGGCCAAAATTATACTATGCCAGAGTGGTCATTGAAATATCACTGGTAAGAAATTTGGCATAAAAACAGAAGACTGGTTAATTTTCAGAAACAAGTATTTTGTGACTACTGTGAAAAAAAGGCTTGCCAAAAAGACGGAACTTCAGTGAAGCTAAACAAAATGGCAGTAAAACAGAAATACAATTAATATTAGTATTCTGGCAAAAGTTACAGAAATCAAAGCTAGGAAGATAAAAGTCAAAAGTCTTTACTCAACTTTAGCTTCAGTGAGCCTTTGAAAATAAAACAGCTTGTTAATAAAACGATAGAGCCATAATTATAACACAGAAACTGTACAAGAATTTTTTTCACATAAGCAAGTCTCTAATTTTTGTTATCTTCCTTTTTAAGGTTTTAAATAATGTAATCATGTCGTAAAATAAAACAAGAGATTAAATTTCAGAATTAATGTCTGCTTTTTTTTTCAGAGAGAGGTTAATTTAAAATTTTGTAATTTTATTTATTATTAATAAATTGATGAAAAGGAAGATCTTCTCTTGAATTAAATTCAGTACAAATATTTTTGATTCTAAGTTGACTGTAAATTATGTTATTTAACACTTTCGTTTTTCAAAATGTTAGTATTCCAGTGAATTAATTTTATTGTGTTAAAATTGAATTCTCTTTTGTCATAAAGTTAAATGTTTTTGCAATCAAAAAACTGAATGTAGTTATTAAACTGTACACAATTAAGGTGGATGTTTCAATTTTCTTCTGTAAGAATTTCAGGATAAAGCTTAGAAGTAGCTAAAAGACTGTTGCAGAAGGTCTATTAAAGGAAGTGATATGTACAAATTTTATGTGCAGATAAGAATGGAACATTATTATTAATAATCCAATTGTAATTTTTTTTACTGTTTCCAAAATAAATATAGAAGTTTTTTCAAGTTTGACAGCAAAATTATAATCTAATGTTATTAGCATTAAAATGGAATTTGACTGGTGTATTTCTGAAATTTAGGTAAGGCTTACAGATAAGAAATTTTTTTTTCAGTCTGTACTGACTGAAATTTTAAGTCTTCAGAGCTTGTTGATAATTGAGGAAATGATGGAATTCATCATACTGTAGGTTATGAAAAACATACTTTTTTTAATGATACTGTAATTGTTACTAGCTTTGTCTAAGTTCTGCTTATGCTCAAAAATTTTATTTTTAATTTCAGTCATGTTGATGGGAAAAGTTAATTTATGATACGGAGAAAGTTTATCTTTGATATTACTCGAAACAGAAGCTTTTCATTCTAAAAATGTATAATAGGAAGATTAGTTTCATAGCAGGTTTGAACTACAAATTTATTCAAGTCTTTTTCTATCGTGCTGAGGCAATACTTTATTTGAACTTTGTGGACAGGTTTAAATTTAATCCCAAATTTCACAAGCTTTCTTAATTTAAGGTCTTTAATTATATTCATATTCACTGTAATAATATGACCGTAGTGCTTATCAACAAAAGGAAGATTTTCAGGTAAATTCCAGTATCACGCAACATTAGGATCTCAATCCTGTTGGATAATTAGAGATTTGCTTTAAGTTTCAGCATATTGAAAACAGAGCACCGCTTTGCAATTGAAAGGTGGGAACAGATGCTGATGAGATCTGAAAATTTTACTAAAATTAATTCTATCGTAAACAGGATGAAGAAAGTTAAATTTGCAGTAAACTTTGTTAGCCATTATTTTGCTATTTATTAATTTACATGCACAAAAATTAATAATTAAGTCTTTTATAATTAGAAATCTCTTGTAATTATTTTGGAAGTAATTTTGAATTTGAAGCAAAATTTTATTATTAAAGATATGGAACAGTTTAAAAAAATTTTTGGTGAAAAATGCAGTGTTAAGTAATTTGTCAAAGTTATTTTGAAGCTGTGAGACATTAATAGTTGAAAAATACTTAATCTTTTTACTTCCTTCGTTTTTCCCTCTTACAGTTTTGGTAACAAAAGGTTTAAATAGCCTATAGGCAGTTCAGCTATTAAAACCTGTAAAACTTTGTACATATGTATTAAGTTTATATGGGTAAAGTGTTTTAAGCTGCAAAATACAAAGTGATTTATTAAAAAGGTCCTCCTTTTAAATTAGGAACAATATCCAAAATTGAAGTTTTAATTTGACTGAAATCACGAATTTGAAAATACTCTAACAAATTCTGCTGTAATTTGTTCAAATTTCTTAACCTAGTAAGTTGCTGGCGAAATTTTTTAATATGTGATCTGAGATTATTTATTCTTAGATTGAGAGAGTTCTTAGTTTAACCTACATAGCTTAGATTACATGTATTTCTACAAAACGTTTTCTTTTTCTTAACATTCAAATTAAATGTTCCTCAAGATTTCCAGTAGAATGTAATCATTATTTAAAAAAATACATAGACACACATATTATATATATATATATATATATACATATATACACTTGTGTGCAAAATTAAAAGAATTTGCAAATTATGTCTATTTTTGCACACACACAAAAAAGTACTAATTATGCCACCAAAGAACTATTCAAATATTCAGAGTCAAATACATAAGCATACACGTACATGTCTACAGAACTGTGATTGTGGAGGGTATATATACGCACAAGGGTTTCTCAGCAATCTGTGTGCTTGTATGCCTTTATGACATTCACCATATTTCTTGCAACAGTTTTATAAATTTTATATGGTATCAAGTAAAATTAGAAGTCAAGAAAGTATGGATGATGGAATGAGATGGAGAACTGTCAAAAGAATGAAGGCAGGCCAATCACAAATGCAAGTGGCTACAAACCTCAATGTAACATTCACTATCACCCACAGTTTGTGAAAACAGTTTCAGAATACTGGATCCATATCAAGAAGACCTGGACAAAGTTGACCAAGATCTACAATGATAAAGGAGCATTGTTACTTGGAACTTTCAATGTGGCACAGGACTACTACGGCTTCCCACATGAATTGCATGCTGCCACTGGAACTTGAGTTTCAAAGTACACAGTTGCCTGAAGACCTGCTGTTTGTTCCCACGCACTGCAGCACACAAGACAGTGCATTTAGGCATGGTGCACATTGTACTTGGCTTGCATTTTACAAAGGAGTCAGGATTCAATCTAAACACTGATTTTCAGCATTTCTGTAGTTGGGCAGAGCCTAGAACACAATACCATCCCTTCTTCATCAGGGTAGAGGATTATTGTGGTGGTAGAGGTGTAATGCTTTAGGTGGGCAATATGTTGGAGGTCTCACACCCCTACAACTGTTCAACAAGGCTCCTCGACTGCTATTAAGTACAAAGAGATGATAGAGCCTTATGTTCGACTTTTCAGGGGCACAGTTAGTCCTCGGTTATTGTTAATGGTCGACAATGCTAGTTATCCATATACAGCTCCGTTGATCGGTAATTACATGGAAAGTGAGGATATTCACCACATGGATTAACCAGCTAGATCTTCTGAACTTAAGCCCATACAGCATGTCTAGGACACTCTTGGGAAGCCAATTTCATCTCACCATCTTCTTCCAAGAACCATCTCGGAGTTGAAAACTGCCTTGCTGCAGGAGTGAGATCGACTGCCATAGAAAATCCTCAGTTGCCTCCTGCTTAATGTGCCATCACACTGGGTAAGCTGCCTGGCTGTGAGTGGGGACCACACCCCATACTGGACTAATTTTCAGTTTGATATCACAACATGGATTTTGGACATGTGTTAGGAGCTTTACTAATAACCCCATGCATGTAAAATGGCTTTTGAATGGTCTATCTCTTTCTCTGTTATAAGTGTATATTTATACCAACTTTTATTAAAATTTTTTTAATATATATATATTAAATTCTAATTTTTAAATTTTAAACTTTTGTTATCTGTAAATGAATAAATACAAAGTAAAAAGCTGTTCAAAATCTAATCCAATTGTATAGTGAAAGCAGCAACAAGTGGTGGTAATAATGCAAAATAAATTAAAATAAATAACAAGTTTAAAATCCATCCCACACTAAATACAGAACAGACCATATGAAAAAAATAAAACCAGAAGCCAGTAGCGAATAACATGAAAAAGGGGGAGAAAATGACAAAAGCAAAAATTAAAAAAAAAAGAGAGAGAGAAAAGAAATTTACATCATTCTCTGTATGATCACCAAGGGGTTGGTGACAATAAAAAGGTAAATAAATCAACCTTTTTCTGAACCAACAAAGATGCAAATTCAAGTTTAATGCTTAAAATAATCTCAGAAAATCAATCGAATCAATATCTTTATCAGTCCAATCCTAAAAGACCATAGTAGGTTGAGCAAAAAACTGTAAAATTATAGCATGAAAACCATAAAGAAGCTTAAAAATTAATAATATTTATTTGAGTAGATTGAGTTCAAAAAACATATAAATACAAGCAATCCAACACATGAAAATTAATAATAGCATACAAAATTTTAAAAACATACAGGATGGAGAAATTTTTTTTTTCAATTATAGCATCAAAATCATAAACAAGCTGAAAAGCTCAAAAATCTAATAATAATTATTTTCAATTTAAATGGACCGAGTCTAAAAGCATAACATGTAAAACAGAAACAATCCAACAAAAGGAAAAAATAATAAAAAATGAAAATTTGATCTAAAAAGTATAAAATAAAAAAATATAAATAATAGTTCTTAAAGTCTGTAACATTAGAATAACAAAAATTTTGAAATAAAAAAAAATATTAATTCAACTTGCCCACACCAAAATACTGTTGCTAAACGTAACATGCGCTAAAGTAATGACAGTAGATAAAAAACAAACTTTAAACCGATTCATAATCATAATAAATAAAATAATAATAAATAGAAAAAACTTCTATTGTAACATTAAATATGGCATAATAAAAATGAATAATTTGTATGAATTACTTGGATTGATCCAATGTTTTTATGGAATGTTAATATCAAATTACATGGATTATAAATCCTTACGGTAATTCCATGTTTTTTTCCTTTTACAAATTATTCACTACACCATAATAATAATTAATTTAAATTTATTTACTACACCATACTTAATGCAACAAGAAAAGTTTTTCCAATTATTTTTATTATAATTAATCAGTTTAAAATTCATAGTTTACCTAGTTTCATTACTTATCATATGTGTTATGATTAGCAATAGCGTTTTGCTGCTGGGGAAGTCAAATTAATATTTTTTTCACTGCAAAACTTTTGTTGCCCTAATGTTACAAATTTTAAAAACTAACTCTTATTTTTATTTCATATTTTTTAAGATCAAATTTCCATTTGTTGTTATTTTTTCATATATCGGCTTTCTTCTATTTTACTTTTGCACTCTGTGCACTTAAACTGAAAATAATTATTATTAGATTTTTTTAGCTTTTATCGTTTATTTATGATTGTGATACTACAATTTTAAAAAAAAATTACTCCTGCCCATATGATTTGAAAATTTTCATATGTTATTATTTATTCATGTATTGGATTGCTTGTATTTACATGTTTTTTGGACTTGGTCTACTCAAAATAAATAAGCTTTTTTAATTTTTTTTATGGTTTTGATGTTATAATTTGATAATTTTTTGTGCTACTTACTAGTGTGTTGTAGGATTTGAACTCATTATAAGACTGATTATTTTGATTTTCTGGGATTACTATTAAATTTTATTATTACATATTATTAAACTTTAATTTGTATCTTTGTTGATTCAGAAACAGGCCGCTTTACTTACTTTTTTTGTTGCACCAACCCCATGGTGACAATGCAGCAAAAGATGTAAATTTCTTCTTTCTTTTATTTCCGGTTTTTGGCATTTTTTGTTCCTTTCATACACTTTGCCACTGTGCTTCTGGTTTTTGTTTTTCATACTGTTTATTTCAAATTGAATATGAGATGGATTTTAAAGTATTATTTATTTTAATTTGCATTATACATATACACCTACAAAAGACTGCAATCTATACATAACACACAATTTCATATTACAATTAGATTAGTATGTGAATATAGAGACAATAACTTTAATAACTACAGTTAGGAACTTTGAAACTGACATAATTTATTACATTAACAGCCACCTAACTGGTATAGTGGCATGGCAGTTACTGACTGCCGTGCCAAAAGGCCTGGGTTCAAATCCCGAAAAAGGCATGGATGTTTGTAAATGTATAGTGTCCATGCAGCATGGGTGCACTCTAAATATGAGGCGAGCTGAAAGTTCTCTCAAGAAGTTGGTGGTAGGGGAAGAGGGGATGCAGACCCTCGGACCTGTCCCCCTGATGGGTGCTTTCGGTCAAAATTGGGAACAGAACTGAGTTAAATCACATTGTCACCAGTAAGGTGCTCAAGGCTGTGGCCAACAACAGGCGTATCTTGCGCTCCTTGCCACGAGGAATTTTGTGGGCTTGGGCTGACTATCAGTCAGACAAGTGAGCATTAATCAACAACAACAACAATTGTTAAAAAAATTTATTAATGGTTTAGAAAAAAAATATTGCAAAATGTTATAAAGAAGTGCAGATAAAATTATTTTTTAAGTGATTCATTTTGTTGTGCTGATCAACAATGCATTTTTTTAATATGAAGGATAAATGAAATAACTTATGCTTCGCCAATTGCAACAGCATACTACATACTATAGCTCAAGCATGCAACAGCTTCTATTCCTGTAAGTGAACAAAATCACTAATTGAAAACAATGATATCCTCTGCTAAAAAGTGTTTTGAGGAATTTTCTTCTAGTTTAAAAACTATTACATAGATAAATTAAATACTGTATTTTTAGAAATACATGTAAAACATTGAAAAATCTATTTTTTATACCTTAAGCTTCACTAAGGCTGAAATATCACTTAAACAACTAATATTATTTCTTGACAAGTCAAGATGAACCAAAGCATGAGAAAACTGCAAATTTTGAATACTCTGTAAGAGATGGGAAAATATATAATTATATTAAACATATTAGAAATATGTCAATACAGAAAAAAATATATTTACAATGAAATAACTGTTAGACAGACAGCCATTTCTAGCAGATTTACATTCTATTCCTCACATTAATTTTGCACAACTTTAATCATTTCTAATTAAATATTTTTTTAACATTGATTTCTTTCTTTCTTTTTCTCTATCTTTCTATATATATATATAATCTGTTACTATCACATTATCTACCCAATTGTGACAATAGTCTAAAAATTACAGTACATGATCATTTGAAGAAGATTCTGTATGTAAGAGTTACGATGCTATGAGTGCTTTATATTTTAGTAAAGCAAAATATATTAGCTCGAATTTTGACATGATGTGATTCTTTGCTAAAAAGAAATAAAGAAACTCATTTTTTTAAACAGCTTATTATCGGAAATCAGAAGCAGATACTATATAATAAAGTGTAATCATGTAGTATGCAATCTACTGATTTTAGTTATTTTTTAGATGGTGGCATTGAAACTGGTTGTTGTTTCAATCATTTCTTTTTCCCATCATTTCCCATATCCATATCCCATCATTTTTTTATATTTAAAAAGTGTTTTAGTGGATGTCATCTAAGAAATAAATAACTAATTAAATTATTGAAATAATAATCTTCAGATTTAACTTAGGTAGCTTAACGACAAAGTCTACTTCTTTCCATAGTCTATGCAAATTACAGTACGAGGGTACTGGAACACATATGCAGATCGGTCAGTGCTTGCCAAGATGAAACCTTTACATGTGAATGCATCAGTATCCATGTCATTTACCTCATTAGTCAAAATAGCAAATTAAAATCCTACTTGCATATTATTTTAAGAAGATGTTTAATTTAAAATAAAAGTTTGTCATTGTAAATATTTTTATCCTGAGACACATTTTATCTAGTAGTTGACTACATTTTCATTTTCTTTCAAAGATTAAAAAAAAAAGCAAGAACATATTTTCAAAGGAAATAATTTTATTGATTTCCACCCATGAAAAACCTGATATTTCATTTCCACTCTGAAAGATATACATGTGAATATACAAATGGAAGGCATGAAGACACTGCATAATTTAAACTTATATAGCCTGTTATAACTTATATAACCGTTTTACACCAAAGGACAATTTTCAAATGCAAAATTAGCCAAACTTATTTAAGGGAAAATGATGGTGAAGCTACGATTATACCAGACATGAATCCCCCCTTCCAGTGGCCAAGAGGTTAAGACCGCAAAGTACATGAAGTTTGATATTAGCTCCATCCCTGGCGAACAGGCTCACTGCATGGTTGGATTTTCACAGTTTTCCTCGCGGACAATGTGAATACAAGCCATTTTCCTTTAGATAGTCCTCTAATGAGTCATCCCTCGCCTTAGACAGATAGTTCTTATATGTTTTGCGATACAAAACTAACCTAATTTAATCTATGTGAGAGATGAAGAAAACTGAAATCTCCTGGAAACATACAGCTTTAAAGACTATGTAAGCTATGATACTTGAAACTATGTAATGAACAATGAAACTGTGTGACTATGTAAACTATGATGCCATGAAAACTGTCTGTTCAGTGTACACTGAGACGTAAGTGTGATGGCATAATTATTTGCTTGTGGGAATAAACAGCTTTTGAAGATGTAAAATTTAATAGCAATCTAAAGCTGAGAGAGCAGTGCATGTACAATGGACAGAAAATAGATTTTAGAATGGATATTTAAACAGTAAAGATAAAAATAAAGAACTCATCCGAACTTCTTTTCAAATACAATGCAATGCAATGAATTGACATATTTAGTGGAATGCATACTATATGAAAGTCTATTTGTCACAACACAAAACTTTTCAAGAACTTAAATCATAGAGCTTTGCCCAAGATTCAAAATTTAACAGCATATCAGACAATATTCAAAGATTTTTTTTAAAATTTAAAGCTCCATCTACGTTAAAATTTTTACGAGTTAATTATTCAAGATTGGCAATTGAAATAAAAGTATGGTCATTCTTATTTTTATACTGGGAATTAGTTACAATTCTTACCATTTTAAAATACAGACAGTAATTTAAAGAACGTAAATGTCAGGTAATAAAATTTATATAACAGTAGTAACTTTAAAATTCTATAGCTAAAATATATATCACATCTTAACTGAAATTCCAGTCTCTCGTTTACATGTCTTTTTTAAATGGTCACTTAAAAGATATATACTGAAATGCTTTCCAACTGATGGAAACTACAGCACAACAGTGCGGCACAAAAACAATTTAACCATAAATTTCTGATTATGGAATGATGGTACTAGAGGGATGTGTTGCCATACAGTTCCCTTTCCACTTTATTGCTCTTTTTCAACTATACATGTATAAAGACAACCTCCCAGAATGTCATAGGTGCCATTCCTCCCACCCTCTTACTTTGCAACTATGACTCAGAAGACCATTATTCTACTTCAGTTCCAACTTATCTGTTGTTATGGAAGTATCACTCAAGTGTTCAAGAAAGTATCATATTCTTAAGACCTGCATTCAAGTGACGTACCATGTTGCTAAGTTGTCCATGTGAAACATTTTAACAAAAATTGCACATTTCTCTGAAACTTTGTTTTAAAAAGTGTCATAGTTTGTGGAACATAAGCCAAATCATTATTATTTGCTGACAAAAATGCTTTTTCCTGTCAATCTTATCCATCAACTTTTCCCTTTACCATCATTTTAGCTGAAGCTAAAATGTTATGCAAGACAGAAATACCTCTGCATTATATACACTTACACTGGTGAGTCATTTTTTTTTCCTTAATCTTTCTGATTTTTTTTTTCACATTTTTTTCATAACATACATTTTGCAAAAAAAACGGGGGGGGGGTCTATATCTCCCATTCTACTAGGCTGATTGACAAAATTCAACTTAGTGTTTTTCATGTCTCGAAAGCACGACTTAGGATATGTCTTAGATTTATGTATAGCATTATTCTAATATAGGTATTTTGACACAAAATTGGACTTCTTCTGAAATGACATGCCAATTTTTTTCCATATTTCGATTCTATGACTCAAACTATGCCAAACTGCCAAGTTTTGTAAAAATCACACATGTAATTTTTAAAAAATTAGCTCTCAAAATTTTAGCTCCTCCATGTTACTTGAATTTGATATATATATTTATTAATATCTGTTCTTTTAATTAAACTTATTTGATTCTTCTTTTCCTATTTTGAAATTTAGGTTCATTCCAAATAAAATTCGCACATTTTTTATGATTTATTTTTTAAATTTGTATTTTTGAACAATTTTTATAAATTTTTTAAAAAACATTTTGAATTATAATATATAAAGTTTTTTGCCATCATCTTACAGTAGATGTATTTCTAAGCATACCTGTAAAAAACTAGAGATTTTTATTCAAAATTTCCTAAGATATACATGAATTTACATTTTGGCATATTTTGAAATTTGGGGTATTTATTGTAAGCAATAATAACGAAAATGTGGTTTATGCACATTGTTAAAATTATTTGAAAATATGAACAGTGGCATTTTTTCCGCTCGTGAACAAGGAAAAAAAGGAAACGAAAATAAGAATAAATTAAGAAGTTTGCCAAGTGAATTATTTTTCGCCTAAACTTAAAAAAATTATCCAAGATAAATTTTTTAATTTCTCTGTAAATTTCTCACCAAAAATTACAAAATTTAATATCTAGGCATAATTTGAGTCGTAGAATTGAAATATGGAAAAAAAATTGGTATGTTGTTTCAGAAAAAGTCCAATTTTGTGCCAAAATATCTATTTTAAACAATATATAAATCTAATATATATCCTACGTCGAGCTTTCGAGACATGAAAAACACAATTTGAAATCTGGCATCTGAGATATTTTTTGGATAATGGATGTTGATATTATTAGTTACAAAATAATTAATATGCAATTTGTATAGCTTACACTTTGTAAGTACATCCTTTGTCATTAATAGGAATTTTCCTACCACAGTTTCGTGCTTTAGTTAAAATGCCTATTTGATATCTTTGATTATATGGAAGTATTTTTATTTTACTGTGATTTATATCTTTCTATTCAATAACCCATTTTGTATTCTGAATATACCTGAATTTTCAATTGCTCACAATAATAAATATTTTTTTTAAATTACAAAATGCACTGCGTATCACTGTATAGTCTGATTTAGAATCAATTTCACCTTTTAATTTTCCCTCCAAAAGGAAATCATCTAGGAATTTATACAATAATCTCTCCATTTCCTTTACTTTTGTGAAGGAAAGAACCTTTTTCAAGATGAATCAAACTACTTAAAAGGGTCACCGTTGCATGCAAACGGCGAGGCACTTCTTGAAGGGGGAAAGTATGAGGTATGAGAAACCCTGTCTTTTAACATCTTACAGTCACAAATCTCCGACCTCAAAAAATTAAAACAGAGCTTCCTCATTTTAAACGTTTCAAAAAACAAATTATATCAAAGCTTATCAACCATTTTACACCAATCTATATTATCCACTCCATTCAATTCATGCATTTACATAATTAATGCATTGCAAATAAAAGTACTATGCAATAGCAGAAAAGGAGAAGTTGCTACGATTAGAAATCATAACTACATTTTTAAACTAACTTCCTGCAAGGCTTTATTCCTAAAATCAGAACTGCTCAAATGCTAAGAAAGGCAGATAGAAAAGTGAATAAAGTAATAAATAATTCATTATTTAAATTGAATAAAATGTAACGAAGTAAACAAAAAAATTTAAAAATTAATGACACAAAATTAAATAATAAATTTAAAGCACTGAAACTCGTCTTTTTGGGGATTCCTGCAGGAATTTCATACAAGACTGAGAAACACCAGTGACAAGCTTCATTGGGCTCTGGCTGAATTTAAGCTGTGACTTCATCAACTATTTCATTATGTTGAATATATGTCTGAGGTGTTAAGATGGCATTTAGAGAAAGCAATGCATGACCTGTGAGGCAGCAAATGGGCAATGCACTGGAAGGGGGGCACACATGTCAGCCCAATGGCTGCTTTCTCTAAATGCCATTTTAACATTACATTTGTTTATTACATTTGTTTTTACATTTGTTTCTCCCAGTGTGTTGAGAGAAACAAAAAGAAGCACAGAGTTTCTAGGAACATCACATCCATTGTCAGCAATTTATAGTCAGCTATAAAGTCACTGGTGCCATGGAAGTGTAAACATAAAATATAGAAATTGTACAGCATTTAAACAGTCCTCAACATTTAATACTACATTTTAAACATTAAATACATAATTATATTCAGTGAAATGCACAACTACGATGATAAATCATTTTAGCAAATGTGAAAAATACCATAATGATATCCAAGTTATTAGAGTAACAGCTATTTAAAACACAATCCATAAAATGTTGAAATAACAGTGGAAAAGTAGAACAAATACTTCATTTTTAGAAACTTTAAAAGCTCCTCTTTTTTTAATCACTGAGAATTAAACATTTACAGTAATATTTACATTAATTTTCATTTTAAATATGAGTTAAAGAAGAAAAAATTTAAGGAAGTGTAAAAGAAATTTAAAACAGCAATCATAGTATATTTTACACCTAATATGAAACTTGTACAATTTGCAATAAAACTTGGGAAATTTCCGGTTGAAAACCTGAGTAATTTGAAGTTAACATATCAATTTCAACTTAAATATAAAACTATGAAAAAAAAAGAGAGAGAGTCCTCCTTAAAAATATACACTGAACAAATAAACACACTGATACTTGCATAAAGATTTAGATTAATTTTATTTTTTTTGGGGGGGAGGGTAACTCTTTTTAAAACATTCACAAGGAAATGCTACTAAATAAGCAAAAAATATTCACCACCATTCTAAAAAAATAAAATTTGACTTTATTTAAGCATCCTTTTTATTACTTAGAACCTGAAAATTTGTTTTAACGAATCATTTATTTGTAACAGAATTCAGTCCATTACTATATTTGTTAAAAAACTCATTACCCACTCATTGCTCTGCATATTTTTATATAAAAAAACTTCATACTGAGAAACCTAATTATGAAGATTTAAGGTTTTATTTAATGAAAAGAAAATGCAATGATCAAAACAATGTTTCAACAAACAACTCATAATTCACTCTCAAAATCTTATCTATTATAAAATACATTGCAAGATCTTACCTTTATATTATTTACTGAAAGATTCAAAAACGTCAAATTTGGAATTTCTTTTAAACCTAAAATTAAAACAAATAATTTTAAAAACTTTTCTGAATTATCAGGTTAAATAAATTATACAGCTAATATATCACTTTTTTATAATATTCTTTAAAAAATCTTTAGAAATATTAATACTGCTAAAAAACAGAATAGCAGGAAAGAGTAATAATTTGGAGGCACTATTACTGAACATCAAAACAAGATGTAAAAAATAGCATATCTTCCAACTTATAATTGACTTATATGGCAACTTCTAACTAATTGCCATATAAATTGACCCAGAGATTTTAAATAAATAATCAATAGTTTTAAACATCTTTGATGCATTAATCAATCTTCTACTTTATATTCATAAATGACCAAAATTTTTATCTTTGAAAAAAGAGAAAAGAAATATTCCTGTATACCATATGCTGTTTTATAAAAGCACACATGCACACACATGTTAAAAATAGGGGGTTAAATGCAGCATTAAAAAAAGAAACTAATCTTTTTTATAACTAGAAATGTGAAAGAAGTGACAACCTTCAAAAAAGTGCTTGGGATGGATACCAAATCTACCATTATCTATAATAGTTTCAGTTTTGTCCAAATTTTTCAACAATTTAACTATTTTTACACAAACAACTGTGAACACTTAACACTTTTAAAAGAACAAAAGCTAACTTAAAGCAAAACTCCATATTCGAAGTCATTTGATATTACAGTTGTAAATAAAGAGAACTTCACAATAGATTTGATACTTCAAAATATGGTTGGCTGCCAGTTGTGGTGTCACAGTGAGAAACGGAATGACTACATGGAACAGGTCAAAAATTCTTCCAGCAACTACCCTTTTATTTAACAACAAATTTAAACTTTTTGAATATTTCTCCTTTCTTCAGCCTTTGTTGTAGCACTTTGCCACTTTCAGCCATTAGTAATTTGTGCATGTGACTAAACCATTGCATACCCACTTATATGTACCACTGGTTGGGAACCGCTGTCTAGAGAAACATTGGCCCTTATCTTTCATATCTAACACTGCATTTCTCCTTAAATTAACATTTCTTATCCATGTAGCCTGTTCACAGAGCTTATCAATACAGCTATCAGTGATTATAGTCAATGAAGTTACTTACGTCACAACTCTTGCAGGCTAGACTTCAAGAAGATTCCATAGTGACTTTTCTCTATTTTATTTTCAATGTAGTCACCAATTTAAATGTATAAATAGTCTTTAAAAATAATTTTTAATGCAATACATAGAGTCTGGAGATAGGTAGTCATTTCTACAGAAATCATTATTTGATATATTCTTCTTTATGAAAAGTTAATATCTTTAGAGAGTATTGGCCGAATCCTAGATTAGCAGACATCTTTATCTACATTGTGAAACAAACTCTAGCTTAAATCAGACCACTTCCTTATAGCTGATTATGTGCAGCATGCTTTTTTGGTTTCAGGAACCAAAAATGCCCAAAACACCTTCAATTTCATCTTTCTTGCCCTTCCTGATGATAAGATGCACCCAGACACAAATGCAGATAATGTCACCCAGACAAAAATGTAGATAATGTCTTCACTTTTGTAATTAATGGTGGGAAAGTAGACATGAGGCACTAGTCTGATCAATAGTCATTTCAAATCCTTGACACATAAACATTACAGTTTTACCTATAGCAATCATGCTGGAGAACTGGTTTTTAAAAAAAATTCAATGCCATCAACAAGATTTGAATGGAAGTGCATATTTAATAAGCTAAACAATGCTGTTTTTCTCTCTACAGACAATTCAAAATTGTTGCGAGAAACCTGTTATGTATTGCAATGCTTTGGATTCATCTAGGGATATGTCTAACTAGTACGATGGCAAACGCAAATGCTTCAGTATCAGCCATGCGAACAACTAAAACTTTAGCTCTTCTGTCAGCAATCCATACACAGATGTCTTCCAACTCAGGTAATAACGGTTGCTGACATTTGTGCTTCTTAACATTTTCCTTGTCTTCCTGTTAACTGAAATTACTACATTCTGATCATTATTTTCTGACCATTCAGAGATTCAATTTCGATTTCTGATTACCTTCATTTCCACAAAAGGCCTCCAGCTCAATGGCAGAAAACATTTGTTTGGCTAACATTGATTCATACATACTATTTTTTGCATAAATAATAAAAAAAATAAAATTAAAGTTTTGAGAGAAAAATTAAAAATCTATATGGCTGATATTTATATTGTGACAGCCAGTAGATACTATTCTGTAAATTTAAAGTTAAATATGAAGCATCTAAATCCACGAGTACTTGAAAACACGCATCCTATGTGCATGTATTTGTTATTTACAGTCATGCATAATACTAAAAAAACTACCCCCAAAACATGCCAGCTCTGTCGACTGCTGAAGCTGAAGGTACAAGTACTGAGAAAGTACCCTAATTTCTTCTCTTTGCAAAAAGCTGCAAGATTTTTGCCTCGTATGTCCTCAACAATCATTCTTGTACTCAGTGTATTATTCTTTCTTTCTGCACTCATCTTATTTAAGGATAAAAATATTATTGTTTTTAAATCCATTATTCAATCAAGTGTTAAATGAAATTTTATGAAATAGGATTGACAACAAAACCTGTTTTGAATGATGGATACAGAAAAGTTATGAAAAACTGTAAGCACAAAATTTTTTAAATGTCCTTTATTTCATATGAGTTATTAAGTACGCCCATTCTAATATAAGTCAAACTGAATTATGAAGATTTTTAATTAGTCACAACTATATTTATTCATTATAAAGTGCATGTGTCTCGTATCTACACTCAATTGGTCATTTAGCAATAAATCTGACATCTCTCTATAGCTGGCAATCTTAACTGAGTCTTATTTTAGAGGGTAAGGATTACATTACGAGCATCTAGAGAAATAATGCTGGGGCTTTTTTTAAGTCTTATTTTCAGGAAAATAAGGTATTTCGCTTTACTGTTAATCGCATAATCCACATCACAGGAATGACTATATATAAAGCAAAGAAAACAAACAAGAGAAATATTTTATAGAACAGGTAAGATATAAAATATGTAAATCAGTTTTATAATTTCATTTAGTAATAGCTCCTTAATTCCTATTTATAATTTGGGTATTTCCACTCTGTATTCTAAAAGTGGTAATAACTTTTCTGGACTGTGTCATTTCTAAATTAATCTACCTGGCATGGCTTGTGTAACGCTGATGACGTAGTTAATTTGTAACCTGAACTCAAAATTTCGAGAACTGAAACCTTTCTAAAACAAAAACTTCTTTTGGTTAGCCTCCATATTGGGTTAATTGTGCACTTTAGCTTCAGCTCTTTTGCAGTCAAGATGCTACTTTTCTCCCTTTGTTTTGTCATGCTGCTAAAACCCATGATTATGTATGGTTAAATTGATATTTTTGTTAATTAATTCATGGCCAGGATTAAAAATTACATTCAATCCGGGCATGTCTATCTACAAGTTTCTTCTTCGAGCATCATCTTTCTAAATATGCAGTACAGTCTCACCGAGTTATAATTTTGAGAACCATTGTAACTCCATTACAGCTTATTCTGAGTCATCATATTACATGTTTATACAGTATAAAGTCCGAGATCCAGACGTCCAATATGCAGAATGATCTAAAATCTGGATCTTAAAGTTAAAAGTCTTAAATCTGGACGACGAAAAATGCTTTTAAGATCATAAGAAAGCATATGGAGAATGCTGATTATTAATTCAGCACTAAATAAAATAAAAATACGTCATTATTGAAAAAACAATCAGCATAAATTTGTGTGATCAATAATTTGGCTCCGTAGCTGCATATCTGCTTGGCATACATCTTAAACCGAAACATTCTATATAGAAACATCACTGATTTTATAACTACTAATATTTTACATCTCTGAAGAAAACCTGGCGGATCATTATTTATTATACTTTGCTTTCATCACCGTACATTTATCAACACATGACAATTTGAGTAATGACTCATGCAGCAATGTTCAAACAACTTCTTTATATTAGTGATTGAATAACAAAGAGTATGGAAACCCTTTATATTGCGACAATGCTTGGAGATGATTGCAGATTTAAGTTAAATGCGCTAAATGTTGACGAGGAAAAATTTAACAAACATTTCTCACCATATGCTGAAATAGATTTTGTTAATGATACTCACAGGCCAAAAGATTATATTTAGTGTCATTTGAATTAAGAATAACCGATATTTTATTCACATTAACACAGAACCGACAACAGTGCTTGTATGGCCACACAAGGGGGGGGCAGAATTTAGCGAAGAAAAAATTTTTTAAATTTAGATAAGAAAAATTAAGTGTTGATAAAATTTTTAGAATTTTGGGAAAGCACTGGGACCTGAAATTAAGGGGCAGCAAAAATTTAGAATTTAGGAAGGGGCTTGGTAGCAGAATTTAGGACCCGCAGAAACTGTATCGAGCGGCAAAATATCTAGTGTTGGCTCCTCAGTAAGCTTAAATATATGTGGGAATTTATTTATTCAGGACTCAGATACACCTTAAGCATGTGCAAGAATTAGACGTAAGTATAATAAATAACTAAATTAATACAATTCAGGCTTAGTTGTCTCAGTGCGCGACTGAAGGAAGAGAAAATTTAACAGAACATTTTGTCTTTCGTCGCCACTCTCATGCTACATAGCCAATAATATATAGCGGACACTGTTAAGCTAGGCTAAAATTATACTTTACTGATTCCAAAGAATTTCATTTAATATAGCAGATTGTGCTGTTACTTAACTTTCTGATTTGATTCAGCTCATTATTTTTTTTTGGCAGGCTGTTATAAATAGCAATTTTATGAAAACTAAAGTTTGAACTTTCGATTATGTTGAAAAGAGTTTCTAATTCTGAAGCTGCAACAGGATCTGCAAAGCGAAAGCATGTTTCGATGTCCATTAAACAAAAAGTAGA
This sequence comes from Stegodyphus mimosarum, assembly GCA_000611955.2. Classification (NCBI taxonomy): domain Eukaryota; kingdom Metazoa; phylum Arthropoda; class Arachnida; order Araneae; family Eresidae; genus Stegodyphus; species Stegodyphus mimosarum. Next base: position 119,648 of record KK112043.1, on the reverse strand, counting down.
ATTGCTGCAAAAAATGGATATAGGTATATCCATCTCAAAATTATGCGAGGAGTAGTGCATTGGAATGTCAACTGTATATGACATATCAGAAAAAGGAACTTTATGGTTTTGGGGGGAATCTGGCACTCCAATCACAATGAATAACAGAAAAATTATTCACTATGCTAAAAGTTATGATCATGACAAAGTGATGATTGAATCGTGAGACAGAGATGCAGCAAGGGTGTGCCATTGACGGGTCCAATGCTAATGGCTCAAGCCAAAATATTTCATGAAGAAATTAACTTAAAAACTGAGTGCACATATTTGACAGATAGCTTAACCAAATTTTAAAATCTCCGTGGTATAATGCAATTAAAAATTTCAGGTGAAAAAGCTTCAGCTGATACTGAAGCTGCTGAACTATTTGCAGATGAATTAATTGAACTTATTAATAGTGAAATGCTATCTCCAGGATAAATTTACAACAATGATAAACTGTCTTTTCTCTAAATATATGTACCAGGAAATACCTTGGCAAGCTCTACAGAAAGGACTGATGACAGAGATTCCAAAGCTAGATTAACAATTTTAGCATGCGCAAATGCTGCAGGAACGCACAAATGTAAACTTTTCGTAATCGAAAAAAAATACACAACCTCGAGCATTTAAAGGAATAAATATTTTTCTGTTATATATCATGCAAATAAAAGAGCACAGATGACACAAGCATTAATGTATGGTTGGTTTGAAAATCATTTCATACCCGAGGCTCTGCAAAATTTGAATTCAGTTGGTTTACCTGATGACACAAAAATTGTCTTGATTGTAGATAACTGTTTAACTCATATTTCAATTAAAGTTTTAATGAAAGATAATGTATCCTGTTATTTTTTCCTCCAATTGTACATCCATCATTCAGCCTATGGATACTGGAATAATGCGTATGCTGAAATGCAAATATAAAGTAGAATTTTAAAAATTCATGTTAAATTTCTGGAATAATGACAAGACTTCAAGAATTTTTTAAATATTTTAGCACAAAATCTGCTATGTGGAGCATCACAAGTTAGTGGGAGGATGTGCTCCCAGTTACCATATTTCATGGTGAGGATGATGAAGAGGACAGCCGCGATTTTGAAGACTTTCGGATATCATAAACCAGATATGAAATTTTCCAGTTAATTGATTTTGTAAGGAAATGTGGAGAAACGGTAATAAAGAAAGATGATATAACAGAAGTTTTTCATTGCTGATGACAATGCTCCAATCATTAATCAATGGACAGCAAAATCCATAGTTTTATGGTTCTAGATCCAGAAAATACTGCTATCAATAATGAAGAAAGTGACAGAGAGGTTACTGAAAACGAAAAAATTTTGATCAACAAGTTAGTCAGAAATCTCGACACAGCAACAGTGGAACTTTGTAAATTAACAAGAAATTATTTCTGTCTATAGAATTTAAGAGAATGTATTAGCGCAAAAAATGAAGTAACTTAAAGAATTTGCATTCAAAGAAATGTTTAATAAAGTAAACGAATAAATTATTACGATTTTTTTGTAAATTTTGATACTCTTTAGATCATAAATGCTTCATTATTTCATAAATCATGATTTCATATTTTTAATTTTATAATTTCTACATGCCATCTTACTAGATT
>KK112043.1:102015-117852 GCA_000611955.2 Stegodyphus mimosarum | reverse complement strand
TATACACACACCAGTATCACAAAAAAAAAATATCCCAATATTATTTCCACACAAAATCCTGCATTGAATTTGTCTGACAAAGCAATGATAAATTAAAACAGAAAGTTTATTCTAAAGAAGCAATAGTTATACATTAGAAACATGATTACTTAATTTAATGCGGGAACATAATGTGTTAACAGTAAAAAAAATTAACACTCTGAGCAGCCAGGTCATCAATATTTGTTCAACATGGACTTGTCCTAATATTTTTAAGTACACATATGTGCAAACCATCAAGGTACCTACACTAAAAAGGAAAAAAAGTTCCATATTAATTGATAGAGACATTTTCAAAGTTATAATCTAAAAAATACTTCTTTCCTACAGCCTTTTTGAGGTTAGCAAATCTTTGGTCATTTGGAGGATTGATTCCCAAAAAAAAAAAAAAAATATTGGGTATTCCTCTCTTCTTTTAAAGCAAATAAAACACAAATAAACTCAAACAATATTCTATTTAAAAAATAAAAGGCTCAAATTTACCTTCTATGCATATAATATTATTATTTGATAAGTTTAGGTGTGTTATATGATGGCATTTACTAATTCCATACATGCGAGCAATTGAATTTCCAGATGCAGATACCTGAAATAAAATAAAAGAATAAGTAATTAAAATAATTACAAACTTATAGCTAGATATAAGCTATACACATATGTATTTCAATAAATTTCATTAATTGTTTCTTCAGAATTTTTCACTAAAATGTATTTTTGGAAAATATTTCACTTATGCATAAACAAAAAGCATGTTTAAAATAAAACAAGACATATATATGAAAAGCAAGCACAGATTAAGCACTGGCATACCTTGGATTTAAGAAATGAATGTTTTCTAGTTTTTTCTAATGACCATTTTTAACAAATAAAAAAATTGTCAAACACAGCAATTTAGCACCTATAAAGGATAAGTGTGAGACTACAACACACTCATTAGATCTTCACTTTGGTTTTATATAACCCTAATCTTCAGTAAGTCACTAATTTACTTTTAATAAAGAAAGATATAAGTTAACTGCTAGTTCAATGGTTTCTCTTGCACTTTCAAAAAAAAAGAGAGAGAGAAAAATTTTGAACGTGTTTGGTAAAATGCCATTATAACTGCACAACATTCCTCAGATACCCATTCAAGCACATTTATGGGTATCTAAGTTTTTATATACATAAGATTACTATTTTATTGCTATTTTAAATGACATAAGGCCAATGTCAATGTTTAAATGATTTTGGGCTACTGAATTAATGAATTTATTGATCAGATAATTCCATAGTTTGTATCTGTTGTTTATCTAAATAAATAGCAATCTATTCGTACAAACTAAAGCTGTAATGACTGCTTAAGTTTGGAAGGATAACCACCGAGTCACAAGAAGAAATACACAAGTACTGACCTGAGCTACACGAGTGCATTCTTTGTTTTTAAAAATCAGAATACTTCTCATTAATTAAACTAAGAGTATTTCCTTATTTATACAGCCTCCATCATTTAATGGAACCAAATTGGTATTTACTTCTCACATACAGTTCTTGGTTGCTATATTTCCACAAATGCTTTTATCATGGCAGTTAAACTATTTTTTCATCCCACAGACTTTCACCATATGAATTTTGCAAGACAGGATTCAAGATAATCATGAGCCATGCTTTGTTGCTTTTTTTTTTTTTTTTTTTTTGTCACTTAGCAGAGCTACAGTCTTTCAACATTTTGTGTGCAAGCAGCCATTTTCAGATCCAAAAAACGGAATAGATCAGCAGTGAAGTGAATATACTCACTGCACGCTCACCAACATTCTGAATACATTATTGTTAAATCTTGTACACAGTCCACAATTTTTGCCATGAGTATGATTGTTTCTCTTTTCAGAATCTGAACAAAAAAGCACTTACTAGTTTCTCAGCATAGCCTATCAACTATGGAAAAATACTGCCATCGTTATTTTTCCTCCAGATGAACACACTTTCATTTATTTCCACACGTTTTCCAGGACCACCTATTCACTTATTTGGTTGTAAGATTAAATGTATAGAACAAACCTCTTTCATTAAATAATAACTATCAATTTTGAAATCTGAAAAAAAAAAAAGAGAGAGAGAGAGAGGTTTTTTTCATACCATATAGCAATGACATTTCAAAGGAGCTTCTGAATGACTGAAATTTGCTTCATGATGCATGATTCAAGTCATTAATCTATTTATAACATATTTTTATATTCTGATGGAAAGTATATTAGTATTTGTTTAGATATTCTAAATTTTATGCTCTTTGTCTAATTTTATTTTGTAATTTCCTTACACGTTTGCACACGATAAGTTCCAAATAGGGAAGAAAAAATTTATTGAAGTACTTTTAAATATGATGAAAATAAAATTATTAATTAATGTGCATAATATTTATCTGAATAAACTCAGTAATGTACCATATAGTGAAGTAAAATATAAATATTGTAATTTGTAAATGCAAACATTAACTGATTAAGCATTGGTTGAATCTTCATACAAAAATCTACAAAAGTCTGCAGTAGATTAAGATAACTGAAATAAAATGAAATATGAAAAAAATCCATAAAATGTACTAAAAATACAATTCAGACAAAATAAAATTTAAATAAGAAAAATTATTCTGAAAATCACAAGGAGTGGAGGAACAGAATTTGCATAATTTAAGTTTTATTCACTCAATGAATTTTATTTCTTACTGAAAACATTTTCCTCAGTAAAGGCTAAAAATTAAAAACCAAAAGATTCAGCAATGCACAGGGAGAGGTGATAAAAAACCAGGGAGTTGGCAGCCATGTGAAACTATTCAAGTCAGTAGCCATATTTTTGAAAAGGTTATTTCTCACACCACTTTAACACGTTGACTGCCAACTACGAGATAACTCGTACATTGCGTTCTTTTCTAGGATGTCAACTACGAGTTATCTCGTACTGTGTTTACTTGCCATTTTTGTGCAGCTACGATTAAACTCAAAATATATCAGTGCTAATATCGATAGATGGCTTCTGGGAAAAGAACAAAAAATCAATGCTGGCTTGCATGAACAGAAAATTTATTGAAAAACAAACAACAAAATATAATTATAAAAATTAATTCAAATTCAAGAAATAAAATAATATTTTATTGTTTGTGGAATTTCTTAAAACAATCTTCCACACAAATGGCTGGCTTCTCTTTACAGGCTGGACAGAGATAACGCGTTTCTCGGCGTTTTTTTGCTTGGACATATACGACATGTCTTTGTCGGATGCTGCCCTTTTTTTTTTTTTTTTTTTTTTTTTTGTAGGTGGTAGACTCTCTAAATAATGGAGCTCTTGCAACCTAATTTTTTCGAAACTGGTTGAATCTCTTCTCCAATCAACGCAACAACGAATTCTTCTCTGAACTTTATAAGTTTTATTTTAGAACAAGTTACTTTTTGAAAAATTTTGTGAGCATTGTGTATACATATCTCTATAATATGTAGTGAAACCTTTTGGGGCCATTTAATAGTCTTTCTAAGAGATGAGTAGTACGAAAGCATTTTATCTGATTGGTCAATGCCAGACATTCCATTATTGTAATCTTGAATTATATTCGGTTTCATAGAAATTTTTCCATTATGACATGAGTCTGCATGCAAATTAACTCGTAGTTGGCTTCCGCGAAGATATTTGTTACAGAAGCCAACTACGAGATAATTCTAACGACCTTTTTTTTAAAAAAAACACATTTTTTATGCTTTTTGATGATGACTATTAGAGTTTTTAATAATATAATGTGATTAAATCAAATTGTCATTTTAGGCCAGATTTCTGAAAATTGCAGCGGCAGTCAATGTGTTAACTGACATATGTTCCTCCGCCGAACAGTTAATAAATCGCAAAAAATATTTTGGAGCTATTTTAACATTGCACCTCTCAATTCTCTCACTGATGAACAATTTCACTTTGAGATAATTTTCACATATTCGAATCCAAGGTAATATATCACTTTCTTGGAAGAAGAATATGATATCTTCTACAGTCATTGGTAAATGTTGTTAATGTTTTCGAAAAAATAAAATACATTAACACACACCCTACTCACAACTTTTTTAAAGGCAAAGGAAGTAGTTAAGCAATCATTGTTAGAACTGCTATTGTTAATTTACTGCTATTCTTGACAGCATTTAAAAAAATGTAGGTCATAAAATAAGGACTGGTAATTTTTAAAAAGTTTGAATAATTTCTAGCCTCTGAATTATGCTATCATTCAGCCATGCAAAATAATCTGTGAATAGATCCCTTTGGTTATTGTGCTCTAATTAGTTACAGAATTTATTTAGAGTATTTTTATGCATTTTATCCACTTTATCAATAATTTACTCATACATGAACTCTTATTCTCCTTTTTTTTTCTGTAAATTTAAATGTAATATCTACATGAACTGTTTCTTAATAGTATATTTTTATACTCAGTAGAATGACTTTTCTATCAATAACATGAACTACTGGTGTACACTCACATTTGTCCAATCTAAATTTACAATGTTAGTAATGTGCTGAGTAGTCTAAACAAAATATCTCCTTAATTTTTACACTCTCTACAAGAAGTTAACAATTAATAGCTTTCTTTTTTGAGGACACAGAATCAATTATATCTTACTCCCAAACCCATTTAAAGTTCAATTCAGTGCAAATCAAAATTTTATTAAGAAAATGCAGAAGCTTTTTTAACAAAAGTTTGAAATTATTGGAAACAAAGCAATATATAAAAAATACTTATCCTCATTCAGAAATACATAGTGTTAAAAAATATTAACTGAAAAATCATTGTGAACGGGAAATTGAAAATATATAAACCTGTCTGACCAGCAATGAAGGGCTATTTCACAGCTTTCACAAATTTTTAAAATTCACTATAGAGTTCGTTCTTGGTGATCAAAATTTAAAGCGTGACCACCTAAACTGCCTTTTATTTTACATGATTTTGGCAACTCCATATTATTTTCTTATATTGCCTGCAATTAATGCACTTTATTAAAAAATGTCTTCAAATACTTTTTCCTGTTATTCTTTTACACATGATAATTTCCCAACATTTTAATTCCTTTGGTTTTACCTTCTAAATTGCATGGATTTGAATAAGAGCATTCCCGTGATTAATATTTGCATTAATAAACTGTATTAACCCATCATTTGCTTCTCGATGTCTCTCACTCCTAACCTCAATTGCAGTTATTATCTATAAAGAACTTGCCATTTTTTCTCTTCAGCAATTTGCAGCCTGTGGCACATATATTCCTGGGAGTATATGATGGCACAGTCATAGGTATGTGAAAAAATTATTAGTAATGGCAGAAAACAATTATAATAAATGCTGATAAAAATAAAAAAATTCAGAAAATTTCAATTCGGCATTGATTTGAAAGAAAATTCGACTAATTCTGATGTGAACGTTACTATCTAAAATGTATTTAAACGCAATCTATTATTAGTGAATGATCAAGTCAGTTACGCAGCTCGCTCTCTCTTTTTTTTTTTTCTTTTAAATTAAGATAAGCAAACCATTTTAAGCATGAAGCTTTGTTTTAAATTCGTGTTTTTATAAAGTAGTGAATTGTAGTGTTATTTATATAAAAATGAATAAATAATTAAGAAGTAGATCTTTGCACAGGACAGAAAATACTTCTCACAAATAGCTTCAAATTGACGTCTGCACCTACCAAATTTTGGGAAACCACCTGTTCCAAATGAGCTTGAAAATTCACATCGATGAATGGCTTCAAAATTTGCATAACCATCTTGTATTTTTTCAAAATTAAATAAACTGAATTTAGGTTTAGTTTGGCTTATTTGATTATGACAAAGCATATGAGGGCTGTCTGCCTAAGAAGAGGAATGCCTTGTGGAGGGCTTTTTAAGGGAAACTGGCTAGCATCCATGTTGCATATGGGAGAAAAAAAAACAGCCAACCAGTATTTCAAAGACTTTACCGCTCAGTTGCTGGTAAGCAAACTGAGCTTAGGATTGCCAAACAGTTCTCTAACTGCTTTCGAAGCATCTGACAAAATTGATTCTAAGCTCAATATACTCAGAAAGTTAGATTTTTGGGAATCATTCATTAAAAAAAAGAGAGAGACTGAAATATTCAGGACACATTATAAATTCTTGTCAAAAATTAGATTCAGTTCACAAACAAGGCCAAATAAAGTGTAAGAACCACTTAAAACCAAGAGTGGACTTAAACTCTTGGAGTCTTTTTAAGAATACTTAAAGACTCCCAAGCGTCATCAAACTTAACTTGTCTAATGAAGTGAATAGGACAACTTGATTTCAAATTCTATCAATAAAAATTCCTTTAAAAGTCTCAAAATTGATATTCTCTGAAAACGAACAACATAATACTTTTCTGATACTATTCAAATTTTGTTTATTAATTTATGGTATTAAAACAAAAGCATTGTAGTAAGGTATATTGCAAGAATACTGAAGGAGTGTCAGGGAGTTATAGTTTCTTAAGAAAGAGATAATATATAGATTTTATAATTATAGTCTGTCTAATAAAGAGATATGCAATATTATTAAGGGATACGTGAAAGAAAAAGATTGGGATAAGAAAATAACTATATCATCTTTGTATAAAATAAGTATATCATCTTTGTATAAAGTATAAGAAAAAGATTGGGATCTGCGAGACTAAATGATCAAATTCATTAAAAATTTTACAATTCTCTATCAAAAAAAAAAAATTTTTTTTTAAATATTATTATGTATTTCTAGATGAGTAGATTTACAGTGGAGCACCATTTACATATTTCTCTTTTATACGTCTTTTACATTTATACGAAATTTCATCTTGGTTCCGATTCAGTCCTATTTATTTTAACAGTAAAATATTTCTTTTATACGTCGCTTCTGCTTGAATTACTGCAATGGTTTTACGTTTTGGAATTCCACTGTTGTAAAGACCTTACTTTGTACTAATCAATTATTTTTTATTTTAAGAAGCTTTCCTCTCTCTTCTGGTTTCAGTTTCCTGCCAGAATGCAAATTTAAATGACATATGTGCAAATCTAAATGAGTTCAGACATAGTATTTAAGAGTCTGCAGTAGAAGAGTTAGTTACGAGTTTATGCCGCATGTTTGCATATAGCTCTGTTGCTGAATATTTTTGCCACTTACTTTAATTTATACTGATATTCTAGACTTGGCTTTGCTGTGTGCAGCTGATAAAGCGGATTTAGACTGAATAGGAGCCTGTCATGCAGCTAAAATTTAATTCAAAGTCATTATTTGCTTTTCAAACCACTTTTTCACTCATTTTTCCTATATTTAACTATTTATATTTAAATTTTCAAGAATTTATTACTAATACCTAATTATGAATATGACGAAATGATATTGACCACTTAAATGTCATTCTAGTCACAGACTAAATTTTGAGAAACCATTAACACCCCATTTTAAGTATCAGACTTATTATTATTTATGGTTTCCATCTTATACTTTGTTATAACAATGCATTACAGCTTAATCATACATAACATGACAAATAGGTTTTTTGAAGGAAATTTTTCAGCTTCAGAAAATATCAATTATATGCAATTAATGATAAATTTAGCTTAAACAGGAATAAAAAGAGCCCATTGTAAATTCAGAAGGTTATTATGCCCTGATCCTATTTACCCATTTTAGAGATATTTAATTTTTATGCAAACAACTTAATGTACATTTACTCAAAAAAATTGCACATAAAGTAATTGCTACATACATCCTGAACAATGTCTCCATTAAAATGTTGTCCAAGATACAAAAATTACATTTTTACTACATCAAAAGTAACTTCAAGCAGTAAAAATAACAGTATTTATCAGAAATACCATACCCACTTAAAGGTGACTTAAATTTTAAAATATTACTCACTTATAATATAATAAGTTACTTAACTAGCATTTTACCCAAATGTGACAAAAAGCATAAGAACTATATAAAATTTCCTGCCTACCTTTTCCACATCTGGAAAACACTCAAGATTTTCAAGCTTGGTTAATTCATTATTATCTAGAATTAACTGTTTATAACCCACACCATCTCTTTTCTCGAGTTTTTTCAATCCAGCTCCAGATAAATCTAAAACTTGTTTTTCTAAAAGAAAATATAATTCAAACAGTTATATATAAAACATTTTGACAGGAAGCAAATAATCTGCAAAATATAGAGCATTTTATTTCCAATTAACAAACTGATGTTATTAATAAAAATCAGATTCCGAAAAAAATTCTAAAAGAAGACTTCTGAGTGTGATTAAAGCTATTCATGAAATATAAACAAAATACTTAATTTTGAAATAAAACACTTCCGACGTTTAATTGTAATTACAGCTAAAAGCAATTACAAAATAGAAATATGGTAGAAGAATGATCTAATAGAACATAAATAAAGGATTATTTATTGAAATTTTAGAGATATAGTTCTTTTAAATTGTATAATAATAATGGCTTGAAAAATACTAGTCATTTCAAAATTGTTCATACCGTTGACGGCCATAACTAATATTCCGCCATCTACATCAAATCCTTCAAACCGAAATCTTCAACATAAAGGGATAAATGAAACTATAATACAACGATTCTTCCCTACCGATTCTCGGAGATAGGCGCAATGTAGAAACTTGCGCTAACCACGCCCTTTCTGTGGGTCAAAGCACCCAATGCCCAAAGCACCCAATGCTCAAAGAACCCAATGCTCAAGAGCTGCACATTCCAAAAAATATTTTCTCGCCCCGTAACACTGTGAATGTTTCTCATAGATTTCACTCTGCTAAATACAAAGATGATATTCATTATTTACAATCGCCTACCAGTGTTTAAGTTGTTAACGAAAAATAAGCTAGTGCATCATTCTAAGCTTTCTATAAATTTTCAAAATTTGTAATGAACTTAAAAGTTTATAACAAAGTAAACTGAGGTTGTCTGGTTGAAAGAATGGAGCCTTTCTGGAGTACATTCTAAGAGAAACTAACTTTTATTTACGTTAAACATATACAATGCTTAATATCTAAAATCAAAAGTGCCAGAGCCCTCTGTTGCGCCATTACGTTCTTTGTTACGCTGAGTAAAAACTTAGTATAAAAAATAATAATGAATAAAACACTAGATAACGAACAATTAACGTTAAGTAAAATATAAGAATAAAAGGTACGTTACTAACTAAAAAGACATAAGCAGATAAATAATATATTAACCATTTAACTGTTTAAGAGTCCTTAAACGTTTTCAGAGATCGCTCTAAAAATGCTTTAGACGCATGTGCATGGAACTCAATTTTCTCGAAAAATGATGGGATGTGAAAGCGCTACTCGATTCTCCTGGTAGACTATAAGTTCAGCCTACGGTGTTTTCCTGGACTGCGCCAAAGCAAACCAGAAACAATAACAGGCAGCAGCCCCAGCAGAAAAGTTAGATAACATAAAAAAGAGGAATCATAAAGTACAACTAGAAGATACTACCATATTAAGACGTGCATAAATGAAGACAAGACTTGCCTATAAATGCTTGAAACGTTTTGAGGTGCTACGCTAGATCTTTTTTCCCCTGCGTTTCTACAGGCAGCTGCAAATTAGCCCTAAGCTGTTTGTCTGTTTGAATACCCCAGAAGAGTCCTCTGAGTGAAGCCTTATTGTCAGACAGTAGGCATATATTGTCCTTCTGGAAACTGCAAGCTTGTTGAATGGCGATACATTGCTTTGCAGCTATTTACCTCTGGGTATTATGCATCAATCTACAACCCAAACTTCAGGAACTACTCTTGCTTAAATTTAGATTTTAATGCCTAATCCGCTGATCTGTACATAAGTTACTGCCTTTCCTTCATTTGTAAGTCCTCTGATTTATTTTAGTACTCGAATGCATTTTTATCTAGTCATACTATTTTTTTTTCTTCTGGGAAATATGATTTTATAGTTTTCTTCAATTGAAAAAGCTGCAAAAGTGATTCAGTGTATAATTAGCTGTAGGCTAAATTTATTTCAATTCCATTAGAAAACTGTTAAGTTGTGCAAAGTGTTGCGCACCATATATTGTATACATGCCGACCACATTATAAGTTTTAAAACTAATTTTAAACAAAATGTATTTTCATATTTTTTACTTATGAGCACTAGTCAACTAGTGTTAGTACTTTATAATTTGATATTTGAATTTTTATTTTGATTCTGCAGAACAGCATTTGAGGACCGCTAATCTAATGCAATAAATCTATGCTCATTGCCTTTGCTTACAGGATGGTAGTCGTGAGAATTCCTGGACTCGTATTTGAAATATAAAGAACTCTTTGCTTTACATGTTAGATTTCCGATCTCTTAGACGTATGTTACTCTTTTATCATTTTCTAATTTGTTGATCAAACTTATCTATCTTAGAAGAGAAGGAAAAAAATACTCATGTTTGGAATTAACTCTTAGGAATAAGATTCAGTGTTCTTTTTTCCTTTCTCTCTAATATCCTTTGTTCTAACCTTCAACAAAATATGCAAAAGACTTAAAACTCGATTTTTCTGTTTTTCAGTAAGGTACAAGTGTTTGGATCCCAAAAAGCATTCATTTTGGATAATAATAATGCCTCATAGAGGTACTCGGATTCGGACATTCAACCACGAGAACTAGGTCTAGTGGATATCTAGTTGGTCTTCATCTAACCGCATCGAAAAGTAACAGATCAAAGAAATGCAGTTATAAGTGATGCTAAAATCATTTTAAGATGCTATAAGTTTGTGAGGAGGTTATAATCACACAACAACACTTAACATTAAAAGGCAAGCTATTGAGCTGGGTTACATATAGATATATATATATATATTATCACAGGGAGTTTAATTAGTAAAAGGTTGGTATGAAGCTTTAAAGGCACATTACAAATCTACATTAAAAAATTATGCAATTCGAATAGCAAAATATACCAAACATCCCCCTCCCCCCCAAAAAAAATTTCATCACTTCCAGAATTTAGGTGTGAAACTGAAAATTGTGAATGTATAGTAACTGAAGTAATTTTTGACATTTGGCATGAGCCGCTGTCTACCGAATTGGATATCAGAATTTTTTGAAAACAATTAGTTATTCCATTTAGGCAGTATAGAGACTATGGCCTTTGACAAATAATTACAATGTTTCCGCTCTGTATTTTGAAAATTTGCATTTGCAGACAGTTTTCTAACTATCTAAATATGTAACAAGTACTGCAAAAAATGTGTTTTTTTCTATATAGTCTACTTAATTTTTACTTTAAAATTCCTTCGTACTCCTGCCTTTACTTTAAAACATTATGTTCGAAACACAGGGTACATTATACTCCATAAACACGGTATTATACTCCATGGTTCTCAATCCTTGCCCTCAGTTTTGAAACGTTTCTCGTGTTCTTTTTTTGCACATCTGTGTGGCAACGTCTTCTGTGGTCCATTACAGTTAATGGTGACTTAATCGTACGTTGTAGGTTAAATAAAGAAAAATGAAGTGCGTATGATCCCATTTCAATCCATGTAAATCGTAAATTATTGTAATAATGTGTACTTATTTTTATTGTTATATTTTAGGATCGAATTGTGCTCGTTTAGTGGATATAAAATTTATCCTGGTCATGGAAAACGAATGATTAAAACAGATGGCAAGGTAAGTACAATTTTGTGTAAATTTGATATATATATATTGTTAAAAACTCTACACTTTAAACATTATTTGTGAGAAGTTTGTTATTTTTTGTTGTGTTTTTATGAGAGTTACTATACAGTGAGCAAAAACGGTACTTTCACAACAGATAAATTTGTTGTAGCGTACATATGAATCATCTAAATATTAAAAATACAAAACAAGCATATTTAATATCTAAGAATATAAAGGTAGGAATTATTTAGCAGTTAAAAACAGTGCAAATATTTAATTTGCATGCCCTTTAGTTAACAGCTTGTAATCGTTTGGCCATTGACTCAACTAATTTGTGACAAGTTTTGCTTCTGATTTGTAGCCATTCTTACCCAAGAGCTTGCTTAAGCAAGCATCTGTTAGAAATTTTCTTTTTCCTTATTTTCGTATTCAAAATATGCCATTTGATTATGCTGGCGTTTACCGTTTATTTTTTACATTATATAGCGACCATAAAATTGTAATGTATGCAGTGTGCTTTGGATCGTTATCCTGCTGGATCCGAATTCCTAATTTCAGAGCACTATTACATAAATTATCTCAGAATGTATTATTTGGCATTCATATTGCCTTCAATAAAGGCCATTTCACCAACTCCGTTAATGCACATGCATCCTAGTGTCATTATATGACCACCACGTTTTGCAGTTAGTTTCAAGTTTTTAATTTGAAAAAAAGTATTTCATACAGTGATACATTCCATACAGTTTTCGGTGCCTTTTCGATTGGCGAAAAATTTGTTCAGTTCTGGTTACCGTGAGAGTTTTAACTTGGTTTTTAGCTTCTTAATTTTTAAGTGAAAATACGTCGATGTGTACATGGGCACGGAATTTGTGAAATTCTTTGACTCCTTATTTTGCTTTTGTGCAGCGGCCATCTTGAAATTGTGCCTTCTTGGCGTCAAAAAAAAAGGGGGTACTAAATTGTAAACTTCTACCCAGTTCTCTGACCACCACAGCTAAAAATATTTAACATGCTATCATAAAAACAAAAGGAAGCATCTTTCCAAAATGCCAGTTATTTGCTGGCTAGGTATTTACAAATTCAAGTCTTTTCGCCTTGTTTGTTGAACTAATAAATGATTTCTTTCTCGAATATTTGCATCATGGGAAATAGGTCTAGTAGTGGTGTGACTATTGTCTATGGCACTAAAGCGACATAACAGCTAATTCTTGAGCACCTAGTTTTTTTGTTTTTTTTTTTAGATTCTTTTATGAGGGCTGTCCTTTGCGTGGTATCTAGCACGTTATTTAATGTCAAACCAGTCTTTTATTTTCTTCTTAATTACATAACGAATGAAAGAATAGTTTAATATTTTACCTATTTTTCTGTAACTTAATCCAGATTTGGAAGAAATATCCTCTCACTGGTAGCTATGGAGAGTTCACACGTTTTCAGCACCATAACATGAACTCCTAAACTATTTGCATAATGATCATATTTAATGCCTTTTAAGTCAGTGTTTTGTGTTCTTTGGCATGAGAAAATGTGGTTTTATAAGATGTGTAGTATTAATGTTTGAGGTGTTATTTTTATTTTGCTTCTAATTTAAACAAATTAATAGTTAAAACAATAGCATCAAATTAGCTTTCTCTGGTTACTTATGCAAAAAATTGTGTGTGCAAGTACATTTTTGCTCACTGTACAGATTTCTGGTATGTAATATGTTTGTCAAGTACTCTTGTCAGATTTTTATGCCAATGATTGGGCTAGGACTACTTATTGGTACATTCAAGTTTACTTACCATTTCAAATCAAACAATGAAGTAACATAAGAAAAGGAAATTTGTCTTAGCACTACACAGAGCAAATATCCACTTACTCTATTTAGAAATTTACTTGACTGGCACCAGCATATAGATTAACAACAGTAAGAGTAAAAAATATCCTCCGACATTCGACAATACTTATTTCCTTACTTCAAACAGGACGCTTATAATTCCGTTGAATTACATCCAACAGTTTTTCTTCTGTCCTCGTCCACTTAAAAAAAAAAAAAAAAAAAAAAAAACACCCGCTCTCTCGTTTAATACCACCAAATACCCACTTTACCACTGGCAGCTATTTTACAATGCACAGGCCACAATATGCAACGTGCATCCTAACTGACATCCAACAAATATTTTCCCATCGGTCAAATTCACCACAATCACACAACTAATTACGTCATAATAGGCTTTCCATAACATTCAACTACTCAGGTTACCATAAATTAAACAACAACTTAGCGATAATCCAAGGGGCACCCTTAAATATACTGTAAACAATAAACTGAATTTTTACGTACTTTCAGTGTAACAATTTAAAGTCAATGTCCCCTTAAACTTGATTTACCCTATGTAACTCATCAAAGTTGTGCAAACTGCAATTGAAATACTGGAATTACAGTCATAAAATCTCATGGATAAAGAAATTCAAAAATAAAATGAAACTTCCACCTTTTTAACTACAACTTTTAATTGGTGGATTGAAAGTACATTTTCTGTGCATTTCCCAAAACTGTAAAATGATACTGTATTTTTCACTTTTCTATAAAGTACAATATAACAATTGAATTTTTTCTAAATTTATTAAGTAACAAATTACTAAGAATCGTACTGCATGAGAAAATGTTCAAAAGCCATTCATTTCTTTTATTTGTGCATTCTGAATATGTTCTGATCATTGTAATTAAAGAATTTTGAACAGTGTGCAAAGACTGTTGATTTCTTTTAGAAGGTGTGTATATGTAACAATACTTGCTTCTTTTCTGTTGCTCTTTTAGTGGATAATCTGCAATCCGAAGCTAGTGCTCCGTAAACAATTATTTTGTAAGTGAAGTGTTGTGCAGTGGATGGTTTGGCTTAGGTTCTATTAAATGTTTAGTAGAATCTTCATCAAAACTAATCTTAGTATTGATTTGCTATCTTTTGTTTTGTATAAGATATAGTTAATTATGCCACTGAACAGATCATGTGAAGTATGTTTAATTCTTACATAATAGAGTCCACTATTTTTTATGACTGGGATGAGTCAAAGTAAGAAGTAACTTGAGAATTCTGCGATAGAAATGAGAGTATGTAGTGGAGAGAAATTGAAAATTCATGTGTAATGAGGACTGTGAAGCCCAACACTGAGTTTGGAGTGTAAAAATAAGTAAGAGCATAGTTATGCAGATTCTACGGCCATAGTATCTGGGTAAATCACAGGTTAAAATTTTTTAAATTGAAGTATGAACACAAATCTTGAAAAAGATTAATGATGTATATGTACAATTTTCTCGCATGAAACTGTCTGATTTATGTGTTAAGGTTTCATATCCTTTTGTGTCATGTGGTACAATAACATCGGTAATTTTACATGTTATCTTGTTAAATCATCTACTGCAGAAGTCTTCAGAAACATTTAAATTTGTCTGGGTGAAAATGCGCTTTAGCCCACTGCTTGGCGATGTTTTGAAAATCGCTAATTCGGCGTGTTTCTGCGAAACGTCTTTGCAATTGCAACCTTCCCGACACGCTCCGCGAAAACCTATTGTAAACAAAACATAGAATTCTAAAGCATAAATTAGTATGGAAAGTGTTGCCACAAAAAGATAATAAAATAATATGCAAAACGAACATTACGATCATTAAAATATTTGTCAGTTAGGTTTAAATTAATTATTTACATTTTATGTTGTAATACTTACACATTTTATGCCGTTACATAACCTTCCTGACACGCTCCACGAAAACGTAACCAAAATGGCATCCAAGAAAGAAGGAATTTTTTTTAAAAGGGCATTAAAATTACAAACGGTACCATGTACACAACGCTCCGTTTTAACTTAAAAAAAATCAGCGAATTGCACAATGTAGGCAATGTGCACAAATCAACAAAATAAAAAAAAAATTGCAAACAATACCAGCGTTCTGTTCTTCAGCTGAGCCAAATTATTTCAATAAAAGGCAACAAAATATAAAAATTAAGCAACTTAAAAAATTTAAAGAAACATAAAAATCCCTTGCACTTCCAATAAAGTAATAAATGTACATGTACATTCACTCACCTCTCTCAGCATCACAGCTAAATCCATAGCGACTTGGTATTTAGCGAAATATACGTACGAAAATAGCAAACACTCAATAGAAAAACACCGCATTCAAAGAATAAAACGA
>KK112043.1:50321-99917 GCA_000611955.2 Stegodyphus mimosarum | reverse complement strand
CATTTTAAAATATCTGAGATGTGAGAAGTGTATTCGGAAGCTTCATTTAAAAAATTTTAAAAAAATACAAAATATTATTATTTTTCCAAAATTCTTTTTTTAAAAGAAGTCGAAGGGATTAAAGTTCAACGTGTCCAAAAATCAAAAGAAAATAAACAGCACATTTTTTAAAATAAGTTTTTTTTAAAAAAATTCCGCTGAAAAGGTGTTAAGCTCACCTGCCTAAATAAATTCATATTTAATCGATTTATTGAAATACGAAATTTATTTTAAGTTCGTAAAATAGCTAATGTCTACGCTTTACGACGATGTAAAAATGAAATGTATAGAGTGAAATCTCGCTTTCCTGTAGCCCATTATGTCTCAAAATAACACGATTTGGTCACAAAACATAAAATAAAAAAAATTCAAATTTCGAAAAAATCGCTTCGAGGTGCACTGGCTCTTGTGTAGATACACCTATTTACCAAATTTCGTGGCCCTGGGTCTATTAGCTTACTAGCAACACGAACGAAAGACACACACACAGACTCTTTGTTTTATTATATGTAGAGATTGGGGAATTTTGAATGAAAATAATTTTTTGCAGGTAGGCCTAGAAATTTTTTTTCAAAAAATTTATAAAAATTAATTTTAAAATTCAAGTGTTAGAAATAAATCATTAAACATGCAAATTTTATTTGGATTGAACCTAAATTTTGAATTCTGGAAGAAGGAATCAAGCAAGTGTAATTTAAAAAAATGTTAATAAATATATACCAAATTTGATTAACATTGAGAAAATTTTGGAACCTAATGTTTTAAAAACTAGTCATGATTTTTATGAAACTTGATACTGTCATAATTTGAGATGTAAGATTGGAATATGGAAAAGAATCAATATATCATTTCAGAAAAGTCAGAGTCAAAATATACCTATATTAGAACAATGCTATCTATAAGTCGCTCTCTTGAGACTTGAAAAATGCAAGTTGAATTTCGTCAGTTGGCCCAGTAAACTGAAAAATATGGGCCTGTCTGCTTACCTTCTTCTTCCCCCCTTATTTAATACTGAATGTGCTTATTAAATAATAAATTCTAAGAGAAATTTGATTAGGAAATATGTTCTGTTTTGTTCTCTTAATTAACACCGAGATTTTTAAAATATATCAAATTCCTAATACTAAAATTAAAATGTTTGAAAATAAGTAAATTGTGTGTAAGTTATAGAATGCATGTTAGTAAAGTATTTAAGTCAATGAAAATATACATCTTGGTTGCTTAGAACATTGAATTTGATACTGGCAGTGGTATGTAAAATCATTATTCTGGAATATTTAGATTATTACTGTTCATCCTGAGATCTTACTAATATACTTTTAGTATAACTTTTTAGTTTATGGAATTTTTACTATTTGATTTCTTTTTCACAAAAATGCATTTCATTTTTTAGGTATTTCAATTTATGAATGGTAAATGCGAAGCTTCACATATGATGAAGCGTAATCCCAGGAAGATAACATGGACTGTTTTATACCGAAGGAAGCATAAAAAAGGTATTGAAGAGGAGACCAGTAAAAAAAGAACTCGCCGTACAGCGAAGTTCCAGAGGGCTATTGTTGGAGCTAGTTTAAGTGATATTATGGCTAAGAGGAATATGAAACCTGAAGTTCGAAAAGCACAGAGAGAACAGGCCATCAGGTAAAATATTTCTACGGTGTATATTAATAATAGCATTTTGTGAAGATACAATATCAAAAAAGGCAGTATTTAGTGAAATTTATGTAAATATGGTGAGCCGTTTCAAAGATGATATGAACAGTAAAAAATGACCATGCAGATTTACCAAGTTGAAAACTTTGTCTCGACTAAAAATTTTAATTGCAATATATTGGATTATTAATGCTGCTATATCATTAAAGTTTCAAGTTAATTACAAGCATAAGTAGAGTGACAGATAAACAAAAGACAAATTTAAATTTTTGAAATAATATTTTAAAATACAGGAAATAGATGTCATGATGAAATGGGAAACGTTAGTTATTTTAGTAAAACACCCATTGCTGTATTCACCCAGTGATGTTTGATGACGTAATTTTATCTTTTGTTTCTTTTTCAGAAACACTTATGAAGTGAAGGAATTGTCTTATTACTTGCTAAATTACAAGATAATTGCTTATCTAACCCATTAACTGACGTGGAAAATGTGCAAGATTCACTCCCCAGTGCCACCGTTTTTTGCACAGGCATGTGTAGTTATGCAATGTATTAGGGAGGGAAATAAGTTTTGCTGTCTAAAAACTGTTTGCTTTTACAAAATAAGGAATAAAAGAAAAAATGAAAATACAAAATTTAATCTTTAGAGTAAAAGTATAATGAAAAAAGATGCAAGTATAATAAAAATGAAGTTTAGATAATAGAAAAGATAGTAAATAAATGGAGTTTTTATCAGTTTGTTTTTAGACTATTAAAATGTAATATCAGGATACAGTGCTATACCTTGTAAAATCACTATACCTGAAAAAATATATTTCTTCTGAACTGGTTGGATGCCGTAGGCAAGTTTTTCATACGAGGTCATACCCAACTTCGAGCATCTTTCAGAGAATTGTCGCAATCCTCTTCATCTGACGTAATATCATATTCTGAGGTGTCCAATCCTGAAGATGAAAGAAGTAATTACCTATTTCTCTGTTATGTATATTTGTAAAAAAAAAATGTGCTACAAACAGTAAATGAAAATGGAAGAGACAAATTAAGAAAAATATGTTTTACTCAAACAGAAACACAAGCACTAACTGCGTAGTCATTACTTTCACCATTTCAGAAACATCCCCCTCTTTAAAATAGTATCCTCCTTCACATACTCTGTCAAGATCATTGTTGTGTGGCATTCCAAAGCTTTGCAAATAATTTTAGTGGTAGCGCAAAGCAAATTTTAATTTCGGAAGGGCGTATGTATACGCCCGGGGCAGTTAACGCATCAGCTAAGCAAGGCATGTATATACACCACATCAGTCAAAGGGTTAATTTACAACTTCCATCTGGTTACCTTCCTTGATCGACAACAGCTTGAACACTATTCTGCAGGGTGAACAAAGCAAAATGATTCTTGCTGTAATTTCCACTAAACGTCGGCAGCCAATTAAAATTCTCATCTGGGATCTCGATATTGATATGAATACCAAAGAACTAGTGGACATTGAGCATCCAAAGAATTTACCATGCACAGAGTTGTACAGTTAACTAAAAACAGAACTGGGCAACTTATGCCACTGTTTTAAGTATAGCTTCTACCGACTCCCAGTATTGAAGCAATTTATTCCCTCACCAAAATGTCCTTATTCACAGTTAGAATAGAGAATTACACTTAAAAAAAATTTAATGCCACAATTGTTAGTTTTTCACTAATTGCCCAACTCCTCACTGCCACAAGCATCACAAAATGGCACTTTGTCCTCATAAAGGAAAATTGGAAGGTCCACTTTGCTATGATTGTAATAAGAATCATCCTATCATGAATGTGTGCAAAATTCCTTTATAGACAAACAAGGACTTGTACTCCCAAAACTCAGCTGAACTAATGGCATCTTACGTAATGAAATTAACCTCCAGGACAGCTACAAAGCTAGTACTGATTACTCAAAATGTAGAAAGCCAAAATCTTCCTAACTCCAAAACGTATGCATAAGCTATTAGTTGTGGAATTTGTTAATGTGATGGGTGAACTCCAGTTAATTTTAGAATGAAATAGAAAAAAAAAAATCTGAACCTGCGAGCATATGCATCGACTGCAAAATGTCGTCAACGAGAGTGTCATTGGCAAGCGTCTTGATGGACGTCAAGGTCTTAGCCCATCGTCATTTAGTCTTCTGCGAATCATATCCTGGGATCCCTACGAGTTGGCCAACGAATTTGAATCAATGATGGTATAACTGTTGGTGCAAGCAAGGCAGCTCTTCTCATTGCATGATCATCTTGCAAATTGGTCGTGCAGGATGTCCCAAACCACTACAGCTTACTGTGCCTTTGCTGAGCCACTGGCTTCAATGACATATTGTTTCAACCAGTATGCCTTTTGATCAGCCACCCTCTTTTAGCCCAGTGATGGAACCTCATGAAAGTCTGACAACTGTTCATAAGACCATTTTAAAGGCATCTTTTGTAACAGTGTCGTGTATCCAAGCTGTCAACACAGTTTTAAATGCTCATCGCATGCCACACCTGCCATTTTACATTTTACCATCTGAGCACTTCAGGTGCATGTTGTATCGCTCCACGATGCTGATTGGTGCTGGAAGTTTAATCATTTACACAACTTGCCAAACGACATTTGTGTATGCCAGCTTTTGTAATTGTGGCTGTTTTTTTCTGGTTGGATATATTTTTCAATAGAGTATATTTTCTTTTATAATCTTCAACAGGTATTCTTTTGATACTGCTCAACCATTGAGGGGGGACCATTTTCTGTATACCCTTTCAATACCTCTAAGCATTCATTTACCTTCCAGGATAACTTTCTTTTTCCAAGCTTTTGCTTTCATTAATTTCAACTGCCCTTCGGGACCCTCTGAGTATGTCATTCACTTACAAGCACATCTCCACACATACCCTTCTGTAAATCATCATTTAGTCAGCCACGGTGTGGCCAGTCACATGCATCTCATCCATAATAAACTGATTCATGCATTCCTGATCTCATAAATATTGGTTGAAGGATCAGACTCGCAGGCATTTGTCCTTTGGAAAATCAAGATTACTTTTCCTGCACTTCTTTTGACCTCATGCTTCGAAGAATTAGGCATATGACCCTGCCATTCACACAAATCTGTCGTATGTCTTCTTTCGTCTAATTTCTTACTATTTTTGTACACGGTACAGTCGTACACATTAGAAATCAAGTGAGAATTCATACACCTCTCTGTCACACACCTTTTGCCCGAATCTTGGAACCAAATCAGATGAGTGAAATCCATATATTCAAATCATTCAACTTCACCCATTTTGCTTTACTGTTGTATCCATGAAAAGCAGAGTAAAATGACAAATGTTCAAAAAGTATAAGCGATTATTGTAATTTATGTAAATATTGTATATATTTTTGTTAGTGTACATGCATTACATTTGTATTCTGTAAAGTGTAATTTAAGCAAGATGTATATTAAGTTTATACTGCTTTGTAAGTAAGGACTATGTGTCTTATAAAATATGAGGAGTTATTTTTGTTAGTTTCTAAATGATGTTATGCATTTGTGAAAAACTATTTAATACACAAACATAAATGTTAATTTTATTATAAAAATAGAAAACCTTTGATAAAAGTATAGAAATCTGATTTTTTTAATCCTTTCTAAAAATGTATGTATATTTTTTTTACTATTGTAGAGCTGCCAAAGAAAAACAAAGGGCTGCAAAGGCTCAGAAGAAAGCTACTACTGCACCTCCAAAGGTAGAACTTTTTATTTATTTTATGTTTATATTGTTTATTTTCTGAGTCTGATTGGTGAAGGGATTCATCTGCATTATATCTATACATTTAATAATATTAGAAGGGATCTGTTTCAAAATATAATTAAGAAATACTTCTTTCATAAAAATCACAGGGCAGGGTCATAAGAAAACTTTCAAGTTTTAGTACCTTTTCCCCTTGCTTTGTCAAGATTTTAGCGGAACTGTTGTATTCTTAAATTTTTAAATCTGGTTTATCTCGAGTTTCAAGTTTTCCAATAATATAGAATTTAGTTGCTGCTTTGTTGATTTTATAATATTCTTAATCTAAGTAACATAATGTCAAATGTAAATTGGAGAAATTTTTATCACCAGGAGCAGATTATTATATCGGTGGTTCCACTGTTTGCACTGTTCATGCCCATATCTAGGTATAAGTCATCAAAAGCTGGTTTTGCAAAAACTCAGATTCTCATTGGAGAACTGAATGTAATACATGAGTGATTGTAGTCCAAATGTAACTAGATTTGTTACTCTCAGTATTTCATTGATCCTGAATTTTTGGCCTTGAAAAATGTAAACTCATATCTTTCTTAATTTTTGTTTTAGTGTAAATATTCACAGGGACTACATAAATTTCAAACTTTTTAATTATATAAAGTTAATATGAGAGCTCAGACTCTTGATTTGTGCAAGAATTTAATATTTTGTTAGGAGGGATGTTCAGACTTCTTGTCTGAGAAACTTGTATAAGTCTGGCCATTTTGTATTGTGCCACATCTCTGCATCATATTTTTTAGGAATCCAACTCGCTTAGAATGGTGCAGTCATTTCTCACACTATAAAATAGCAGTTCATAACTAAACATTTGAATCCATAGGAAGGCATGCATGTTAAATTGACCCATATTATTACATACCAGGTGATTTTGTTCCCAGGCTTCAACTGGTTGATAAATTGGCTAATCGGTGTGCAAGATGGAACCTAAATTGACTTTTGAAATTTAGAAATGACTAAAGCCGCAGCTAGTCCAGTTTTAAATCAGACACACCTTTCCTTCACCTCACATTAAACACCATGTATAATAAAAATTAATTTTGTAACAGATAAGATTCTACTTGTGTATTATTGTTACCTAATATATGTTGAGCAGTGTGTGGCTGTAAAAATTGCTGCTACATGTACCACTTGAATATCGATTGGGCTCTTGCCATGATGGCTAGTGGGTGGTGGTTGCTACTGGAACAGCCGAGTTAATGCTTTGTTGTTATTTTGCTTTTGGCATGTTGGCTAAAGGGAAAAAAATAACCATTCTCGGTTTTGCCCCAGTTGTATGCATCTTCTATCTACAGCTTTATATTACATTTAATTTTTTGTTCTTGTTACTTCTTTTGTATTGGTATTGGTTATTTCGTTTCTATTTCTATTGTGCTTTTGTAGTCATCTTTTTTTGGGAGGGGGGTTTGAAAATATCTTGAAAAAAATAATGAACTGCCCAGTGAGTGTTTCTGCTCAAGACTGAAGATTGACTATATGATTTAGATTTTCTCAGCGATAAAATGGGACATTTAAATTATGATTACATGTAAAAGTTTGTATTTAGCCTACCGTTGTTAGTCATATATCTTCTTTCGTAAACAAACTTTTGCTTAATTCTCGATTTTATAGGAGGGGGGGAAAGGATTAACATGTTTCACATGAATTCAGGAACTAGCTACAAGACTGTAATGCTCTGAACTATGATAGATTTAAAAATCTAATATCCTTTTGCACGATTCGTTCAGTGTTAGATTTGATGGTTTTCAAGACTAAAAAAAGTGCTGATATTTTCAAAAATCTTGTATCAATTTCTCTGTAAGACATTCATTGTTATTTATGTGAAATCAAAATTGTTGACCAACAGCAACATAACAGATTTATAGATATAAGAATAATGGCCATAATGATTTCTCTCATTTTGCTCACGAATATGAATTATTTTGAATGAAAACACAAAAATAATGATTCATTCCAGAACTGTTCCACCCTTTTTTAGATTTGATTTTGTGTGCGTATGCTTTGCTTGTTTGCATTACCGGTGTATTTGCTTACAAGTCTGTATAAGCTCCCATATTTTTATCAAGATGTGCAGGTTGCATGAGTCACATCTTTGCTTTCGAACTTGCAGAGACTTGTCATAGTATTTTAACACGTTGACTGTTAATGCCCTCACATGGAAGTAGATTGTACCCAGATGCCAACATATTTATTGTAAGAAATATGACTTAAAAATAGTAATAAAAGATAAATATGTGATACCTAAGTATTATTTAAGCTTTTCATTGAAGAATTTTATAATTACGTGCCAGCGCGTGATTGGCACTACATGTCAAATTTTTCGCCAAATGCCACATTACGCGCTGGTGCGAGATATGTAAAAAGTGAATCAAAATAAGAAAAATAAGTGACAGTAAGCATTATTTTTATATAAAACTGTATCACAACAATTATACATATTACAAATGAATTTATTTCAAGAAAATCACAATCGCATTATTACAAAAGATATATTTAAAATGTTATTTATGTATTATCTTTGCACAATCTAAGCAGTAACCAGGAGATCCTTCACAAAATTTGCAGACATATATTGTGTCTTTATGTTTCCCTTCGGAATAGCAACTTTTGCGTTGCTTTCTTAGAATCTTTCCGGCTCTTTTTTCTTCCCGTGTACTCAGCAAATGTTCAGATTCAGACTGATTACGCACAGGAGCACTAAGAACAGATGGCTCTTTCAGTAAACTTCGTATCACGGATAAACGATAGTTATACAGCGATGTACTTCCATTGGAATACTTATTATAGATAAAGTGGGAATTGTGCATCATCATTTGCAAAATATGCAAGAATATTTTCTTGGGCCACCTAATTGTTTTTCTCTCACAAGGATAATAGGCAAGCATCTGATCTTGCTTATCAATACCTGCCATAAATTTATTATATTAAATTACAGGTAGAGGTTTCAATTTAATTTCACCTCTTGTGTTTGCCTTTTCCATCATATCATTCTTATATTCATTGGAAATGTAAGTGACATCTCTCTTATCCTTCCACTTTGCAATCATCACACCATTAGCATACTTTGCTACAGTTTGCCCTTTCTTCAGTTTTTTTCGTTTACCTCTTTTGGAAATGTCTTCCTGATTTTTTTTTTATTGTCCCAGTGCAATGGGTTTTTCTGTCAGCGAGACATTTTGCAAGCTCATAACTGTTATAATAATTGTCCATAAATTCACTATGCTCTACATCAAGCATTCCGTCAAGTAAATTCATGACGACTTATTGTGAATGACCCTTCCCACCAGAATCATCCAACATACCTATATATACCATAAATTTGAGAATCATACCGTGTGAGGTTGTGACCATGTATAACTTGATACCATATTTATGGCGTTTATTCGGTATGTCTGAATACAAACCGTCCACGCCACAATATCATTGATTCGTGTAAACTAAGCTCTCGTGCTGGATAGTATATTTGAGATACTCGTGAGTTGAATGAATTTATCATATTTATTTTATACAGTCGGTCCGTTGGGAGGTTCTGTATTCTGTTCCGGGATTTTTGCGAAGTGCAATGCCCTCAATAACAACAGAAACCGATTCCTGCTCATATTTTCTGCAGATGCACGTAAACCAAACAGTGAATCCGTTTTCCAATAATCTTGTGTACGGTTCATTCGTATAGTTCCCATATGTAAAATTAATCCCACAAATATCAAGAGTTGCTCCTTTGTGATGTCCTTCCAGTCATTGATGCGAGAACATTTCTTTTTTTTTTCACGGTGCAAAAGTACTTTCTGAGCATAATCATTCGTTTCAGCAACAATTTGCTCCAAGATATCGTCGGTGAGAAAATGGCAAAAGAAATCTATAGGATTGTTACCTGAAACAGGTTGGAGCAAACATTCAGATTTCATGAAAGGGAATTGTTTCATAGATGTAGAATCATTTTCCCAAACTATGTTTTCCACCATAGTTGAATCATCTTGCTGACATGCAGCTTCTTGCACGACTCCTTCATCATCATCGTCTTCCGAATCCGAAATATCATGGCCATGAGTGGGAGGAAAGAATTCCTCCTCAGTGTCACTATTATAACTAAAATCACTCGGGTACTTGTCTGATAATTCAGCCAACAAATTTACTATTTCTTCATTTGTTAGAGCCTTATTATGTTGAACTTTTTCTTCTTTTGGGACGCGAAGGCCCTGCACCATCATCTGAATAACTCATATCACAATACTTTTTTTAATAAAAAAATAAAATACTAATTTCGAACCCACAATTATTTATATGTACTTTCTAATCATTACTCCATGGTAATTCCATCAGAAAAACCCTGCATTCAATGCCAACTGAACTGGTGAATGAATAATCAGTGGGGGATTTTCCCGTGCCAGGGGTGACTGGCTACTGAGACATCACTCGCTGGCGCGTGATTGGAAGTCAACGTGTTAATGTCTATTTATACAATAACATACGAATTTTAGATTGTTAGATAACATGTTTATACATGAAAACACTTAAGTATTTTATTAATATATTAATTTTTTGTCTTAACTCCCCCATGAAGGCTCCAGTTGGGTTTGGTTTGATAGATTGTGGCAAAGCACGTTAGGGCTATCTTTCTAAGGGTAGTGCCTTGTATGTGTGTTACACTTAGAGAAAATGCCGATGCTGCCAGCACATATTGAAATTGAAAGGGTGGAAATACCAGTATTCAACAGTTATCAATCAGCTACTAGTGATCTACTGTTGGAAACCTCTGTCCTGTATGACTGGTATATAATTGCCCAAGTTTTCTAAAAAAAAAGGATTTATCAATGTTTCAAGTTTTTTAATGTGTATCTATATAGAAATGAAATATAATTTAAATTTATGTTTAAAGTTGACATGAAATAGTTAAGCTTTGAGGTTTTCATGTTCAGGAAGTATGTAAAAATTTATAAAATTGCACTCATCTAAAAGGTTTTTCTTTATCAGGGGTTGTATTTTATAGTTAATAAATTTTTCTTACCTTCTTATTGAGATTTCTGCGGAATTTAAGAAGTATATGATTTTATTTTTCAAAATTCAAACATTAAGAAATTTTGTATTGTGTTGATTACATAATATGCTGTTTAAAGCTGTCAGCTTTAATTTCTCTTTTGTGGTGCTGTTTTTGATTTAAGTTTAGTCTTGGCTTTTTTTTTAACTCAGGTGCTCAAGTGTTGCTTGTATACTTGTGTAAATTTTTTTGTCTTTCATATTTCTTTTTTGTTGTGATTCAGTAATATTCTTTGGGGAGGGGCTTAGTTAGTAAAGGTTTATTTTGAAAATCTTACAAAATAAATAACTAGTGGGAGTAAGATTTATATTAAAACTGTTGATAATTTTACTGCATCATATGTCAAGTATGGTGTAGTTTCAAATGAAATAATGATTTTTAAAAGCATAAGATACTATCTCATAAAAAAAAAGTTGATGAAACTTGTTGATCCTAATAGATTGTGTAATATTAAAATTTCTTGACTATAGAAGCTTCCATATTTTTAAGCATATATATGTTTATTTTTAGGTACAGAAAGTTGCTCAGAAACAGAAAGCTGCAAAACCTATTCAGACTAAAGCTCCTCGTGTTGGTGGGAAAAGATAAATCTTCTTGATGTCTAAATAAAATTATCTTCTCAAATAAAGGCTCTTGTTTTAATTGTTTATCAAGTTCTATTTAAAAACTAGAATTGCTCAGGTATAAACAATTATTAGAATAACATAAGTGTTAGAATTGCAGGTTAATGCTGAATTATTCATTAATCCAAAACAATGAACATTTTCCCATTAATTTAATAACAATACAGTTAATAAACACATTATTACTGATAATAGTTAATGGAGTTAAATTATTTGTTAAATCAATGTGATGTCTTATTTTCATAGAATAAAAATTTTCTTCCCTCTCTGGTAATGTTAAAATGACTGGTTAAGTCAAAGTGAAAAAATACAGTATTTACTATGTATTATTAGTTGAATGCGCAAAACTTAATTGCTTAAAAAAGATTTCTTTTTTAGTCCAAAGGGATTTAGTCCCAAAGGACTATTACTTTCGTTTTGCGATTTTGCGTCGGAAACACAAAAACGGCGTATCACTTTTCAAATTGTTGCCACTAAATGTTATCGCTCTGCATTAAATTTTAAAAAATGAAAAATCTGCATAAATGTATGAATGTTTCTTGCA
Source organism: Stegodyphus mimosarum (assembly GCA_000611955.2). Classification (NCBI taxonomy): domain Eukaryota; kingdom Metazoa; phylum Arthropoda; class Arachnida; order Araneae; family Eresidae; genus Stegodyphus; species Stegodyphus mimosarum. The sequence goes on along the minus strand of KK112043.1, from coordinate 88,231 downwards.
TTGTGATAAAACCTAGAGCCATCGAATTTTGAATGACTTAATCCTACTGCGAATATGGGCATCTGGAAGCACTAATTTTGAATTTGAAATTTGCTTTATTATCGATTTTATGTTTTGTAACATTTCAACGAATTTCTGATTAACAAACTAAATGATTTCAAAGCGAGCAATGGCAACACTGTACGGAAAAAGAAAAAAAAAACATTTTTATCTCCAGCGCACAAGACTTACGGAAATTCTAAAGATATGTTCATTTTAAAATGATTTTGTGATATTGATTTTGAAGACTCGGGTGTTAAGAAACACTTATATCAGGTGCCTGGGTTGGAAACCGCATCCTGTATCTAATAGATTTTAAATTTTAGGCATATCTTTTGTTGGCGTTTCCGTTCAGAGATGAACTCGTGATGCTTGTCAAGTCTTGCGATATTTAGTTGGTTGGCGAATGTCAGCGAAACAGTTCGTAAGGCATTGTGGCTGTTCCAGGTACGTGTGCAGCAGTGGACTGAAGTCTACGGCGGAATCATAAGGCTATATCTTGAGTGAAGAGCTGGCAGGAGAGGGCGGAGTCGTAGGATCATGGAGGTCCAATCGGAGAACTACAAGTACAACTGAAAGTAACACAGTAGTTAATAGTTTTTAAATAATACAAAACGGGTCATGGTTTAAAATAAAGGTGGCCAAAAAAACTGGGTTATTGCTCGGATAACTGTGGAGCCAGTAGATACTATAAAAACTGTTTAGATTGGGGTAGTGCAGCAGAGATTATACTACGATTCGATAGATGGTGCCACTTATGCGGGTTGAGAATTATAAGTGTCTTAAGACCGCTTTCGGTCTTTTCCTGTTATTCCATTCATTATAATCGTAATTGAACTGGGGGATGGTACTATTTCGAACTTTTGGTATGTTTTTGAAGAAATTTTTTTGCAATTTTCGCAAAACAGACATCGATTCGTTCAACATTCAGTTCATTATGAATGGCATTATTTCTAATATACCAGGGGCAGTTTGCCATCTGTCTGAGAGTGATATTTTGCACTTGTTGGATTTTTTTGACAGTTGTATCACATAATGAACCCCAAACCGGACAGGCGTAGGTGATGATGGGACGCAACATGGATTTGTATACAAGAATTTTGTTTTCTAGAGATAAACTTGAGTTCCGGGCAATTAAGGGGTAGAGTAATGCTTTAGTACCCCGGAACTTCTTTAAAATATGTGTTACGTGTGGGGCCCAAGTGAGTCTTTGGTCTAAAATAATACCTAAATATTTGGCTTGCTTGGCCCAGGGAATATTTACATCGTACATTTTCAGAGTATTATCCAGGTCGATGTTGGTCTTGTAAGTAAAATACACAGCTTCTGATTTTGATACATTCGTCTTGATTTTCCACTTTATCATCCAGGACTCTAGTGCATGAATGTGTTCTTGTAATGTTTGTACGACTGCGGCCATAAACGCGATTTAATAGAGGATCGCAGTGTCGTCTGCATATAATGCTAGTGTAGTGAGGGGGTGTCGCTCGTATAAATTGAAAAAAGACGGCGAAAGTAGACTTCCCTGGGGTAAACCAGCGAGAGCTACTTTTCGTGTGGAGTGTGTATTGTTATAACGAACGACGAAGTGTCTGTCGGTTAGATAGGAATTAATGATGTAGTCTGGGAAACCCAGAGTGATTAGTTTGTATGTGAGGCCTTCTAACCATGCACAATCAAAGGCTTTTAGATTGGGGTAGTGCAGCAGAGATTATACTACGATTCGATAGATGGTGCCACTTATACGGGTTGAGAATTATAAGTGGAGATTCGAGGAAGAGGGCTCCAGTGATTTTTTTATTGCTGTATCCTTCAGAGATTAGCTCAGTAACTCTGTACAATTGGTGCGCAGTGGAGTGTTTTGCTCTGAATCCATATTGTTCTTGAATCTGTATATAATTTTTTCCAGGAAAACTTGTATCTTGGAAAGAATGACTGCTTCAGCAATTTTACTCAAAGTAGACAGGAGACTTATCGGTCGATAAGATGATGCCTGTGTGGGATCCTTTCCGGGCTTTGGGATTGGTGCAATGATGGCAGTTTTCCAGGTGGTCGGAAAATGTTGTATTTCCAGCATGATGTTGATGAGCTTGGTAAATTTACAGAGCATTTTTGGCCCCATTTCTTTGATCATCTTGTTACTGACTTTATCTAGCCCTGGGCTTTTTCTATTTTTCCTCTTCTCGATATAACTACTAACCTCTGATGGCATAATTAGAGGGGTGTTGTTTGCGTTTGTTTTTGTTTGGAATTGTGTAATGAGGGATGAAACAAGGTTTTTTGTCTGTGGTGGGATATGTTGTGTGTACGAAATTGAGAAGCATAGTGATCTGCAATAGACTCGGCTTTCTCAAAATCAGTGTATGCGATCCCGTTAAGACCATTAATGGGCGGAATATTCGTGTTGCGTCGTTTAAATTTAGAAGTCGCACTCCAGATCGAATTATCGTCTGCCGAGAGCGATTCTAAATGTCTGGCCCAGTCAAGTTGTGCGCCTTTTTTTAAAATGCTGGTTTAGTCGATTATAAATAATTTTATCATCAGGGCATTTAAATCTTTGCCACTGCTTTCTGGCTTGGTCCCTTTTTTTAGTCATTTCACTATTTTTAAATCTTTTTTCTATTTTAGCCAAGGTGCTATTCTTGAGTAATGCATCGTGCAATTCCTCTGTGAATTCCTCCACATAGGCATCTAACTCATTTCCCGTTTGTATTGCAAATGTTGGGTACTGAGTGTTGTTGAGAGCTTTGGCATAACCTGCCCAGTTTGTAATAAGGGCACTTTTGTGTGGTGTACTGTAGAAATTGGTAGTTACTTCCATCATAACTGGGTTATGATCAGATGTCATTTCGTTCAAGCTATCAATGAAGCTTGGTAGCTGAATATTTTTTAGAATAAAGAAATCAATAACCGATGGTCTACCAATCCCACAGTGTGTTGTTTTTGCCGGAAATGCTAGGTTAATGTTGGCTGATTGAGCAAAGTGATGGATAATGCGACCGTGTTGATTAATATCCCAGCAGTTCCATTCGCGGTGGTGTGCATTAAAATCTCCACCTATAATAACTCGATTGTTTGTGTTAAGCAGTGTTTGTAAGTCATTTTTAACACTGTTTGCAGGAGTATGTATTGGAAAATAGGTGGAGATAACAGTGATTGGTTGTGCTGTGTTTGGAGTGAGTGTAATAGCTAGGGCCTCAATGGCTAAAAGCTGTGGCAGTGGAGTTAGAAAATGGGAAATGGAGCGCTTAATTAGGATCAGAAGTCCTCTTGCATTTCCATTTCTTGAATATCTTCCAGTGATGGGTCTATCCCATCGGTGAGTGATGTAATTACATGCATAAAATTTGCTTTGAGGGCCAAGCATGTGTTCTTGAGGAGAACAATGTCAGGGGAAAATTCGTGTAAAAACTCCTTAAGCTCATAAGCTTTAGGGAGCAATCCATTTGCGTTCCAAGTCACTATATTGAGAGGTATATTGCAATTACTCTGATACATTATTGATTTCATTCATAATTTCAAACAGCATAAACATTTTATCCATAGGGTCAGATAATTCTTTCATTTTAGGCATGTAAATTTTGAATACATTATTCATGATTTTAATTTTTCCAAAACCAAAAATGCTATTTAACTCCGAGATATTTTTAATAAAGTTGAAGAACTCAGAATATTGATTGCTCTCCTGAGGAGAGTGTGCATTATTTTTTTCAGTTACATCTACATTTTCATTGATTTTTGTGCTCGTATTTAAATTTTTTAGAGCAGTACTTATATCTGCAACATTAAAATTACTTTTTACATTAAAATTTCTCTGTGCAGCAGTAACCGTACTTGGGGGTTGTGAAACTGTATCCTGTTTGAAATTTTGAGTATTTTTTTTCGCCATTTCAGCGAAAGAGATTCCTTTCTTCACTGAACTGTCTTTTTTTGGTTGGTTGGGCTTATTTTCGGGGAACATTTCGCACCCCCGATATGACGCAACGTGATGTTTTTGGCAATTACTGCACTTTGGTTCTTCCATTTTGCCCTTATTAGGGCAGTCCATCGTCCGGTGTTCCAACGAGCACTTGACACATCGTGGCGCGAAGAAGCAGTTCCTCGAAGAATGGTGCCACTTTTGGCAATTATAGCACTTTGGCACCTGATTCTTGGAGACACTTCTCCACAGTGACAGAGAACAGGAGTAAATCCTGCACTTGGTAAATCTGCTCCGCTATTTCATTCTTCATAACCTGTACTAGAAACAGGGGCATCGGGGCCTTGGTTCTTCGTCTGGTTAATTGCGTCACTTTGTTAATGATGAATCCTTTCTGTGTCAGGGCTTGGGCGATTTCTTCCGTTTTTGAAGTGATTGACATGCCTCTTAGTACGACCTTGATTGGTCGTGCGTAGTTGGCGTTAATGACATAGTGTTCGATTTTTTTTTTTTGTTGCACTGAGTGTTCTATGATCTTCCGCCGTTCTTGGTAGGATTTTGAGTAGTTCGCCATTAATTTTGCCAAAAAATTTTGCTTCTGTCATTTTTGCAAGTTCTTTTAAGAACTCTTCATGCTTTAATTGGCCAGGATTAACCATTATGGGGGGTACCGCCTGGTTAGGCGTATTGGGCGGTTGCTGCTGCACAGCCTGTTGGTTTGAGGGTTCATTATCCATGTTTTTACTAGTTAATTCACTTTCCTTCGCATTCAATAAATTAAATTTATTTTTAGTTTCAGCCAAGAAATTAATTTTTTCTATTTTCTGCAGTTTTGGTAGGAAATTTAAATCCGTCTTCATCAGATTTGTTAATTTTACTGCTATTTTTTCTTTTAAGTTTAATTTCATCAGATTTTCTTTTAAGATTTAGAATATTTACAGTGCCAATACCAGAGTTACAATCAAGATTGTACTTACCTCTGAGTTCCATCACTTGTACTTTCAAATTATTCATCGTCTTCAGAATAGCTTCCGTGGTAGTGTCCGGTTCCGTGACTGGTCTATGCTTTTGCATGGTAAGTATCGTTGTTTTCAAAGCCAGAATCTGTTCTTCCATTTCCGTAACTTGATTAATCCAATAATCTCGGTCTGTGTTGTCATCGGTATTAGTTGCAGGTAACCCTACACAGCTTTCCGTGATTATAGGCGACTCCATCGGAGTACTTATGTCCATACTCGCACTCTCATCTATGCTCGGCTCTGAGGCGCTCATTTTATGGTTTGAGTACGTAGTACATGATATTTAATAAAAAAAAGGTAGCACACGAAACGTTAAAAAAACTCGCCTTTGGACGTAATTTAAAATCTGAAATCTTTCAGTTTTTTTTTTTTAATTTATTTATGAATGGCGGGCACTTGCCTATAACGGCATTGGCCACTACTAAGGCCAGAAGTGGTGACCATTTTATTGTGGAGGCACCGCTACCTCCTATGAAGGGACAGACAATTTTACACCCATGCCTTCTCCGGGATTCGAACCCAGGCCCTTCAGTATCATAGTCGGGCTTCCCTAACCACTATATCGTCTGGGCGGCAAAATAAAAAATATGGACTAATTGTATTTACTGCCATGAAAATTAGTTTTTACAGTTTTGTTTTGAATGGCAATATTAGTTCCATTATACATAATGCAAAAAGAGGAAAATGCTAATGTAAAATTTGGCCAACAAAATTTTCCATACTTTCTAATGGATTGGGGAGCAGTGAAAAAAAGATACCTTAATTTAGAAGGATTTTTCAAGTCTGTGTTTATCCTATTTTTTACCAGGGCAGGTACAAGTATAGAATAAAATAATGGGAAAAGTATAAAAGTAAAAATCTGATCCATTAATTGCAAACATTAAAAATAAAACATGACACTAAATCAGGTGTTCCAGTGATATCAGCTTTGCATTGCTGTCTTTAAAGACTTAATTTTTGTAACATACTGAAAAAGTATTGATTAATATGACATGTCAATCTTCTATGATGCATCTAATCGAGATAATGGTTCCATTGCAAAAGATAATCAAATGTTTTCCCCTCCCCTTTCTGAAAGATTGAGTTGTGGTTTTGGGCTATGTTTTTATTTCAGCGACTTCAAAATACATAAAAAGTTTATCATTTTTAATTGTTAAATAAAAACTGTTCATAACACATTAAACTTGTGTTCTGTTATTGCTGATATGGACTTCTGCTAAGGAAGAAGGTAAATAACAAATCTTCTACAGCCCTGTACCAAAAGGAAATAGCAGAATGTTAATCACTGATCATCTTTTTTTTCTCTTATATGTCCTTTTTTGTTAATATAATGATTAGCTGAAAACTAGAAGTTTAACATGTTAATGTAGTGAATATATATCCCTGATAGCAGGTTTTTAAGTTTTTTTTTTTTTTTAGTTCCGAAGGACTATTACTTTCGTTTGGGCGTTTTGCGTTGTTTCACAAACAACGGCGTATCACTTTTCAATTTAGTCCTTATGTTTCTTTCTTTCTGTTCTTTTTTTTTTTTTTTACGTAGCTTTTTCTTCAAAAAGCGTTGCACGAGAAAATAAAAAGGAATTTTAATTACAATTATAAATAAATGTGAAATTCGTAACACTATTCTCTAAAACTTTAACGAATTTTTCATTAACAAACTCAAAGATTTCAAAGCCAGCAATACCAATGTTGTACAGAAAAACATTTTTATCTCCAGCGCGTGAGAGTGTGTACCGAAATTTCTAAAGATATGCTCACTTTAAAATTAGTTTGCGATATTGCTCTTGAAATCAATTTTATGGTTTAAGTGCGAAAAACATGGTATTTAATAAATAAAGGTAACGCACAAAATGTTAAATAAACGCCCCTTTGGACGTAATTAAAATCTGAAACCTTTTTTTTTTTTTTTTTTTCAGAAACATGTTAGTTTAACAGATTTATCCATTGTTTAGACAGCTAAGGTGAGACCAAAAGGGTCTATAATCGCAAAATGGAATTTTGCATTGGTTCAATATAAACGGTATATCATTTTTCAAATTGCAACGAAATATCATCCTGTATTATTTTTAAAAGAATTTAAATAATGAATATATGTATATGTGTATATTCATTTTATATTTAAAAAACAGTACCTAGAGCCATCAAATTTTGAACAAGAATGTGTTGGTGTGGTTAGAAATAAAATACTTTTTTTTAATCTTCCGCTCACCAGCATGTCATTTAGTAAAACACTAAAATTCTTTCAACCTTGGAAGGTTATTTGTAAACTAAGCGATTGAAAAACAATAAATACAGCTCTTAAGAAATTTTTGTTGATAAACATATATTAAAATCATAAGATGTTTTAATTCAATGTTAAAGCAGTTCACAAAAAAGACGTTTTGGTGCTGTTAAAACTTCTGATCATAAGCATGGTGTAGTGTCCAACTGATCTGTATCTTTGCATGCTCCTTGATTAATTGCACCTAGATATTTTACTGTACATTTATTTACAAGTTATGCCACCTGACAGATACAATGCATTATGTCATTAGTGATGATACGCCCGACCTCTTCGTGTGTCCGCTTACTTAATGTTCTATAACTTTTTGTGGTGTGCCCTCTGGTAAAAAATCACCACAATCTTAGGAGGCCAAAAATATCCTTACATTTATCTCAATGCAGTCTTCAATGTATGCAAACAAGTAAATGAAAAATATAGAAATTGGAAATTTACAAAATCTTCAAAAATACAAAGTGACTGACATATTACACTTACCAATCTTCTAGTAAAACAGCATATAGCTTAGTATACTGAACAATTAACGATAAAGAGTTAAACAAATAAAGATATTAGCACAATAAGCAATATAAAAAATTTTGAAACATGTTTAATATAAATCTAGCACTTAAAATTTAATGTTCATTAACTGCCAAAGACACAGTTTGGTAATAGGAGGTTTAAAGGCCTCGTGCACAGTATTTAGTCTTACCACTCGGACATTATTGTCTTTTCCAGGAAACACTTCTGTTACTCGCCCGAGTTTCCAACGTAGTGAAGGTATATTTTTTAATGGAAGTCGTTAGACGTATATTTCTGCTATGTTGTCTCCATTTCCTGCGCTGCTGTACTTGGCACACGTACTCTTTAGACCGTAGTTTCCAAAACCTTTTGAACATCAGCGTTAGTTGCCATCTCTGCAATGGAGACACTCGTGTTTCGGTTAAATCTTGTTCTGGAATAGCTGTTAAAGGAGTCCCTATAATAAAGTGTCCAGGAGTCGGGACTGTCAAAACATTGGGATCATTGGTGACGTGTTACTGGCCTCGAATTAAACATGCCTCAATTTGTGCAATTAGCGTTAAGAACTCTTCGTAAATCAAAATTTGAATTCCAATACATTTCTTTAAATGCAGCTTCATGGATCTAACAGCTGTCTCTCATATGCTACCATGATGTGGAGCAGATGACAGGTTGAATGTCCACCGTATGTTTTCATTTGATAACCACCTTTGAAATTCTGTGTTTGACTCTATAGAGGAAACTGTTTCTTTGAGGATATTATTTGAACCTATAAAATTAGTTCCACAGTCACTACTTATTTCTTGAGGTTTTCCTCTCCTCGAAGCAAATTTTTTTAAAGCAGCTAGGAATGCTTCGCTTCACTTGATAAGTCACTGATAATCTCTAAATGGATAGTCTTTGTAGCTAAACAAACGAAAATACAGACATAACATTTAATTGATCTTATAGCTCTTCGTCTTTTTATTTTCGCGGCAAATAGGGCTGGCATAATCGATGCCAACCTTTGCAAAGGTTCTACTTGCAGGTAGTTCTCATTAACTGAGTAGATGTTGCTGCTCGTACTCTGCAACATTTTATGTACTTCCAGATGCATTTTTAAAATTCATTTTTTGCACTCATTATCCAGTATCGTCTCTTAACAAAAAGAGGAAAAAGTTTATTTTTGATTATGTCAGAGGACATCATTAAAATTTACAATTTTTTTTTTTTTTCAATTCTGATTGAGGTTTTTCCAAGTCAGTGAGACTAGAATTTTCACAGAGAATGAGCTCGTCGTTATCTATATAAATCTTTCCAAGTTTTACTTTAAATCATTATCACTTTCAAGAGGGTAAAAAAGAAAAAAAAAACATACTGAAGGGTAGATAAGTTTTCAAGAAAGTCAGATTTCCCATTTTAATGCCGAGCTTGTTGGGAATTCTGTTTGTTTTTGAATTCAATCCTTCTCATGTTTGAATTCATTTTTAACCACTCTTAATAGTGTTTCTAAGGGATCCGTGGTTCAGGAAATCGAGTTTGGTCTACTTCGTCTAGGCACGATGAAAGAAAATGTGTCAAGGGATCCGTTTTCATTTGCCAACACCTCTGAATCGTTTTCCGACTCGATGAAAAAACGGATGGGAAGAAAGATAAATTTTTAAATGACTCCTACTTTTAAAAAACAATGTGAGATACGTAATAATTCTAATACTTTATCTTTCAATGTATTACTACCATTACGTGTTTACTAGTCCATCTGTTCTTTCATCCAGTTGCTCACAAATATTACTACAAACGTATTAAGTAACTTCTGGGAACTGTATTACTATTTCTTTCTTCTGACCTTTTATTACTGTTTTCAAAGTAATACCTGGTGCATCCTATAAATTCCTTAACTAAAGCCGTGAGACTATAAGTTTGCTAATCGATCCACCGAATAGGGTTATAATTAGTTTGGGTTAGTTGGATCAGTGGAGAATAATAGAAGGTATCCATGTATTCTATTCTTGTTGGATGATGTGAAAAATTGGTGGATATATACAAAGGGCTTATGAGTGAGTGTGATTTACAGGTCCGCAAAGCGATTTAGCGGCCCTAGTGATTTGAGGTAAGAGCAATTTTCTTATTTAGTTTTACTTGTAGTTTAAAGGATGTCTTCAATTGCTATATAAAGGAAAGAGGAGTTAGGTCTAACCACTGCAGAAGAGGCAAAAATTGTTGATTTAAAGATTTTGATAAGAACATAGCAAGGTTTTCAAAACCGATCCTGAGTTAGTTAGTAAAAAGCGTAGTTGATTATGCACTGGAGGAAGCGAAAAAACTCAAAGCCGAAACCGAAGTCAAAAATTGCATTACAAAAACTCGAAACCGAAACAAAAAAATAAAACTAGCGCAATTGTAGAAAGAGCTTGAAATCGCGGATATACGAAGGGATGACTTGTCTCAAAATGCGTCGTATTCGACAGCACAGCTGTCAAAAGATAGCTTAGAAAATTTAATTAAAAGTATGAAAACGCTGTGTATTCCAGTACCTTCGAGAGTAGAGTATTTAACCTTTTTTTTTTCTTTCAGTCCCTTGAGAAAGCGTTTAAAACCAAAAGTGTGTCCGATGAGTTAAATCGGAAATTCTTTTAAATATTCTGGGTGAGAGAGCGAATAATTTAATGGTTTATTTGACTAGACTTAACGCAGTTATGATAAGCTTAAAACAATAGTGTTAAAAGAATTTCAACGATCGCCATAAAAGTGTTTAAAAAGTTTTCAAAGAGCGCGAAAATTACATTCAGAGAATTATGTGCAATTTGCGGCAAGATTAAGCGCTACATTTGAGTATTATTGTCAGTTGCGTAAAGTGAGTGGTTTTAAATCATTATATAAATTAATTGTATCAGATAAAATATTCGGTTTACTTGATCGCGAATTGATGACACATATTGAAATTAAACAAGGAGAATCATATTTTAAACCGCAACAGCTAGGACGAAAATGTGACATTTATTTAACTTCAGAGGGTAAAAATTTACATTTGAGTATTATTGTCAGTTGCGTAAAGTGAGTGGTTTTAAATCATTATATAAATTAATTGTATCAGATAAAATATTCGGTTTACTTGATCGCGAATTGATGACACATATTGAAATTAAACAAGGAGAATCATATTTTAAACCGCAACAGCTAGGACGAAAATGTGACATTTATTTAACTTCAGAGGGTAAAAATTAATATAATGTATATACGAAACCTTCTAACGGAAACGAAATTAAACGGCATGAAGGTCACAAACAGCAAAAGTTTCAGATTTCGCGTTTTCAAAAAAAAAAAAATTTTAAAAAAAAAAAAAAAAAAAAAAAAAAAGATCTGTAATATGTTTTTATCAGAAGAAAAAAGTGTTAAATGTAACTTGAGTAAAAATAATAAAGTCCACGCTTTAAACACATGTCCTCAATTTATAAAACTTTTGGTTCCTGAAAGAGCAGAAGTGGTTAAAATAAATATGTTTCAAATGTTTGTCCCCCGAATGTAGTGCAAGAAATTCTTCAGCGAGGGATTGCTTCTGTGGCAAACTGCATAATAAATTAATTCATTTTTCAAGACAAAATAAAAATCAGCCCGATGACAAGACTTCATCGATTGTCCTCGAACTGCAGACCGGAATCAAATTGGTGAAAGGGGAATTTTTTCCCCCACGCATAAGTCAAACGTAGATAAGTCTGTCTTCACCTCTAACTTTGCGAAATATAACACGAAGAATGTTCTATTGAGTACAGTTCGAGGATTAATTAAAAATAACAGTTCCCAGTGGGAAGAGGTGAGATGTATTTGGGCTCAGGTCCTCAGACATGTTTATTAAGTGAACAATGTAGGAACCGCTTAGGACTAAAAAGCGAAAAAATATATGCATTAATCTCGTGTTTAAATGATTCGCCATTGATAGTGAAATGTCGCGTTACGACAAAACTCGCAATTGAAAATAGGAGTTTTGAGAAAAAGATAAATTTACTTGCAGTAAAAAAAATTACGGAGCTTATATCACTTCAGGTACCCAATGTAAATATTGAGGTTTCGGACTTAGTACCATTAACTGATTACAATTTTAATATCCTAGGAAAAATTTATATGTTGTTAGGTGCAGAGATATTCTATCAATTATTGAGACAGGGACAAATTTATGCACAAAACTCAAATTTGCTTTTACAGAATACGGTGTTTGCCTATCTTGCCAGTGGAAGTGTAGATCAGGGAAATGAGACTAAGATACATTAAGGATTGATACCAGAAGAGGATTTAAAAAAAAAAAAACCTTAACAAGTTTTGAGGAAATTGAAAATATAGATTTAGAATTAACCAAATGTAAAGAAAATTGTATATGTGAGGAACATTTTGTGCAAACTCACTGGAGAAATGAGGAAGGTAGATATGTGGTATAATGCTCCTTTGAGGAACTTCTTAAGACAGAAAAAGGGGGTCTTGCTGAATCTTACATTTGGAAAAATTACTTAGATTGCTTTCAGATGAATAAAGAAAAGTCATGTCATATCTTAACGAATTATGCAGAAAACATTTTCAAAATTTAATGCCATATCATTTGATTTGCACTGTGAACAAAGCATTTCTCTTCTCTTTAGCATTTAAAAGATTTTAAATAAAACATTAAAATAAAGAAAATATTACTCTCACAAGATTTTTGATATAAAATATGCTTGTTAAGAAAATATTACAAAAACAAGCATTATTAAAGTATTATTAAATTCTACAGTTTCGTTTTCTCAACTCAATGATCTGTGACGTCATTGTAAAAATGGAACGATGGCGGTGGGGGATTCAGTGATGTGAATTGTAATATAGTGGAAAGTTCATTAAGTGTCATGCATGCTTTTAAATTCATTGGCATTTGCTTTGATTAATTTTCAAAAGTTTTTCTTCTGTGTCTAAACTGCGTCATTTTTCTTTTATCTTCCACAAAATGGACACTGGTGACGATGAACTATATGATGCTGATTCTGGTAATGAATCAAGTGCTGAAGATGAAGATGAATTGTCAATTTCATTAGAGCCGGAATCCTCATCGAGAGAAAAATTAGAGACTGAAGAGTTTCATTACGAAGTTCTGTCTACAGAACAAATTGTTCAGCACATGGTTGATTGTATACGCGAAGTAAATACTGTAGTACAGGTAAAATGTTTACTCTTAGTGTTAATACGTAAGTTGTGGTTTAAGATATTCAAATGCGTATACATTGCTATCCAGCCGAAATCAACGCATATTTTATTAAAGCACATAAAGTTTAACCATATTTTGGGTAGTTTCTAGCGCGCATGTTATTTGCTATGATAACAGTAATTCATTTTATAATTTCGTGCTTATACGCTCGAATACCTTACGTATTTTGTATCGTTTGTTACAGATTCCTCCTACTATTACACGAATTCTGTTGAATCATTTCAAGTGGGACAAAGAGAAGCTGTATGAAAGGTATGAGAATTAAATGCATTTTCAGAGATTTTTTATATAAAATCAAATGTTAGCGAAGTACAGTTTTTCTTGTACCCAGTATGCATGAGAGCTGAAAAGAATATTAATGAACTATGATATGATTATCAAAATAAAGTAGTACTTTTTTTTTGTTGTAAAGGTGAAAATCAAGTATTATCATTTATTATACCATAAGAGGAAAGTGTCATGTTTCTCTTAATATTATTATACCATAGGAGGAAAGTGTCATGTTTCTCTTAATAGAAATCAGCGTTAAAAAACACTTTTTTTTTTTTTTTTCCCATTGGGAGGATTTTTTGTTTACAATTGAGAACTAGTAGCAACTTTTATCTCTGTGAAGGAAATGTTATGTACACAGTTTAACTACAAGATATATACATGAGTATGATTTTTTTTAACCTATCCTAAATAAAGTTGCCAACCAATAACTGACAGTGGTTATTGCCATGGTTATTATTATTACTGTTATTAAATATCTTCGAATAGAAAGTAGTTTTAGGAAATTTTATTTCAATCAATCGGTAGTTATTGCATATGGATTTTGAGATTGACTGGCAGTAAGCAGTAGTAAGCTTTTCATGTATTAAAACTATAATCAAGCATTTTTTTTTTTTTTATAAAAATAAGTTTTTGCAATTAACTCCTATATTTGTCTGATTTGAACCTGCAGATTAATTTGTTCCTCAAATTGAAGTTTTGAGAGCATTTCAGATATTCTTGACTTCTCTGAAGGCAGTCAAACATTCCATTAAGCGTGGCAGAATACTGTGACTTACATCTGTGTTCAGACATCTGTTGTTGAAACTGATTAGTCCAAAAAAAAAAGTTATCTTGGATATCAAAGAAGTAACTTTGATTTTTTTCATATAAACTATTGCTTAATTATTTCAAAACTTATTCATTATAAAAAAAGTGTGTTCAAATCATTCATAAAAATATGTTGAAAAAGGTTCTAAAAGGGAATTTGCATAATGAATCATTGCTATTTTTTGCAGATGTTAATTTTTGTTACATACAACATAAATGTTGTGTGCAGTTGGAGACTATTAGATATTCTGCAGGATATTTTGAATTTTAAGTAATTTGAAATGAATATGATAAAATTCTAAAAGCAGTTTGAGGCTGTTAGATATTCAGCAGAATATTTTGAAGTGAACATGACAAAACTCTAAAAATTAAGTATTAAGTTCTATTAGAATATAATTAAATGTTTTAAGCCTGGTAAAAATAAGAGAAGTATTTCAGAAACCATTGATATAAAACATCCATCTGTACTTGATGTTATATTTCCTATATTAAAAATGAAGATTAAAAAAATAACTTTTTTTATGTTATGTTTCTTCTAACAAAAATAAAGGGGAAAAATATATTTACGGGTACCCCTTGGCGATTTTTGGAGATACGTGGACGCCAAGTTTGTGCAGTTCTTTGGACTTTGTGTCGCCGCTACACAAAGACAAAATAACAAGTAAAAGAATTGCACAAACTCGGTATCTATGTACACATCGACCTGTTTTCACTTAAAAGGTCAAAAGAGCAGCAATTCTGCACTAGAGCCAAACAAAAAATATATAACTTCAATAAACAGCATTTCAAATCAGACAATGAAATAACATAAAAAAGGAAATTCATCTTAGCACTACACAAAGGAAATATCCACTTACCATATTTAGAAATTTTCGTGTCTTCAGTCAAACAAAATTCCTTAACAGCTTCCAAAAATTCCTAAAATTATCTGAACTGGAGTGAATTAAATTCATAAGAATTAAGAGTAAAAAATATCTTCCTAGTGCTGGTATCGTTCGACCATACACATTTCCTTCCTACAAATAGGACACTTATAATGGCTACTAATGTAAATTTATTGATGCTTTTTTCCCTTTCATTCCAAATTGTATATAAATTCAAATTAATCTTGCCACATTCAGCCATTTTACCATGAAACCCACAAAATAACCAATGTACTTCCTAACCAACATCCAACACATAAGCCCTTACAAATCTTTTCCCATGATTCAGATTTACTGCAATCAGGCAACCAATTATGTCATAATAGGGTTTCCATAACATTCAACTACTCAGGTTATCATAAATGAAACAACTTAGCTATAATCCAAGGGGCACCCTTAAATATACTATAACCAAATAAAGATTAAAAATGCCTCTTTATTATTATTATTATTATTTTCTCATTGGATGGATAATGGACTTCTCCTCCTCCCATTAATGTTTGCAGATAGATGGAAACTATATAGTAGAGACTTTATATCTCAGCAAATGAAGCGAATATAAAAGAGGTGTTCTATACACACTATACATGTTTATGTAACTATGTATATAATAGATACTGTTGAAGGTCTTGAAATCAGAAAGCTCATTAAAAGCCAACAGAAAAGAATTTAAGGTTTGTCATAAGAAAAATGAAGCAAAGCTTAAACTTTAATTCTCTAAAACGTGCAGTTGAGGTAAAAGAACAGTTTGCAATGAAAGTAAGTCCTAAAATTGTCAAGTGAATCATCAGGAATGTGGATATATCAGTCAAACAGCAAAGAGAAATCTTTTGCAGATGATTGATTTTTGTTAGATTCTTCATTTGAAATGAAAATATAACCCAAAAATTATCTGCAATTCGAAACTATTAGTTCTGCAGCAGCAGTGGTTTCTGTGGAGAAGTTTAGTAATTTCAAATTTAAGTGTTATGTGGCAAAACCTAAAAAACGTGAGTACAAGTTTTACTAGAAATTAAAATTTTTCTTTTTAGTAATAAAAAATATAAAAAGAAATTGTAGCTGGCACTTGCAAAACCCATATCTTACTGGCATGTTGCAATATTTCCAGATGAATTAAATTTTAATGCATTTGGATCCAGTGTGCGAATTACTATGTGGCTGAAGCCTCACAAGAAATTCAATCTCAAATACCTGTTTTTTACTGTTAAACAGAGGTAGAGGCATAATAATTTGGGGATATTTAGCTACCTCAGAAATGGTAAATTTAGTTTTTTAAACACTTTGTATGTGTAAAAAAGTACAAGTAATTTTGTACAAAAATGCATCTGTGTAAACCTTGAAATGTAGAATACATTTAAGTTTTATCAAGGTAATGATCTTAAACGTGCAGTTTTGTCTTTCCTAATGGCCATTACATGATTACCATAAATTTATCTGCTGTACATTCCAGACTTTAAAATTGTAAATCTAACTGAAGATGTACTATAGAGTTTAAGTCTATTGAATGCACTAGAAAAAGGACTAAAAACACTTTTTCAAAAGCCAAATTACAAGTTACTTCAACTGAAAAATGGAACAAAATTGAACATATTTTCATTCGAAAAAATATTTGATTTGGAGAAAGTGAAGAATTGGCCACTGCTTGGTGGGATTTTTCAAAATCGGCAATTTGGTGCGCCCTTCCTTCTTGTCTTCCGGAGTTGCAACTTCTCTAGAAGACACTGTGCAAAGTGTGACATTTGAAATGGCAAAAACTAAAATGAATACAAAAAAGCAGTTGAAAAAATTTTAAAAGCTGACAGTTGTTACAAAAACATAGTAATCTTTAAAAATCATTACAAAACTCTGAAAATGTAAAGCACTGGTGGAGACATTGGGATTTTTTTTAAGCAAGAGTACATAAAAAATGAGCTATGCCCTCACTGGGACTTGAACCTGTGCATTTCGAATATGCGCCAAGTGTGCTACCGTTACACCACAAAGACATGCTGGAAGGAGGGAGAAAATACGTTATAAACTTACCTTGTTAAAAAAAAAAAAAAAAAGTCCCATAAATCCTTTTCACTTATTTTTCTAAGATGAGAATGGCCAGGGCACATCAACATCTAATACAATGTCGCCATCATAATCATGAAAAAATTCATGGAGAGGGGATTTTGTAAAGTGGGGGGATAAGTAAGTGCATGTAGTGGTGGCAAGAAAACTTCTAAATATTTTGTTCTTAAAAGTGTAATTGTATCTTTTTCTCAACATAAATTCATACAAATATGTATCAAACATTTCTAATTTCTAAGAATTTGTTTGATTCCTCCCACACTTCCTCAGTGTATTAGTATGTACACCCATTACTGGGCATACATAAGTCAAACTGTGGTTTACTTCTAAATGGCAAAATCCATCGTCTTCTAGGTATTTATAGGCGGCCTAACAGTCTGAAATGAGTGTGGTATCAGGTAACACCTATTCAATAACTACGTCAAGCAAGAAGACACTTGTTCTATTTGGAACCACTCTAAAAAACCGTGCACGTGTCTCTCTTTCAGTTTTTCCAAATGCTCATCTTCCTTACACAGGCCTGTTTCTTCCATACTTCATCTTTCCAAACGCCAATTGATTACCATGTGATTAGAAACACTGAGGTCTTCGACTAAGTTTTCCTGAGGACGCCTTCCAAACTACTATCTCATCACTAACAAAACTATTACATATCCAAATTACTCAACCCAAAACAAGATCCTTTCCTTGCACTCCTACACAGAACATGCCTTTCCTATTTCACACGAGGCTGATTGTTACAAAACTATTCAAAACCATCATTTATTGCCTTTTCATCCTTCCTTTCTCACAATTTCATGCTTTCCCATATTTCGGAATTGCATATGATGATCTCATCAAAGCCTCTTATGTACCATTCTAACACAGCTTTCTTTCCTAAGCAAGCAAGATGACAAAACAACCTTTAAGAATAACTGAAGGTGATTCAACATGCATTCATTCACATTTTCTACTTTAATAATATCGTTGGAGGCCATTGTGAATATCTGTAAAAATTTTGTAAAACCAAAGAAATTTACCTTAAAAACTGTTAGCCATTCCTGTCACGTTGGTTGAAGAATGAAGTGTAATGTTCAAAGGCTTGTTTGAAATACCTTTCTCTCTCTTCTAGACCAATCAACTTCAACTTCTTGATCTAAGACATGTGCTAAGTATGCATTAAAATGTGCCAAAACGTGCTCTTCTTTGGAGCTCTAAAATTTGCTTGAATACTTGTGGGCTTGAATTGAGGCACTTATGAATCTCGTAAAAAGTGGCCAAAAAACACGTCAAATAAGTGAGCGATTTTTCACTCGATCCATTGTATCTGTGCCAGAGTCCATGAGATGTATAATTTTTATTAAAGGACATATAGTTAAATATTCTGATATTGTTATATTTTTATAAAATCTTAATTGTATGTTTTAAGTGGGTGAATGCTCATGCAAGTTCATTTCTTACACTTTTTGATACACTTTTTGAATAAATTATTGTAAGAACTGGTTTGAATATATTTTTTGTGCTCTGCAAGCGGGTTTTGAAATCTAAACCTGAAAAAAAAATTACTTGTATATGAAGAAGGGCTAAGATGGTTGTTAATATTTGATTGATTTTTACAGATAAATTACAGAAACAAAAAATGTGAAACCAGATTTAAGCCACAGTGTGTATAGCAGTAGAAGAATTGCTTATTCATAGTGCCAACTCTCCTGTTTTACTGGGAGATTCAATTTTTTTCGTCATATCTTCCAGTGGCTCCCAATATTTAATTTTTTGTCTTGGCTGAGTAAAGTGCTGTTCAGCAATAGATGAATTATATTGAAACAGTGAAACTTAAATTACATTAAATTTTATTTGATCTGAATTGTCTTGATCTGCTATAGACATTTGCAGAACTTTATATGAAAATTCAGGTAATATTTAATGAGTAACTGTTTGGGTTTAATTTGGTATTACATCAATACCATGGTGCATTACTAAGTCTATTTACAGAATGATAGCTACTTAATAGAAATAACTACCTTAATAGAAGTTACCAAACTTTCAGAATGCATCAAACTCTTGGTAACCATCTGCATGACCATTCTTCAGGCTTGTTTGCTTAACTGTTTTTACTGCATCTCTGTGTGTAACGTCATGAACATTAATAATTTTTGCATTCATTATTCAAGGTTTTTTTCATAATAGGTTTCTATAATGCAGAAAAAATTTTAATGATTTGAATTAATTTATATATCATGAATATTGCCCTTAATTTGCATATTTGGAAGTGAAGAGAAAAGTAAATATTATTTCTGAAAGTAAATTTTTTATTTATGATTACATTAATTTTACTTTTGAGTTACTGATGAACTGACATTAATTTTTTATTATTTTTATATTAGGTATTATGATGGTGATCAAGATGCACTTTTTAAAGAAGCCCACATAATTAATCCATACAAGAAGCCTCCAAACTCATCATCAAAAGTATAGTTTGATTTTTATACCTAAAATTTGTTGTTATATAAAAAAGATTTATTTTCTGAATATTGTATTTCTTTCCATTTGAATTTTTTTTAATATAAAAATTAAAAACACTAACTCATTATAAAAAGTTTTAAAGTGAAGCCAGATGCAATCTGACGGCTGCCATTTGACTCTCGCTTTTTAAATTAAATTGTAAAAAGTTTTAAAGTAATTACTTTACATCTGGTAATTACTTTACATTACTTACATCTGGCTTCAATATATTTTTGATGTGAACTTTTTATTATCTTGTGTGTATTTGTCTTATTGTATAAATCTGAACTGATAAAACTATTGGAGTAGCAACTGTCACGCTATCAACTGCTACGCGTCAACTCCTCGTACATTTTAAAATGTGTGCAGCATGTTTTTTGCATTATCAGACTTCACATGTTTGCAAACTTCCAGCTCAAACACAAACTTGCACAACTGATTGAGAACTTTAAAAAAATTACAGTGTCCAAATACAAAGAATTCTGCTTCTGTTGCTTCTAAAATAAAAGTTTTGTGTTGTTGTCTGTCTCTCCGAGCTTGTGTGCTTGAAAAGTTATCGTAATGGGACTTGTCACTGGTGGTTTTTTTTTTTTTTTTTTGAATCTTGGCAAAGTATATATTGTGTATTTCTCTGAGATTCTCTGAGCTTTCCACTGCATTTTATTTTTCAAAAATTGAAAATTGTCAAATCATAGTCCAGGAATATAGCGTGACATTATCAAAAATTTTCGGTATTAGGTCAGAAATGAAAGGAAATAAAATTACGACCAGACATTCTGACAAATGGTTAAATTAAATCTTAAATAGCATGTTAAATTATTTCTAAAAATTACAGGTAAAGATGTGATCATTGACATATAGTAATCTTTAGTGCTTTGCCAGTCTTAATTGATTGTTCACTGAAGTAAAAATTATCTGTATTCTTTTATTTTGATTCTTGCATTCTATAATTGCGTATTGCTTTTACCATGTATTAGTGGTTAGAGAAATATAATTAAAAACAAACTAAAATAGAATCATTTGCATTAGAAATTTGGGTGCTTACATACTACTATTGTAACCATCTTGGTAAAATTTAGTGATTTTTTACAGATAAACATGTAAACGTTACTTAGCATGTGCAAGTTGGCAATTTTTGTGCCTTCTTTTTTAGAAATATTCCCAAACTATCAATATTTATATTAAGTTTAATAAACAGTATCAACATAGAAAAGAGAAACATACTTTAACAATTTAAAATACAAATTTGGATTGCTAAATAAGGATTATGTCAAACATTTTTTTTTTGGTTGTTATTCTCCCGAAGTACACAGCAATCCGTTCTCACTTTAAAAAAAGTCAGAGAATTGTGGAGATTTAGCTTCATGCAATCTTTGGCAACAGCTGTTATCTAGAAAACATATTTCCTCATTGTTCTCTTTAGGAAATTTTCAGCAAAATTTGTAGTACTGCCAAAATTTTATCGTAATTTCTTCCTTTGCTCCCGAATTCCACAAGCTCATATTTTAAAACCAAGTTTAAGGCAAAAAATACCACAATTTGTGTATAAAAATCATTGGAACTTGGAATACAACATAGAACACATATAAAAATGGTGACGTTGCTTGACTGAAACAATTGTAATGAGCATGGTTGCCGAAAGAATGGTAATGTGCAGGGTTGCCAGAGCTTGGCACTTTCTGAAAATTTGGCTACTTCTACGAAGTTGGTCGTGATAGTACATAAGCATCGAAATTTGTTTTTATATTGTTACCTTTATATTTTGCTAATGGATTATTTTACTGTTGGATTAGTAATATTATGGTACAGTTGAATGAATAATGATACGTGAATTAATAAATGTGCTGGAGTATGTTTGAGAGGGGGGGAAAATTATTTGCAATTTAGCTTTTATAAGAATATATGTGACTAGCTTTTATGTTTTTGTTGTTTAAAGTTGAATGAAGTCATGATTGTGTTGAATGTAGAATTTAGTAAAAACATTCTGAATGTAAAATGTTGCCAAAATTACTAATTTGAGAAAGTCTTAGATCTAATTAATCATGTTAATGCAATTAATTAGAATCATACATGATTGTAAGATACTTGTCATAAGAAAAATTGGATTAACTTTTTTTTATTTCTTGAAAACAGATTCAAATCTTCTAGTCAAAACTTGTGTTAAAGATAAAAATATTATTACTGTAATATATTTTATCCTGTTGTTATTATTATCCATTTTAAAATTAGCACAAAGTAATGTAATGTATTTAATAATACATAGTTACAATAATATAGTTCTCTCTATTCTGGTACAGTATATCAATTTTAAATAAGCATTAATTTGATTTGGGAGCTAATTAAAATTAAGCTCTTAAGCAAAAATGCACATTTTATTATCATACTGATTATTTTAAAATCCCTACTAAAAATACTGTTAATCATCCTTATATGCTATGGTTTTTATCCTAATAATAAATAATGAAATTTTATTTTTTTCTGTAGCTGCATTTAAAAATTATTTCATGTTATAAAATATTTTCTGCTAATTTTAGGATTCCCGGTTTGCTCCTCGTACAGAAGAATGTGAAATCTGCCTAATGAATATTCCACGCAATGTAAGAATTTGTATTTTCTTTTTGTATAAGTTTAAAAATTAGCATCAAGAACTTGAATGACTTGATAAATTATTATTGTGAACATGTATTTGGACAGTTAATGTATGATATTTCAAAGAACTCTGTTTGCATTGTTCTTTGGTTTCATAATGTTAAAGTTGTGTATATAATAAAACTCCAATCTCTGTCTCTAGTACGGGAGGAGAATCCATATGGATATTTGGAAACCTTAAATAGTTGAGCTCTTTTGTTTCTGTTAGTCTTATGTATTATTTACTGTAATGCATGTGAGGTAATTTCATTCATTCTTTTATTGTATTTTATTTCAATAAAAATTATTTTAAATATTTTAAAATTTTACAAATCAAACTACAAAACACTATAATATATAGTTAATTTTTTGTCCTTGCTGAAAGTGAAACAATGAAATTAATTTTTATTTTGACAGACTCTTAAGATTATAGTATGTAACAATGGATCCTAAAACTAGATTAAATGGAATTATTTTTGGTACTTTTGTATTAGACAGCACCTGTCAATATGCTGCCGATAATCTGTTGGCACATGAAATATGTGTTCAGTGTCAGCAGTTTGTGAAAATAAGTGTTTTGATTTCTAGCTTGTATTTTTTGGCAATAATATTCAGAATCACATCAAACAGGTTTTTATTCTCCAAGCCTATGTCTGCCATTATGTAAACTCAGCTAAATAAAAGATTAGGGACTTGCCTATCATCAATTCCTATTTCATATTCTAACATTTTGTGAGCAATTGTTAGCATTACATTTTCACCATACATTTTCTGTCATCTACAATTTCATTGCATGAGAACCGAGGAACCAGAGGATTTTTTTGGCTAAATATCACATGCCTAGAGATAATGGATTACTTCTGCTTCATTTCTTGGTAAATCCAGTAAATGTGTGATGCAGAATGTAGTAAAAATTAACATGAGATGAATTACCAGAATTTTCTGCTGGAAAATAGAACGCTTACTTTAATTGACAAATTGTTTTTTTCTCCTGCTATTTTTCTTGTGGGAATATGCTTTATATTAATTGGTCAAGTTCTCGTTTGTATTGTTTTACACTTTTACGTTAAATAAATATATATATATTTGAGCTTTGAAACTGTAACACTAGTTGAAGTCTATAATGTACTGAAATGAAAAAGTTTTTGCTCTCTCTCAATAAATTTTCTGTCAGTCAGGCAAACTAAACTATAAGTGAAATGCATTTGATTTTCAAAACTGTAATTATTGCATACTGATTTTTTCCCATTTTAGGTCTATTAAGGTAGTGTTATGCTTCTGACTGCATTGAACCATAATATTTCATGGGTTAGTCCATAGATGTGATTGTTTATTCACTCTTGATATTAGAATCAGTGACTTCTTTTCTGTGCAAAAACTTTTAATTCAGTGATAGAGTTGGTTAAAGAATTTTTTCTGTTTACTTTCCTTCCCATAGCAATTCTTGTCATTCGGCTATTGAAAAAGATAGCTACATATGCGTTTTACTGTATTATGTGTTTTGTGTACATTACTATTATTCAGAAAGTCAGTTATTTGAGAGTGCTGCTAAGAATCCCCCCCTTCTTTTGCTATTGATAACCCTGTAACAAAATTTTCTTTTAACCATCATAATGTTTTTACACTTAAAACAGTTTTTAATAATCTTTTGATCATTTTGTTTTCAATTTTCTGTGTATAACAGAATTGTCCTGTTATTTCATGTTCATCTTACAAGTTATTTTTTCATTTACTAATAAAGTTAATGGTTCAGTTGCAAAAGACTGTGTATTGTATTTATTATAGTCCCCCCCCTAATAGCAGACTACAGAGGCAACTGCAGATGGAACAAGTAAATATAAAAGAGAACAACAAAACTAAAAACAATCTCCAGTATAATCTATAAATCTTTTTTGTGCCTTGCCTCCCATTATATCTTCCAGAATGCTTAAGCATTAAGTGCAGGGCAACGACTCAGATGTGGAGGTATCCATTTCCTCATGAAGGTTACATGCACAGTTTACAAATTGGGTTTGGAACAATGTTTATTTGATGCAGATGTTTTAAAAGAAAATTATAGCCGTTCTTTCCGAGCCATAAGGGAATGTCATGACTGTTGCTTTCAGTAACATCTTTTCAAAAAGCTTCTTTATAGTAACTTTTGATTAATCTGACACAGTGTTATGGTATTCATTGCATGGCAATGTCTTTGTCATCCTGAGCTAAATTGTTAGTAACTGCTGACATTTTAAAACATTAACAGACATTAGTGATTCAAAGGAAGAAATTGTTGGATAGAATAGTTGTAGAATCAGAGAGTATTACGACCTTTGACTTCTGAGTTCGGATAAGGCTATGTGTATAGCTGTAATTTCAGTACCAGAAGCAGTTCTATTCCTTCCAGCAGGAGACTGTAAAATGAAAAAAGCTTGCAAAAGATGTCAGTGCCTCTATTACTACTGTCAGAGAACATAAAGCCATCCTTAAACACATGTAGCCATTCACTCTCGGAATATAAAATGTTAATGGTTTCCAAAGACGTGGATTTTTGAAATTTGGTCATATGTTTTCTTTTTTGAGGATTTTGTGCAACAGATTACATAGTCTCTTTTATCAATTGGTCATTGCAGTTTTGTAAAATTTTCAGCTTCCTATCTAAGGTCGAGCTAATCTGTTATGGAAAAGACTGCTTGAAGAAAACCATTCTTAGTTTTAAAATTTTTTCTCGTAGGATTAGTGCTTTCTCTTCCGCGATGGACATAATGCACATATGGTGTGTAGCTAGTAAAAGTGCATCAACTGGGTTGGTTTTAGTAGCACCAGTGATAAGTTGGAGAGCTTGGTTGTGAAATCTTTCGAGTATATGCACTTGCTTAAATGCTGCTATGAGAGGTTCACAGCTGTAAGTAGTAAGAGTTAGATGTCAAATCAAGAATGGTTCTAGAACAGCCTCATTTAGATCCAGCACTTCTCTTCATAAAGGTTAGCCTCTTGGGAATGCATTTCAAAACCATTTCAACATGTCCTTTCCAAGTCGAAAATGATACCCAAGTATTGAAAGCTGTTGGTTCTCTGTACTAGTGAACCTTGACATCAGAGTAATGCTTCGTTTCTCCTTAAAAAGCATATTTAAGAACACTGTGAAAATTTATCCAGATATTTTGTATAGTATTTATTTATATATATATATATATTTACTGATAAATGATATTCTTGCTGATAATTTCATAGAATGCCAACCTGGATAGGCAATATCTGTCTGCATTTTGTCTTCACGATTGACAAAATATATGTCCACACAAAGATAGGTATTGCTGTTAAATTATGAAAAAGCAGGCTTAGACCACTTTTAGAATTAATAAAATAATATGGGGCATTTTAAGAGAGAATAAAATGTAAGTTTCAGTTATTTCAGTATCAGTGTATCTCTATGAGGAATTTCTTTAATATTACTGTGATTGTCTGATGTAGAATTAATCATATTTGTTTAGCAAAAAAATAAGTATTTGATAGAAAGAAATATTTCTTAAATAAATGGTTCTTTATGTTTTAGATGATGACTGGTATTGCCTGCGGTCATCGCTTTTGTACAGAATGCTGGAGAGAGTATCTGACAAGTAAGATTATGGATCAAGGTATGTGCCAGGTAAGAAGTTATAATTTTCTTTACTTGTATATGCACTTTAATTTTGTTTACTTATATATATATACTTTACTTACATATAATGTTATTTCATTACATATATTGTATATGTTTCTTCATTTGTATTATAAATGTATGCTGAAATTTAAATTAGGGCCCTTTTTTTTAGTTATTGCTGGTTGTGTTATAATTTTTTTCTTGCTTCTTATGAAATTTTTGAAATTTGTAATTATGTATACTGTTGTGTTGCATTAACCAAATTTCTGAGGTCAGCTTTTTTGTTCTTATTTTATTTCACAGGAAATATTTGTATCATATATGGTATATTGAATCAAATCATTAAAACTGAATGGAATAATTGTAATTCTAATTCAGAATTTCAAATTGAAATCACTTAATTTCAGTATAAAATGTGTAAGAAAACATTAAATCACTGTGTCAAGTTTCATCATTTAAATCTGCACATTCAAGAAAAATTTTTAATCTGTTATTAATAATTAAACATATCTGATGTGGACACCACATGACTTCCTTGTATGGCCTATTAAATTTTCCATATTTTCTGCTGCACTTCATTTAAACTTATTTCTTCGAATTTCATTAGAGATAAATTTCTCATTCAATCGATTTAGTTTTCACTTTGAGGCAAGGCAAAAGTACATAAAACCCCAAACACCTTCATTAAAAATAAAATTTTTATATGAAGGCTGAAATTTTCAGTGCGCAAAATTGAAACATAACTTTTGGCACCACTGGGCAAAAAAAAATACTGAAGATAGTATACCAATTAATTTAATTCTGTTTTCTACTAAGAGTTTCAAATGTAAACAAATAGAGGCCACTTTTAAATTCTTGATAATTCGGTACTGTTCTGTTATCAAGACCAGATTCAGAAATGCATGTATGTATGGATGTACATGCTCATGTTTGCATGTATATATGTAAGTATGAATGTATGTGTATAAATGTAAAATATAAAAATACGATGGCTTTGCTTTACGTGAACATAGAAAGAAGGCATTCTTGCACAACTGTAGTATTAAAAAAAATTGACACTTTTTCTAGAAACCCTAATATAATCTTAATTACTCTAAAAAATACTAAATACTAAATGAGGAATGCAGAAATGCCAGCTTGTGTATTGTTACACCGAGGAGCCTGCTAGATTATGTGTTGGACAGCAAACCAATGGCAGGTGATTCTAATGCTACTTTGTCCTTTTCTTGATGGCCCGCACAGAAGGTGAATAGTCAACGCGAAAGGAGACCTGACGAAGTTGTGTATGCATATTGAAATAATCTATTATTGACTTTGTGATAGACCAGGTGTTTGAATTTTTGAGTGCATTAATTTTTAAAATGTTACATCAACCAATTAAAATATTTAGATTACTTCAAGTTGCTAAATTAAAAAAATAATAATAATAAATAAAAATTCTTTGCAAAATTAGTCTCTTCTCTTTTTTAGTAGCACTACTGTGATCTAATAAATGCTTCTTTCTCACTATGTCCATTATTTAAAGAATTTTGTTTTGCAGATCATTGCTTGTGCGGCTCATGGTTGTGACATACTTGTTGATGATCAGACAGTCATGTAAGTATCTTATTTTTTTCTACTTAATAATAGTAGAAATATCACCTTAAAATGTATAATCCATAGTAAATGTTAATATCCTTCACCTTAGTAAATGTACAATATGATATTTCAGATTGTAGCAATTTTTTTTTGGGTGGGAGGAGAGATATGTGTGTAGGAGGCATGGGATGTTTATTCAATATGGCAGTTTCATAGTCATACAGTATTGATGCTTATATTAAAAATTTTCAAATGTATGTGTATTAAAGGAGCTTTAAAAAACCAAGCTTCTTAAAGCAGAATGATACACAGATAAATTGTGTATTGTAAAGCAAATGCCAAAAGCAGATCATTGCAAATATTAAAAACAAACTATATTGCTTCATATCAAG
This sequence comes from Stegodyphus mimosarum, assembly GCA_000611955.2. Lineage (NCBI taxonomy): Eukaryota > Metazoa > Arthropoda > Arachnida > Araneae > Eresidae > Stegodyphus > Stegodyphus mimosarum. The sequence goes on along the minus strand of KK112043.1, from coordinate 60,513 downwards.
AAGGTAGACTGTTATTAAAAGGTGAATGCAAAATGGTTTCTTCTCATCACCCTCCTAGTGGGGAAAAATGGTGGAAACATGCATTTTTCAGTGAATCTTGTACTGTAACTGGTAAGTATATCTGGTTACCAGTTGGAAGATCCATAATTAGGTCTTAGCCAGATGCATTGTTGATTTTTTATGTTCTCTGTTTCACGAGGCTATTTTCTTCAACCTAAAGATCTTCCAACTTTGCCTCGAATGCTGTCTTCTAGTTTAGTATCGAAATATTGCAAAAGGCTGTAATATTGCTGTTTTGCAATACAACAGATTTGGCGTTGCATTTCTATAAAAGCAAATGTTTAGTGTAAATTAGGAAAATGACCGTCACATTATTCATGCCCAAAAGTTTCAAAATGAGGAGTAGGAATATATACACTGAAGTGCCACTGAATTACGAACAGGAAATCAATAATGAGCTGTGTCTTCTGTAGCCTTAATAGTGGCTGCCACACAACGAGGCATAGATTCAACAAGTTTGCAGAAGCTTTCCATGAGAATGGCTTGAAAAACATTGGCTAGAGCTGTCCATAATTCGGGAACAGTTGTTAGTGTTATGTGATGTGCTTTCATAGCTTTCTCCTCCTCTTTCTTATTGAAAAGTGTGAGGTATTTGGATGTGGCAAATTACCAGGGGACTAGCACAACTAATTATTATTATTATTTTTTTTTATGATTTGAAGCTGGTTGGTAGATGGCTTTCTATTCATGAAGTCCCTGTTATAAGACTGAACTCTTTTTTTTAACGTTAAAACAAGAATATATAACGTTGTATTAAAATTTTATACTTATTAATTAATATCATTGACAGATTTTTATTTGTTTTAGTTTCAGTGCATATATATATATATATATACAGAAGGTTTTATAAAAACTATTTTAATCATGTTTTTATTTTTTAATTTTTTTTATTTCAGGTCTTTAATAACTGATCCGAAAGTGAAGTTAAAATATCAACATCTCATCACAAATAGTTTTGTAGAGGTAATATGTTTAATTTTATTTGGTTAAAATCTATGTTCTTGTTTTATTTACAGTTTTTATTTATTTATTTATTTATTTTTTTTTTAATGTATAATTGGATTTTGTTTGAGAGCAAATAGTTTTTGCACCAGACAGTACCAATTTTTTAAATTTTCCTAAAGATTTTTGTTTTTGCATTAAATGTATTTAACATAACTTATTTACTGTGGGCTTGTCTAATTTAGCTATGAAATATATTAATTCATTTGATAGGTTAAGCCAGGGATTCTTAAACTATTTTTAATCGCAACACCAGATATTAAATATAAAATGAGGATATGTATATATCCTCTCGGAAATAATTTACTTCTTTGGTAAACATTATACATGTGAAAAGAAGTAGTTTTAGGATTTATTTTAAGCAAGCAAAAATTAATTATTTAAAGAAAATTCTAATGAGACATATATGTTTGTTTTCTGCTGCATAACAAATTAAATGTTGGTGCGATATTTGATACTGCTGGACATAAAGCATCTTCACCATGTTTTGAAGTGGAACGGAATTTGGTTTTAATTAACGTTAAAGTTGAAAAAGTAGTTTTATAAAAATAATGGTGCTGAATGTGAGAAGAATATTTGATGCCATTTCAGAAATAATGAAAGTAGTTCTAACTCCGATACAGAGTTCATCCAGGATTTTTTTTAAAACAAGTTTTAAGTTTGAATCGCTAGATAGCTTTACAAATTCCTTTTGCACTTTATTTAACATGTAATTATTCTCAATAATATCAATTAATGTAATATCTTTATAAGTCTAATGTCAATTAATGTAATTTCTTTAAAAGTCTTATGAATGCAATTTTTTTAAATTCAACTATCAAACTGAATTTTGGTGACCCCAAAATTTCGATTTGCGACCCCTTTTGGGGTCGCGACTCATAGTTTAAGAAATACTGATTTAAAGAAAAAAAGCAAATTTTCACACTCTTTTTATAATAGCAATTACCATGTTGTGGCTTTTAGTACTTATTTGATTGTATTGAAATTGGTAACTATGATTTTAGAATTTTTAAAGTTTTTCATGTTTAGTTGTATAAGATAAAAAAATGATGATAATATTATATTTAAGTATGTAATGCACAACTATTATTTTAAAGGAAACAACAGAAAGTGAGAAGTATTTTTGCGGTTATGAATTTGGGATGCATTTGTGAAAAAGTTTTATTTTTCACGCTATGCTTAACAATAAACTACAATATCCCTATGCGTGTTAATTTGATAGTTTAGAGAACAATTTTTTTTTTAAGAAAGAATTTGGGTGCTTTAAGAAGTTAATTCATTTAAACTTTTTTTTAACATAAACTTTAAAAAATATTTTTGACATCCCACTCCCAGACTGCCATCTATTCCTTTTGTTCCGTAAAGTGTTTTTCTACACATAATACTTATTTATTTGGTGTGTATCAGAACATTGCTTTTTTTTAACAGGTTCTCAATCTTTCTGTGTCCCATGCACCCCATTCACCATTGCTAGATGGTCATACACATTTGTTTAAATTTAGGTTATTTTAAATGTTAAACAAGAAAAAGCATAAAAAATGTTGACAGACATCAAAACTTTACTAAAAGTCCTTTTTTATATTCATAAATTAAAACTAATTACTTAACAGTTACATAAAAGCATTCCTCCCTTGAAACTATGAAATTCCCTGATAACCCTTGAGATGGCTAGTATATTTAAGACCATAACTGTAACTTGAATACTTAACTAAAATTATAGACAGAACTAAGGAAGGACTAAGATTGTAAGGTATTTTGTTAACTAGAGATAATTAATAACATATTCCTTGCTCAAAAATCACTCGTAATTTGGAACACAATTTGTGCATGACACATGCCTTGCATTGTATCTATCACCCCCCCCCCGAAAAAAAAGTCTGGAAATGTTTCTCACTGTTGTTTGAGTGCTAAAGCTCCATATTAAGATCCTTAATAAATGTCATGAAGAAACCAAATTTTGTCATTAACTTTGCTTTCTAAGTTTTCTAATGAACGAAGTTTATAAGCACATAATTTCATGTAATCTCCATAAAGGGAGACAAAAGAGAAGGATTTGAGTTGAAAATAATCTGTAACGTGTAATCCGTGCTTTGCAAAAATTAGAAACTGCAGTCAGTCTAAACACTCTTTATGTAACAAGCAAAATAGAAATTATTGCCTACATTAATGGTGGTGGTGGTTTATTTATTTATTTTTTAATTTTTTTTTACTGTATAAAAAATCTTGAAACAGTAATATGGTACTGTCTGTCATAGGATAAAATAATTGTTCATCTAGAAACATCAGAATGTATATGCACTTTATTCTTTCAGTATTTTGGTGGCAAGTTATAAATTTTTTAATTAATATATTTGATGAAAATGATATTATTTCTCAAAATATCTTTTATTGCAGTGTAATAGACTCTTGCGATGGTGTCCACAACCTGAATGCAATTATGTTATTGCTGTACAATACGTTGATGCTCAGCCAGTCACTTGTCGTTGTCGTCACACATTTTGGTAAGTTACCAAATAAGTTGTTACTCATCTGTTATTGGGACCAGATTTAAAAATGAATGTATGTATGTACATATATGTATGTTTGTGTACACATATACATACATACTATATATGTACACTGCACAAAAGGAAAATGGGACAGTTCTAATATCTTCTATTCTACTGCTCCGATTGACAAAATTCAAAATTTGTTTTTCATGTCTCGAAAGCACGACTTAGTATATGTATATTAGATTTATGTATAGAATTATTCTAATATAGGTATTTTGACGCAAAATCAGACTTTTTCTGAAATAACATGCCAATGTTTTTATGTATTTCGATTCTATGACTGAAATTATGCCTGGATATCATTTTTTAAAATTTTCGGTGAGAAATTTAAAAATTTAACTTGGTGTTTTTTTTTTTTTTTTTCCAGTTTGCGTCAAGAATAATCCACTTAGTGAACTTCTTAATTTATAGCAATATATTTTCCTTTCCTTTTTTTCATTTTAAAGGAGTGGAAAAAAGTCATCCCTCATACTTTCAAATAATTTTAACAAAGTGTGTAAACCACATTTGGCGTTATTATCGCTTATAACAAATGTGCCAAATTTCAAAACGCTCCAATATGTAAATTCACGTGTATCTTAAGAAAATTTGAATAAAAAAACTGTAATTTTTTGTAGGAAGACGTAGAAATACATCTACTTTAAGATGATGGTAAAAATTTATAGGTTATAATTCAAAATTTTTCTGAAAAATTTATAAAAATTATTTAAAAATACAAATTTTAAAAATAAATCATAAAAAAAGAATGAATTTTATTTGGAATGAACCTAAATTTTGAAATGTGAAAGGAAGAATAAAAAAAGTTTAGTAAAAAAAAGTATATTAATAATGTATGCCAAAGGAGGAGTTAAAATTTTGAGAGCTAATTTTTTTAAAAACTAATCGTGCGATTTTTACAAAACTTGGCACTTTGGCATAATTTGAGTCGTAGAAACAAAGTATGGAAAAAAAGTGGTATGTTATTTTAGAAAAAAGTTTGATTTTGTGTCAGAATACCTATATTAGAACAATGTTAAGTATAAATCTAATACATCTCCTAAGTCACGCTTTCAAGACATAAAAAGTTGAATTTCATCAGTCAGCCTAGTAGAACAGGAGATAGAGAACTTCCACTCCCCCCCTTCTTGTGCAGTATGCATACATACGCATATGTGGATACATATATACAAGCATACATGAACACATCCATACATTTCTGAATCTGGTTTAGGTAATAGAAAAATACCAATAAGTACTCAAATAAATCCAAGAGTAGAAAAGCTCTGCTGTTCCTGCATAATTTCATGTACTTCACAGTATTGGAAGTGTTGTTGAGATTATTAGATTGTCGTTGTTTATTGAAATAAGTAGACAATTTATGAAATGGAGAAAAAATTTAGTTAGTGCATTCCATTCAGTAAAAACTGGTTTGAATTTTAGAAAACATGTTTTATTCTACTTCGCAATCTTAAACTAAAAATCTGTATTTTATTTAGAATTGTAAGAATAGAGTGCATAAAAACGTGTTACTTTAGATGCATTGTTTTTAGTTTTATTTACATATTCATTTCATCATTGGGTAATCTCCCAATAGACTATTTACCTTACTTAAATGTGTAGTTAATTTTCGGATCGATAGGGTGGCATCACTAAAATTGTTGTTTTTACACATTTTTTCTTCCATTTTATTCAGATTTGCATCATCAGATTTATTATCATTTAATATTAATAATTTTTAATGTTTTGGAAAATATTTTTTTTCTTTTGCTGTGTTTTATGCTGCATATAAGACTTTCAGTGTGCGAATAAAAAGGTGAATTTTTTTTTTAAAATTAGATTAGCTGTTTTAAATATTTCAGTGAATTACTTGATATTAATGTAACTAAAAGTGAGTCACGAAATGTTATGGATATAGATTATATCAAGAATTCCACGCCTCTACTGAATGAAACAGATAAGAGTTAAGACAAAATATACCTGATTTTGTACTGCTATATTTAGTTGTTTCAAAACCTATTTACAAACAATTTGTTGTAAGCAGATTGTTATTAAAAAAAGAAAAAGAAAGAAATAATTTAAGAGAGCTAAATTAAACATTGTCTATGCTAACAATTAATTAATTTGTTTCTTATTTCAACTCTTTATAATGTAAACATGAAATTTATGTGAGAATAAATTGATAACAAAGCTTCAAAGACAGTGTTGTAAAATCTCTTCACAAATTCAACAGAAAGATTGCATGTGAACAAAATAGTCTGAAAAAAGGTGCCGCCATCTAGTATTAAACTGATTAACGAACGAAATTTCTTAGATTGCCAGTTGGGACAATATCCATCATTGTTTGTTCTCTGAACACTTAATTGACACCTAAGGATTCCTGCCTCTACTTTTCTCAATCTGTAGCCATGCCATATAGCTTTCTGCATGTGCTCCTTGGCCATTCCCTGCCATGCTATTTTTTTTAATGTCTTTAGTGTCTTGCATCGGGGGCTCATATCAGTGCCAACATTAGGTTGTCTATACCTGGCATTTTTAGCATATGTCTGATCAAAGTCTGTATTCAGTGTTTAATTTCTTACGTTATACTTTCATATGAGAATCCATATCAGTGACGGATTCAGATCTTCCATGGCTAACATTTTTAATATCTGTCCAATTAATGTTTATCTCCTGTGTTTAATTTCTTCTTTTTTGCAAGTACACTCACGTTTGTGAAAATTGCAACACCAAGAAGGGATCGTCATAATTGAATGCAATTTAATACACAGTTGAGTGGTAGTGGTACAAATAAATGATTAAATGTTCAAAGCAAACAAACAAGAACAAGAGATCAGAATCAGTATTTTGTGTGGCCACCACGCGCCGCAATAAGTGCTGCTACACGACGTGGCATGGAGTCAAACAAAGTTTGAATGTCTGACTGAGGAAGAGCATTCCATATCGTTTGTACGCGTACCCAAAGTTCGTCTGCAGACGCAACAGGACGAGGATCACGAGCAAGACGCCGACCAATGACATCCCACACATGTTCAATTGGCGACATATCCGGGGAACACGCAGGCCAAGGAAGAAGCTGTACCTGCTGCGCTGCAAAGAAGGATTTAACAATCCGAGCAGTATGAGGGCGGGCATTGTCCTGTTGAAATACAGCGCCTGGCAAGCTTTGAAGGAAGGGAACAGCTTCGGGCTGTAGAACTTCACGGATATACCGGTTGCTGTTCAGATTGCCCACAATTCGTAGCAATTGAGATCGTCTATGATATGCTATGGCGCCCCAGACCATAACTCCGGGTGTTCGTCCACTGTGGCGTTCGATAATGCACTCCGGAAGGTGGCGTTCACCGGCATAGCGTCTGACACGAATGCGGCCATCATGGTACCACAAATTAAAGCGGGATTCGTCAGAAAACACGACATGCTGCCAATCAGCACGCCAGTCTCTATGCTGATTGGCCCATTGTAGCCGCAGGCGGCGATGGTCGTGCGTTAGGGGGATCCTGTATAAAGGAGTCCGTGCGCGCAGTCCACACTGCAGCAGACGTCTACGAATTGATGAAGCACACAATGAAACACCTGTAGCTATTGACCACAGTGCTGCCAATTGTCTAGAGGAAGCTGTACGGTCCGTCCGCGCCATGCGGACCAGGTGTCTATCATCGCGAGCTGACGTCACATTTCGGGGTCCACTCCCGGATTTCCGAGTTGTCCGACACTCGTCCGTCCACTGCTTCCAAACGCGCATCACTGTGCTGCTGTTACGCTGCACACGAGAGGCTACTGCACGATACGACAATCCAGCTTCACGAAGGCCGATGATTCTCCCTCGTTCAAACTCTGTAAGTTGTTCAAATCTCGCTCTCTTTCGTCGACGAGGCATAAGTACAGATTGAGTTAACGTTTACCACTAGCAGATAACCACCGATAACCATACACGCCTCGCTACAGCCGTCTATTTATTCGGATCCATCAGCCGTTCAGAGGGCGCTGCTCAGCATACGCATGCGCTACGGATTTGCAATTCTAATCATTTGCATATCATGCGCTACTTTGCATTTCCTGAAAATTTCAGCTCACTCGCGTAAGTCCTTCATGGTGTTGCAATTTTCACAAACGTGAGTGTAGTAAGAGTAATGATAATAATATCTGAAAGCTTTCAATTTTAATATTACGCTCAAAGGGACGTTTCTTTCATTTACACACGTACACGTTTCTAATCTCCTTTTGCGCAAAAAAATATTTAAAAACAGCATATCTGCATTTCCTGAAAATTTCAGCTCACTCGCGTAAGTCCTTCATGGTGTTGCAATTTTCACAAACATGAGTGTATTTTCTTTTTTCTCTATTTTAGGTGTTTCCTCTGTTTTTTTCATGTAATGTATCTTAGGAAATGATACGTGGCCAAAAACTTGAGAATTATGCGGATATTTTGATGCAATCAGTTTCACAAATATAAGATCTACCAGAACATTATGTCCAATAATGTTATTTCAAGTTTCAACATGCATGCAGTTGTTCATTTGAGACTTGATGTAGCAGTCTTTCTTTATTCATTGCCTTTATACAAATGCACTCTTCTAAATTAACTGAAACAAAAGTGTCTTATGTCATTATTGAGTGGGATGCTGTCAAGTAAACGTGGCTACCTCTAAAATTCATTTATGGAACTGTATTTTGTAGAAATTCAGTAAAAAAGAAATGCTACAGAAGATTGTCGAAAATTAGTGACTGTTTTTTGATGAAGATGCAGTTTTGAATAGAACATGTGGCAGGTGGTTAAAAGAATTTGAAGGAGACGATATTGACTTAATTTAGTCACACTCTGGGTATCCATCTTTAACCTATTGACTAGTGCATGGAGAACGAAGTACAGCTATGGACCGAAACCCCTGAAATGGAATGTTGCCACCGGCTCACGCATTTTCAGCAGTTAAGCTTACTTTTACAACAACAATGACAACAAAAAATCGTGTAAAATCAGCATTTTAACATAATGACCTCAATACTTAATATACTAACTCTTAATATGTATTACTATAAAGAATATCACATTAACAGAAATAAATGAAACATGCAAAATATTAAAATTATAACTATATATATGAAAACAAAATTACAAATACAAAATGTAAAAGAAAATTGAGCAGTAATTATCTAGAGGTAATTAAATTCCAATTTAATAATTCTCCTGTGTGTGGAATAATTCAAAAAGACACACAGGACAGTGACAGCTTTTTTCGCCGAGCAAGTAAGAGGCATTACGCATCGGGAAAGTTGATATCTTTCCAGTTTTGTAATAATGCTGTAAAGTTACTTTTTAATTAAGCAAGAAAGTCTATTTTAAGTTTTAAAATAAATATAAAAAAAGGCAGCTGGTCTTGAGTTTTTCCATCAGGGCAGTTTGGCGACGTTACACCCACTGTAGTCAGCTAGATGCGTTTTCCCACATTCTTCTAACAGAAAACATTGAGCTAGATGCACTTCCCCACATTCTAATAATGAAAAATGCAAAGAATAAAAACGAAGATAGAAAAAAAAAAGTGTAGTGTTTTTCCATATTTTGCATAACAAATTTATTTTAAGTTTGATACTTTTCTTGAACCTGTCAACTTTCCCATGTATTTTCTCGCTAGGATCTAAATTTAAAGTTAAGTGAATATTTAAACGGGAAACTCTCTTGAGTTTATTCAGAGCGAGTTTTCTCTAGTCAGGGCATGTTTCGTTGCTATCTCCCTGTTACACTAGTAAGCCTTTTGGCCATTTCGGATTATCATCACACCTGTTAAGTTTTTGAGAGTCAACCTGTTAAGTGTAAATTAACTTGCTAATCCAGCACTATTCTATTTTAGATTCGACTTGAATTATATTCTACATTTAAGTTTCCCACCGCAAGTTGATGGTGTTTTGTAATGCATGAAAATTGTGCCTTTCTGTTCAACTTTGATTTAATAAAGGGTTACTTTTCACCCTTCTTCTGTGCTGGTAATTTGTTCATGCCTGTGCGAAAATTCACCAGGTTCATTGTAGAATATAGAATTTGTGTATGTGAAATAACAGAGACAGGTCTTACAAACAAAATTCCTAATGAAGTAAACAAACACGCCAGTGTCCCTTTAACTTAAAGAGCTGTGATTCCCAGTGTCTTTACACCAATAAATCTATCAAAACCAGAAGCACAAAACAGAAATTGATGCTCGTACACAAAGGTCAAAAGCTACGTGACTTATCCGATAGCAAAACCATTACCATTTCGTATCATCTACTGACATTTAAAAATTTTAAAAAGTTGTTCCGTTTTCAAGTTGTGCATATGCGATGCTGGGCAGAGGTGATCGATCGGAGCTCTTCACATGTAAGTGACGCTGGGCTGGTAAGAGTGGAATTGTTGCATCGTACCTACACAATGTTGGTACTGAATGGGTTAATCGATGATGATACTATTAAAACCACGATAGAGCAAACCCCCTTTTTTTTTATAACATCAGAAATTGTGAAAAAGCGTAACTTGGCTCAGTAAACTACACTCACTTCCAAAAGTTAAGCACGAAGATGTAAAATGCAAAAAACTAACAAATACTGCTTTGATTGACACAAAATTCAGC
>KK112043.1:15132-50229 GCA_000611955.2 Stegodyphus mimosarum | reverse complement strand
AGAAATGAAAAAATATTAAATTTTTGTAAGTTATCAGATAATGACATACTGGAGACTTAAACAGAATTATGTATAAAGTGAAAATAAACAGCATAAAATGAAAAAAAAAGGACATTAATAGGGTGTGTGATCCCCCCCTCATCTGTATACAAAGTTTACACCTTGTGACCATGCTTTCAATTAGGTGGTCAACTACCGCAGAATTAAGCAATCGCCATTCTTCTTGTAGAGCAGTTTGCAGCTCAATAAGAGTGACTGGAGATGGGAAACGTAAAGATACAGCACGGCCGAGAGCATCCCAAAGATTTTCAATGGGATTAAGGTCGGGCGAATATGTTGACCACACCACACGCGCAATGCTTTCACTCTCCACGTAGTCATCGACGATGGAGACTCTATGGGGACGTGCGTTATTGTCCATTAAAGCAAAAGTAGGCCAACTGCTGCAGCGTACAATCTCACAATGGGTTCTAGGATTTCATCTTGATACCGGACAGCCGTCAAAGAACCCCGTTTAAAGATGTGCAGGTCGGTGCGGTATCTTAATGAAATCCCTGCTCATATCATAATGCTTCCACCTCGGAATGCGTGATGTTCGGTGATGTTTTGGGACAGATTTCGTGTTCGTTGTTCACGCCATATCCTTATATGCTTGTCATCTGGCTCCAGAGCAAATCTTGACTCATCAGTTAACATGACATTGCCCCAATCAGACACATTCCAATTGACTTGTTCCCGGCACCAATGTAATTGTGCCACTCTCGATTGGACGGATAGAGGAACACGAACTCGAGGTACCCGGGCGTACAGTCCACTCATATGTAATCTTCGGTGTACAGTAGCTGTAGATATTGCCTTACCAATGGACGCTTTAACCACAGATGTCACACGTGTGGAGGTCGCTCTGTGATTCCGCTTGGCTACAATAGCAATATATCGATCTTCCGCGGAGGTTGTAACCCTCGGGCGACTGGCTACGGCCTTCGGACAACTGTCTGTGGGGTTTGAAATTGTTTCCATAAACGTGAAACTACAGAATGATGAACGCCGAAGAAAAGAGCAACATCTGTGATCGAGTGTCCTGCTTAAATGCGCCCCACAGCATGCCAGCGCTCAGAATCTTCCATTTGTCTTCTGGAAGTCACAGAAACACGTATGTCTTGAAAACAAATTGGACGAAAGTTTTAAATACCTTCTCTCAGCACTTACAATCAACTTCTGTAACTCTTCATAAAGCTGGCTTCTTATAAGACTGCCTTTTTTGCATATTTCTTGACATAAAAGCGCGATTGGCTGTTACCTAACATATTTGCATACTTCCATCTACCTCTGCAGGGAATTGCATCATCTTCAATTCTGATTGGCTTCTGGAAATTAGCATTTTCCTCTCTGTGCTTAACTTTTGGAAGTGAGTGTATTTAGACACTAGTATTGGTCTATAAATATTCCAGATGGATGCCTTATGAATTAAGTTAGGAAAATTTGCATGATCAAGTTGTTATATGCATACCTCTGCTTGCTCAGAACAAAAACAAATTTTTCTTGGACCAGATAATGACTGGTGATGAAAATGAATTAACTATGCAAACATCATTAAGAAAAAACATACTGTGAGCCTGCACAACCTACCCTCTCCACCTCCAAACTGAGTTTCGTCCTTAATAAGAGAATACTGTGTATATATAACGGGTCATCCAAGTACCTATACAGTACAAGCTTTTGAAACCTAAATAACAGCTCAATTCAGAGAGATACTGTCAGCAGATGCACGATTTAAACAAAGTACTCAAAGGAAGCAGACCAGCTATGTTCAATAAAAAGCACATGATAATGTCTGACTATATGCAGAGTGGTGACTCATTAGAAAAATGCAGAGGCAGGCTGGGAATTCTGCTGCATCCACCATACTACCTGAGGCCTAGCACACTCTGATTATCACTTGTTTCTCCTCGCAAAATTTTCCGAAAGGAAAAAAATTAAAACTGAAGCAGATGCCACCGAGTACTACTTGAGTTCTTTTCCTCTGAGGACAAGACATTAAAAGGTCACAAGTAATGACAAAATTTTTATTGTACAGTAAATATTATTAAAGATATGAAAAATATATTATTTTCTGTAGACCTTATAAAATGATAAATAGAATCTATTTTATAGGTATTTATCAGCATAGCAGAGGACATATCAAATTGCAGAAAATAGAAATGTAAGAAAAGGAATGTAGACATAAGAAAATTCAGGGGAGAGTAGAGTTATTAGTTTAGAGGGTGAAAAAATGATAGATTGATGCTCTGCAGTCTTATTTTCAAAAAAGTAGAATTCTAAAGCTGACATCAGAACCCTGAAGTTCATTTTTGTTGCTAAAAATCCCCATTATCCATAGTCACAATATTCTGGATTAATGTAATTTGCTTTAAGATTCTAAAGATAATTCAAATGAACCATGCTACCAAATCACATTTGATTTAAAAATATAGAAGAGACCAAAAAATTTTGAAATAAATATTGGTAAGTAAAATAGTAATGTAAAGAAGTGAAATATGGAGAAAGAAAATTGAAATGAGAAACAAAGTGAAAAATTGAATGCCATTTGATATCTTGTACGTAGTAGATTCCGTATGGAATTTCTATTGTAATAAAAGGGTTGGATAGAGTTTTAGTTTGCTTGAAGTTAGTAGTGATATAAATTTATTGTTATACATTTAAAAATTGTTGAATTTTAATTTGGATGATGTTGAGAATTTTGGCATAATGTGAAACTTGGTTCTTTTTCAAAAGAGCATATGTGCTGCAAATTAAACATAAACTTTAATAGGTGCTTTCCTTGAGCCTAACAAAACTGATGAATGGGATACGTCAACCTAGGACGTATGGGGGAAAGACATAACATGAAGAAAATGAAGGGTGCATAACAGGTGATTAACTTGACTGGTATGTCATTCAGATACTTAGCTGTAACAATTTATACAATTTATAGTTTTTGACAGCTCCTTTCTATGTCAGGATTCCATGCATCAGATCGCCGCACCATGCTAAAGAGAATCACCATTACTGGCCACATTTATAACCAGGAGATCAGGAGGACATACTGTCTCCTCTCACACACTTCTTAGTTTCTACTCCGGAACAATATAGTGTTCAACTTGATGCGTGTTCAACATTGTGCAGCCACAAGGGGTAATGCAAATTTCTCAACACTTTTGCTGAGCTGAAAAGAGAATAAAACAACAACCCCCCCCCCAAAAAAAAAAGTGCACTCATTAGTTAAAGTCTAGACAAATTCATACATTTTGTATGTTTGTTCATACTACGATTCTTCATTAAAATATTGGTGGGCATTTCTGCTGGTTTTTTAATAGCAGATGCTAGTGCATTGCTTCTTTTGAATCTTCAATTAACACTTGTGTATTTTCCTTCAGCACTTCATAGTACTACAGTTTTCTAGGTTGTGTGATTCTCAGGAAATTGGGCTTCCTGCTAATATGAAACTATAGCCACTGAAAGATTTTATATCGAGTATTTTCTGCCCTTTCTGTGTTTACATAATATTTAAGACTTTCATTTGTTATGTGATAAGTTATCTTCATGTGTAATGTATATATTGTGGTATACGATTTTTTTTTAATCCAGTGAAATATTTTGGGTTACTGTTAAGTTGACATAAGTCTACTAACAGAATTTGCAGTATCAGGGCATGTAGACACAGCTAAATAAATTAAGAATCCAATTAAGGAATTCATACTTATTTTTGTCTACACTTTCATTTTCTTTGGTGACATTTGATGATTTGCATAGTTTAATGTCAGGGTCTAATGGTTTTGACATAGGCTTGCATTCTTTCATACCATATTCAGCCAAGACTTCTTTTTATACACTGAATTTGACTATTTTATGCATTTTCATTTTGTTTGATGTTAATCCCTAAATACTGTTTTATTTTACTCAAGTCTCTCATTTCAAAAGTTCTGCTGAGGTTTTTTTTTTTTTTTTTTTTTTTTTTTTTTTTTTTTTTTTTTTTTGTTTTTTTTTTTTTTTTTTTTTTTTTTTTTTTTTTTTTTATGTGTAGCCATGGATGGTTTACTTTTAGTTAGAATTATCAAATCATCTATATACGATACATACATAATCATCTACGTACATCGTGATTATGATAAGTAAGTTAACTTTTTGAATTTGCATATCTGCAAAGTTTCATCTAATTTTAGATTCCACATTTGCCCTGCTTGGTTAAGGTCATAAATTGACATTTTCAGTTTGCAGGCTTTGCCTTCAAAAGTTTTGAAACGATACGGTTGAGACATGAAAATTTCTTCATCTATTTTCCCATTCAGATAAGCGGTTCCAACATCCATTTGATGTATTTTCAGATCATATTCCACAGCTAGAGCGAGCAATGCTCATATACAGTTATGGTGAATGTGGGTGAAAATGTTTCTGTGTAGTCTACTCTATACATTTGCAAATATCCTTTGATGACAAGTCTAGCTTGGTACCATTCGACTGTGCCTTCCATTTTTGCTTTATTTGAAATATGCATTTGCATCCAGTTGCTTTTCTGTTATCTGTTTCTGTTTCAAATAAATTAAAATTCCTATGTATTTTTCTTAGTATTTTTCTTGCATAGCTGCTGTCCATTTATCTACGTCTGATCTGGATAAAGCTTCTACAATTTCTGGATCCGCAAAGACATCAGAGTTTACTAAATTAGCATGTTTTTGCTGATAAATTTTTCTTGGTGGTTGCCTGGTTTTCCTGTTTTAAAAAATGTAGGTCTTTTTGGACCTGTTTCTGAACTTTGACCTTTAATTATGTTTTCTTCAACATCTGCTCTCCCATCATTTAGCACTTCAGAGTCCTTGTTGGTTTCTGATCTTGCTTCAATTTCCGACAGTTCCAAAAGTCTTAACATCACATCTTTGTGCTACTTCTCAGGTTATACAAATTTTCCAACAAAAATTTATAAAAGTAAGAAATAACAGGATATAGTATAATATTCTTTCATCCTGCATGGAAGCTTGAAGTAACCTTTATTTAGATCAAAATAATTATAAAGAATTTTCCCCTTTTATTTATATGTATTTATGTATATTTAGTTAAAAGTTTTCAAATTGTATTTCAGCGAAAGTGTGTTAAAAGATCATCATTATAATTAGATTTTGTAGTTATTAGTTTGTTATATGTGTGCACACACACACACACATTTTATATAATAATGTGTTTGTCTATAATGTATATGTCTGTATATGTGGAGAGAGTGTGTGTATATGTGTATAATAATTGAAGTAAATTTTTAAAGCTTTGCGTGTGGAGAAAACTGGCATGATCCAGTCAAATGCAATTTATTAAGAAAGTGGCAGAAGAAATGTGATGATGATAGTGAAACTTCCAACTGGATTGCTGCTAATACCAAGGTATAAATTATAATAAAACCTGTCTTTAATTTTCCATTTGAATGCTTTATGATATCTATTGTTTTGTGAAAGTTGTGATAATGTTCATTTGATTCTGATACTTTGAAAAGACATGGATTCAAAAAATTGACATATTTTTGCTTAATAAATATTGTGTATTTAAAGGAAAATCCAGAGCTGTTTTCATTTTGATTTTAAAAGATAAAATTTTCTGTAATCAATCACATGAATTATCATTGTCATAAAATTCTAGATGAGAATTTTTTATAATTTTAACAAGTTTAATGAACATGGTGCTCTGTTTGAAAAACCATATTTATTGTTCTGTCATATTAATTATAGTTAACATTTGGACATATTTATTATACATATGTGTGTGTGTGTGACTGGTTTTCCTCAGTTCACCAGAAAATAACTGTTGGTGAAATGCTGCTATAAATGGTTTCCACTGTATTCATATATTATCATTCATTTTATATACAATATTTGGCTTTTGCTAATTTTTGTAAAAAAATCGATGTTATCACTAAATTACTGGGCTGCTGCAAAAGCTTGTGAATTTTTTTAGATTCAAATTATGAGTGGTTTGACATCCGAGATGACACTGTGACTGAAATTTTAAGCCAATAGATTGTGTAGACAGACGGCATATAAAGGCAGTATGTAAGAGTATATCATTCACTAAAAACTTTTAAAGATTTAAAATGACAAAGGATGATGAGTATATCAAATATTGTTTGCTATATGAGTTTGATAGAGCAGCCCATGAAGAAACATTTGTCAGGTGTTTGGGGAGAATGCGTTTCATGATATGACGTGCAGTTACAGGTTTAAAAAAATGAGGGATGGAAACAGAAGTTGCAAAAATCAACCACATTCCAGACGTGTATCAGTTGTTTCTGAGCAGATTTTGAGCCAAGCCATGTTGAATCTGTACTATGCAACTTTTAAGGAATTAGTGGAAATGTTATTTGTACTCAGAACAGCAGCTTAAAGATAGATGCACACACTTAGGTTTATCACAAGGTTAGATCAGTGTGTTTCATGTCAGCTTATGAAAGTCGGTATTACATTAGAAGCAGATGGGGGATGTGAAATGGACACTCTACACTAGGTGTGGGTAAAAGCAAGCCCACTAATGGAATGCAGCCTTTAAATCCTTTGCAGTGAAATCTTCATCTTTTTTTTTTCTACCAGATTTTATTTATATATTCAGCAATCAGTCTAAGTTGAGAACACTAAATATGCTAGAAAGTATGCACATCCACCAAAGAATACAGTCCAATGATTTCTAGCAGTTTAATTTAGAAATTAAACAATTAAGTGTGTCCGTATTAATGAGATAAAAAGACTGATTGGAAAATAGAGCTTAGTAAGGGAGCATTTTATCTCAAAATTGTTATTTGAAAACAAAATGACATCTTACATCTTGTGTTAATATCAAATAACATGTCTTATTTGAAAACATGGGAATAATTTGGTGACTAATAGGAAGAGATCCCATTTTTGGTTATTTGTAAATTTTTAAAATTTTTCTCATGGCAGAATGCATTCTGCATTCCTTTTCAACCACATTTTGAAAGGAAAAGGGAAATCTCAGAATATCATCACAGCTTGCAATTAAAAGTATTTGCGCACATCTGCTCTACAGTAATATTAAATGGTCTACACAAGAGAAAGACTGCGTCTCGAAAAGGTTTTGTCAAATGTGTGACGGAAATAATCTGCTGAGATTAGTTCTCATATAATCAAACTGTTAATGATGACATGTACTGCCAATACTTGGACAAATTGAGACAAAAATTCATATGTCAATGATCAGCACTTGAACCATTGCAAAGATATTATCACTCAGGATGAAAACTCCAGACATTATGCTACTTTAATCATTCCGGAAAAACTAATCAACTTTGATTTGTAAGTTTTACTTTTTCCTCAGTCTTGTTTCCTTTGATCTATCATCGTTTTTTATTATTACAGAATACCTTCGCTCTTCAAACCTTTAATGATGCACAAGATATGAAAAAAGCATTATAAAGACTTTTTTATTCTAAACCAGAACATTTTGAATTAAGTTAAATTAAAAAATTAATGTTAGTAAAATACTAGGTTATAATATTAAAACTTATGTTGAAATATCAGCTACTAGACTTTTTATGTATTTTTTATTGAGTTCTACCCCTCCCTGCTCATGTACATGGGCACTGTTTTAGTAGAAGTATAATTTCATTCCTGGTATTTATAGAGAATAAGTAACTGTAATAGACTTGCATATAACAGAACAACGGCTTTTCAAATTCTTATTCATATTTCGGATATTTCTTATAGTCGTTTCTAGTGGAAGGCTTTGGGATTGTGTCATATCTTCCATCTTTAATTTTTAGCCTTTATTAGAAAAGTTTTTCATCAATGAAATGAAATTAATTGAATTAATGAAACTTAAATTGTGTAAATTTTCACTTATCCATCCACAGAACACATGAGAGTATGAAAAGTAGCAAACTCTTGTCTGAATTTCAAATATTGGCATGATGTTTTATATTTATGTTTGTACATGTATAAAATTGGTTAATGTAAATTATTTCATTTCTCTTCTGTAATGGGATGCCAATTACTGGATGTGGGCCAAACGTGGTAATGTTTATATTGCACCATGAATAGCTGTGCAATGTTTAACATATGCACTGCCAGATTTGTGCAGTTCTGTGATGTTTTTTAAGTGAAAATAGGTAGCTGTGTACATGGGGGAAACAACAATTCTTCGAATGCGTATCATTAGAGTTGCCGCTATCTAATTAGATTTGATGCCAACATTTATGCTTGACGTAAAAACGGTGACCTGTTAACAGAAAAGTATCATTATTTCATTTTCATTTTAGAGTTCGTAAGGTAATCAAGTATTAAATCTGGTTGAAGTTCTTTACAATCTAATAAAAGCATGGCTTTTGCAGGAATGTCCAAAGTGCAATGCCACCATTGAAAAGGATGGAGGATGCAATCATATGGTTTGTAAGAACCAGAACTGCAAATCAGACTTCTGCTGGGTATGCTTAGGCCCTTGGGAGCCACATGGATCATCATGGTATGTTAAACAGGGTTGAAATGTTAACACATTAATTGTAAATTAATATACCCAACCTGTATACCAAAAAATTGCAGATTAATATTAATTTATGTGCCACTAAATTGGTAGTGAAATACTGTATATGTTTATTAGCATGTTACCAGAGATCAGTTCTCAAAATACATTGTTCCCGTTAACAAAAATCAACATTTTATTGCAAACTCTACACTATTCTAAAAGTGTAATAATTGTATGCTAAAATCACCATGTAGTATAATGGTATGAAAGCTGCATAATGAAAATATTTAGTTGGAAGATAAACCCATTATTATGTACTATATCAGTAGTCTCAAACTCAAATTGTATGCGGGCTGTCTAATGACCTAAAAGCAGTTGGGAGGGAGGATTTTTTTTAAACAAAATTTCAAATTTCATGTAACTAAATTTTAACGTAAGTTCAAATTTCACTTATTAAATATTTATCAAAACATGCATTAACAATAATAATGGTAACACAAAGGAAAAAATTCATTATTTATCATGCTTTTCTTTATCTAACAAATTTCTGTGGGTGGCTTTTTAATTTAGATGTACTAGCAGCTAAATATTAAATATGTGGACTGATATTTATTTCAAATAATTCTAATATGTTGAATGAACTATTAAATAGGTTACTTTTAGCACAGACTTAATACTAAGAAATTATAAAAACTTCCCCAGTGAAACAAAACTTGAAAATAAATAACAACAACCTATTATATCTCTTCTATGTATTAATTTTTTTATTGATACATACAGAAAAAATATAAATGATTATTTGCAAATCATTATACATTTCTGTATTGTTTACTACAGTTTGATTGGGTAGCTTTTGAAGTTTGATCATTATTGTAGCCTTTCAGAAAAATTACTGTAAACTACCTTCGTCATGAAATATAGATGGTCATCGGTAGGTTGGTTGATTTATTAATCAACCAACTACCGATACTCAAATGAGGTCCCCTTTGTTTGATTTATTAATTTTCAACTGGGGGAAAATAAAGTTTATGTATAAATGTATTTCCAAACAAAGTGATCATTCTTATTTTAACCGGATATTGTTTTAACAATCTTATCTATCTGGATATATTTTGACAAGTATGAATAAAAGTTAATCGAGTCTGTATCTTTAAATCTTTGAATAAGGTTTATGTCACACTGTAAATTAATTAGCTCTATTCGTAGATTTTTCTGGTATGTTATTATCGTCCGCTTTTAATGGTAATGAAAATAGCTTAAAATTGGACTCCAAATCATTAAATTTCTTAAATCTGCATTCAAATTCTCATCTATTAATACTATTTTTCTTGCATATTCTTGACATTTTTTCATTTGGGATAGAAGGGCAGGACATAAGACATAAAAAATATGTGAAAGTTTTTTTTATTTCAGTTGTGCTTCCCATGTTTGCGGTTTAACTGTAAAAGCTTTAATAGAATCATACGTGTAAGTGATAAGTTCTTTGCAGCCTTTATTTAGAACACTTAAATGGCCTTTTAAATAAACAACAAATGCTATATTTGTTATCCTTGTATCGTTATGTAGCTCAATTGATTTCATGAATCTGATTTGAATTTTTAAATAAAAAAATTGTTTTGTAATAAGTCTTTTTGATTTAATTATATCACCTCATTATTATTCATTTCTCCATACTCACTTTCAATTTCTTCAAACAATACAACAAATTCTTGATGATTCAGAGCTCCTTCATGAATGAAGTTTACTGTTTTGATTACCATTTCCATAATATCATCCATTTGCAAACTCTTAGTACAGTGTGCTTCTTGCTGAGTAATGCAATGGAATTGATAAAAAATATGCAAAACATATATTGAAAATTTTCTCCTTTCACTATATTTTTCAATTTTATCACTACTCTATTTTTTTTTAAACCAATTGTAGCAGCTGCTGGCTGCACTATCACTTGCAAATCCAACCATTCCCAATTGAATTTATATTTATCTGATACAGTTTTTATTTTTAAAAAAGTATTCTGTGTAATAATTTTTCCTTTTATAGGAATTATTTCTAGTAATTACTACTTTAAATTCATCAGTATTACTTTGTACGAAAACTGCAAGCTGTGATAATCTGTATGTCAGTATTCTCATCAACTGCTATTGAGAGTGCTGCAAAATCTATACTTTTTTTTCATTTAACTGACATCATATATCATTAATGATTTCATTAATACATTCTGCTACTGTGTTGACTGACAAACTGATATTTTTAAATAATTGTTGTGTGCCAGGGCAAAGATGTTCAGCAGATTTAATCAAACAGTCTTATGGTTTAACTTATGGGGGGGGGATAGACACAACAGAATGTAAAAGTTCTACCAGTGGTCAGCTGGCAAATAAATTTACTGATTTTATCGGCATCCTACCTTAGCCCATTCATGTTAGCATACAAGGTGTATAATTTTTTTATTTAACTGATATCATAAATCTGTTTATTTTATTTCTTTTTGATTCAATAGCGGTCTTGCATATAAAATCAACCCATGTGTTTTTAATGTTATGTTATTCATACATATATTTTAAATAATCATTTCCCAAGATGCAATGATTAATTTTCTTTCCCCCCCTTAACTTCTGCAAGTTGTCAGATCACTGCTATATATATGTTACATGCGTGCTTCTGACTGTGTGCTAGTGCTAGCTTTGAACTCAGTTGGAATGTAATGACTTCTGAAATTTTTTTAGTGCTTTTCTGTTTTCTTAATAAATACTAGATTGCAACTAACTGCCCAATGGATTTACGTTACTTCAAAGTCTATAAGCACTGTATAGAAACAAATACATAACTGAAATATATTGGCAGGCCACATAAAATTGCTTTGGGGGCCCGCCAGTTTGAGACCACTTTTTAAAGAATTGTATCATATACAGCTCTTTAAAAATTTTACAATAGAAAATAAATATGCTGTGATTAAAAGATTAATTGATTAAAATGTACAAGGTTACAATTAAAGGAAATGATAATATATATAACAAATGGTCACACAATGCTGTCAAATTATATGAATTAACTAGAATGGTAACTAGATTATGTTTTTAGACTAAGAATGAATATTATTAATTGGACTTTTTTTCATAAAATATATGTTAAGAAATGTACCAAAAGATATCAAGCTAATAAATGCATTGAAAAATTTATTCAATTTCCTATGATTGTAATGGTAAGGAAGAGGAAATTTAATAACTGGAATTAAAATTTTGTGATAAAAGCCCCTTTCTTTTTGTTCGAGCAACAAAACTAACTAAAAGGGACTGCTACAGTTTTTTTGGGGAGTCAAGGTTACAGAATGTTATTTAGCATTCTTATTGTTTAACAAATAAGGTTAAAAATTAAATGAAGGAACAAAGCAGAAAACAATTAGCAGTCATCAAACAGTGCAGCTATGGAATTTTGTCATTCTGTGTGGCATAAAATCAACATCATCCACACTGATATGCAAATTACCAGTTTTCACTTATGTTGCAATTGAAGTGGCATAAGAGCTAGTAACTTATTTTTCAAATTTAAACTATATGTTCTTTAGCAAAAGGATTAACAGAAGCACTACATGTGTTTTTTACTACAATTTTTTTATGTATAATTTATGCAAATTTCCTTATTTATAGTTCATTTAACTGATCAGTTTTGTAAGTAATTGCTTTATTGTCTTCATGTATCGTATAAAATTTAAAAAATCTGTATGTAAGTTATTTATATTAGACAAAAGCAAATTTATCACAATATCACAAAAGTGGTCAAAATTCAGTCTTAAATTTAGACAAACATATGACCTAGGATATTTTTTGTGACCTCTTAAAGAAAGTACATATATGTGGATCTTGAAATATGTTCTAGAAATTAAAGCAACAGTATATAAATCCAGGTGTAAAGTACCAGGGTTAGTTTTGCGTTAAAATTATAAATAATAAATAAATAAAGAAAACTTCTTTTTCATGGCACTTTTGGGAAATATGGCTTTTTTTAGTGAAATACCAGTCAGAGTTAAGAGGAAAAAAATACATGTTAAGAGTAATAAGCAAGTGAATTTAAATTTTTTAAAACAAGTTGCTTAAAAAAGCTTAGTGTGATTAAATACATGAGAAATGGCAAATCTGCATGGTAGATAGTTTATTAGTAAAAAAGATGATTTTCAAAAGAATTAAAAAAAAAAAAAACTTTATGAAATTTCTTTTATTTTTAACTCTTAAGTAATATTCAGGACTACAGCATGTGGGCTCTTAATAGAATGCAGAGAAGTATTTTTAGTGTGATTGTAAAAAAAAAAAAAAAAGTCTTATGTAGAGCTTGAAAATTAAAATCATTAATTTTTATCAAAATTTTGCTTTTTGTTATTGAAAATGTCAAAGGTTGTGACATTCAGGAATTTTTCACTTTTTGTTTAGCTCGAGATATGCATTTATATTGTTGGCCTCGCAGAAAGAAATTTAAATGAAACACATTATTTGTATTCACCCATTTTTCAGAATAAAATTCCTTTATTATTCTTGAGAAGGCATTGTCTTTCTTTAATTAAACTCCTTAGTTACTGACATTTGCTTATATTTTGTAGTATGATTGCAATATAAAATAAAATCTTTACCACTTCAGGTGAATAAGATAGGAAGAGGGAAAATATTACAGAATATATTTAATTTTGAAAATAATTAAATGTATGAGGGTAGTCAAATATGAATAAGCCTTTAAAAAAGTGTTGTAGAAAAAATCTACATTTCTGCAAAATTTTCTAGTCTTCTCCTCTTATGGTATACTTTTCTCAGGTAGTTGGTAGTTTTTCTTTTGGTTTTCATAGAATAAAGTTCGACAGATATCTAAAAAGTTACGCACAGCGGTTTCCACTCATTTGTTGGTCGTGCATCCCAGGTGCTTCTTTGAGGGGTCAAAACTTGAAAATCCAGCCGCAAAAAACAATAATCAACACTTTCCTCACAGGCAGTCGAGTTTTGGCTTTCACAGCGATTCCTCTTCCATTCTATGGTTAACAGGTTTTGATTCTGGTGTGTAATGATGTTTCATCACAGGTGATGATATTACACAGAAAAAGCCCCCTTCATTAAACAAGTTTGAAGCATTTGAAAAATGAAAACTCGTATAACTTTTCAATCATCATTCACCATGCATGTTCAATCATCATGCATGACATTGTGGAGATGGGCTTGATTTATTATCCATTCACAGACCTTCCTTGAATTTATGGGTTTGATTTG
Source organism: Stegodyphus mimosarum (assembly GCA_000611955.2). NCBI lineage: Eukaryota > Metazoa > Arthropoda > Arachnida > Araneae > Eresidae > Stegodyphus > Stegodyphus mimosarum. Next base: position 36,493 of record KK112043.1, on the reverse strand, counting down.
TTATCCATTCACAGACCTTCCTTGAATTTGTTACATTAAATCTTGATTCTTGACTATCAAAGAGTACCGTCCTAAACTGGGTCTAGTTTGTTTTCAGGGGTAAGAACCTTTATAATTTTGCATTGTTCAATAGAGATGGACACACGGCTTCTTTTAACTCTAAAGCTACATAATCTAACGACCTCAGCTGTCTAACCATATGTAAATATCCTTCCTGAGGCTTAGCCAATAAAGCATTGTTTAAATGTAATAGCCTTATATACATACTTATCAAATATGTTATTCTGAAATTCAAAATATATTTCATAGTTCAGGTCTCCCTATAGATCATCAAATCTTTCAATTTTTATCTTTATTAAGGAAAATGTTCCTCAACAATAAACAAAATTTATTGAATTAATGAAACCTAAATTGTGAAAATTTCATTCCCTACTCTCAGTGACTTTCAGCATAATTTTTCGTATTAAATTTTACTTTATCTGAATAGTCTGTCTACTGTAAATATTTCAGAATTTTTCGTGAAAATTCAAGCAGTTTTTAATCAGTTAATATTTGTACTTAATTTTGTTTTATTTTAAAATATTGCACATTACTAATTTTATCATGCAATTACTATTAATTTTATTTTCGTCATGTTTAAAAGTTCTTTGATAAAACTTTTCTTCCCACTGTAGATTTTCTCAGTGTAAACGTGTAAGAAAATTTTGAAATGAAATTAGCCAGAGAACATAAAATTTAGAATATCTAATTAAATATTGATATATTTTACATCAGAATCACATTATAAATTGTTTTATGAATCATGTGTTATAAAGTAAGTTTAAACCAGTTTGAAATTACCATCCAAAACCTTGTGCAAACTCCTGGCTTTTATGTGAGAAAGATATCCCAGTTTATAATATTTCAAGGTTAGCAACTGTTATAATTACAGAATCCTGAACAATTCTTAGTTCTAAAAAGTAATATTCATGGAAAATATTTTTAGGGTGTAATGTAAAAGAGAATGTGATTTTATAAAGTTTTGAACAAAGCAATATCTTTTTTCTCTTCCTTTCTCAAATTTATGTAATTTAATGTTACTTTTATCTCCTTTCTATTATAATCCATAAGTTCTCTTTATGTTAGCTATGTTTATTTTGTATGTGAAATATTTTTGTTTGTGCGAACAAGAATTTTTTGTAATGTTTTCTCAGGTACAATTGCAATCGATACGATGAGAGAGAAGCCAGATCGGCACGAGATGCCCAGGAGAAGTCTCGAGCAGCGTTACAGAGATATCTATTTTACTGTAATCGTTACCTGAATCACATGCAGAGCTTGAAATTTGAGCACAAGGTTGGTAATTTTTTCATGCATAAAAATTTCTTTAAATAATTGCATATAGTTAACACCCTTTCCATTTATAGTTTTATGTAAAAGTCTTGTTTTTCTTCCATTAATAGCTCTATGCTTCAGTGAAGGATAAAATGGAGGAAATGCAGCAACAAAATATGTCATGGATTGAAGTTCAATTCTTAAAAATTGCAGTGGATATTTTGTGTCAATGTCGGCAGACTTTGATGTACACTTATGTCTTTGCATACTACCTTAAAAGAAACAATCAATCTGCTATTTTTGAGGTAAGTACGGTTTGGAATAGTGTCAATAGCAAATCTGGGAAATATAAGTACCGTAATTTCAGGTAGATAAGCCGCCTTGGCATATGTACTGCAGCAAAGCATTCCGAAACATTGCACTTAATATTCATTTTATGAGTCATTCCTCTTCATACTGATGTAATCATCATTTATAACATTTACAACAAAACTAAGGAAAATAATATATAAATAAACAAACATTATTTGAAATTGTCAAAAATGAACTCTTCTGATTTCTGACAGCCATTATTTTTATGGGTAAACTTTGCTTATCACCATAAATTACCGTATGATGTAAAACTAATATGTAAATTAGGTAATCAAACAGAATTTTATAATTAAAATAAACTACATTTATTTGTACAAAGCGTTCAGAATCCGACTCATCAATGTCAGAATTAAATAATTTAATAAATCATCAATTTTACTTTCATCACTCTGTTCTAAATCATTTCTTCCATTGTCATTGTTATCATTTTCATTTTCATCTTCAATGATTTCCAAATGAATGAAAGCTGATACTCGGACTGATTGCTACAAAGTAGTGAAACACATGTAAAAATTTCTCTGTCTTCTGTGATCCATTGAAGAAAATGTAGACAAAACCACAAAATTTGTCAACAAGGACATGTTTAAATTACACTGAGCCCCACCTACTATAGTTAGGTGAGCTTCACAGGTATTTGAATTTATTGAACTGTCTGAGTTCTTGATGTCAGGCTAAAATGTCACAGTGAATTCTAAATTAACCCTTTCATTTGTGCATAACTTACTATGTAAACTAGAAGTTTTAAAGATAGAGGGAAAATAACATTTTTGTAGATATCTTCTCCTTCAATGGCCAGACAGCCCAGGATACACCCTTGCTTTCCTCAGAATCAAATTCCAAGCTCTGCTATCCTTGGCCGTGGACATCCAGTTAGTTATTTTTAAAATTTTTAAGTCTGTTTCCAAACAGTTCCTTTAGATATGCCATAGGCCAAAATATTCAACTCTTAAACGTGTGTAAGCCGCACCTTATCTACCTGAAATTACAGTACATAAGGTCTAAATCAATAGTAGTTGCAGTTTGGAAAATGTATCTGTCATGTTTAACAATCTTAAATCTTGTCAAATTTTTTTGAAAAAAGGAATTAGGCTTTTTTTAAAATTAATTTAAAATTTTATATTTACTTTTAACTGCTACCAGAGGTATTTTGCATTTATATTTTTCTAATTAGGGTTTTTTTTTTAATCATTTAAATGCTAGGAGTGGTTTTAAGTTTCATGATATTGTTGTATTCCAAATTTTTACCAAGCACTTCTTGTGAAAGTCTGTAAGCACAGCTGATCAGGTTTCTTCCTTGGTATATCACACACACACAACGTGTATGATGCAATTTTTCAGCAATTATCATTATTCTTTTTAATATTACAATGTTAGTTTGAAGGCACTGATGTCCCTCAAATATAAAATGTAATTTAAGAATGTCTTTTTTGTTTTGTATTGTCTAAACAATTCATCATTAAAAAAGGGGGGAAGAGGTAAATTTTGAATTAATAGGTCTACTTGTATGCAGGGTCTATATTTTTTTCCCTCTTATTATTAAACTACAGGCAGCTAAAAATGTCCACCATAACTTTTTCAAGCATGATATGCTCTACAGTCCAATATAAAAATTAAATAACTACAGGATTGGAGAATGTTTTTTATAAGAAGGACATATATAAGCCATGAGTATGTTCCTTCTTCAAAAATTAACCTAAAATTCAAAACCCATATATAAGTAGAAGTAAGGGAGGGGGAAATGCATTCAAACATGTTGATTTGAAGATGAAAGTTTTGCCAATCAGATAAAACGGGTGGATTATTTTCCATTCAGATCATCATAAGTAAAATGCCAGTCACTAGCGATGTCAATTTTAACTCTGTTATCGCTGTCTGAAGTTAGCACATTTTCCCTTTCATTTGCTGTCTTGTATATGATCTGTGGTATCTCCGCTAGTTTTATTTTTCGTGCCACTTTATTTTTTATCTGAAAGATGAGCAGAAAGAGAATTTTTGTACAGCCAGTTTCAAATCACTTGTCATCAAGACCACACACCAAACCAGCACTATAAATTATTTCAAAAGTAAAACAACTCATTTCATTTAAAATGAATGTTTTCATAAATTTAAGAAATATAAACTGTGAAAAAAAAATTTGCAGTATTTGGCAATTTATCGTTTACACCTGGATAATGGAAATGTGCCTACATTTTGTTAAATCTGTATATAAGCTGACTTCTGTAACATAGCTTTAGAAAAAGTTCCAAAAATTTGAGGCTTATGTACTGAAATATACAGTATGTCCAGTAAGGCTAAGCAGACATAAAGATGTTCTCCAGTCATGCTAACATTTTTACAACATAAAATACAGTCTTGGAGGTCCAAAGAAATCTGAACAATGTACATGAGCTTGCAAGTGATTATGACCAATTAATAGATAAAGATGAGACTCCAATAACTTAAGCGAGATCATTTTGAGTACTGGCTTGTCAGCAGCTATCTGCATATACGGAATTGCTTGATTTTTACAGGTAATTTAAGAATTTTTTTTACATTTCTTAACTTAGGAGGCGAGTGAAGAAGGCTTAGGAGAGATGCTTCTTTTCCAAGTTTATATGTGTTTTCATTTCCAGGCAAGTCACTATTGCTAAAAATCAACTGAAAAACCACTTCTGTATGAAAATAGGAGAGTGTTAGTGGGAATATGTGTAAATGATCTCTTATTTCCTAATGAAAACAAGTACCTGTAGTAGAAATTCTCCAAGGCAAAGCAGTATAAAGAAGCATTCTGCTTTCTGGAAGAAATGACTGTTGTAACTTTGGTAATGCTGTCTGAAGCTAGCACATTTTCACAATTCGTTTGTTTTGCATACAATCTGTCATATCTCTGCTAGCCTTATTTTCCGTGCCACTTTATTATTTGTTTGAAAGATAAGTGGGAAGAGAAATTCTTTTACAGCAAATTACAGGTGACTGAGTGTAATGAAAATTCTAACAGTGTGGGTGCTGCATAACGAAAAATGCTTCATGAATGAAACACGTGTTCAAGAATGGAGAATGCAAGATGCAAATTTCATCAGCATCAGATTTTTCATTTGGGCAATAACGTGCCAAACTAGCATTATAAACAATTTTGAAAATAAATTAACTCATTTTATTTAATTTTTTCCCATAAACATAAAAAATATAAGCTAAAGAAATAAAAAGTGCAATATTTGGTAGTTTATCGTTTGTGCCTGGCTGACAGAAAAGTGCTTACTTTTTTGCGAGATTAGTGGATCTGTATATAAGCTGACTCCCATATTTTAGCTTTAAAAAGTACTTGCAAGTAGCAAATTAAATATGTTCACTCCAAAGCAAAGTAGTATAAAGAAATATCTACAAGTTTACATTTTCAATTCCATGCAAACAATGATGTCTAAAATTGACTGAAGAACTATTTCTCTGCAAAGATAAGAGAGAGTAGTAGGAATATGCGTAAATGTTCTGAAAAACATTGAAAACATTAGAAAATGCAAGAAACTGTAGTAACAAATTTAAAAAATAATATTGAAATAATATTGCATTGAAAAAATAATATTGCGTTTCCTAACTGTAGTAGCAAATTAATTATATTCTCTCCAAAGCAAAGCAGTATAAAGAAATATCCTGTTTTCTGGAAGAATGACTGTCTTAAAAAAGTTCAATTTTATTTTATTGTAAAATGATGGAGAAAGGGCAGGTGGCGCAGTGGATAGCGCAGCAGCACTGCAGATCCGGGGCTCGATTCCCGGGCTGGGCAAGGTGTAAGTCCACTTTCATCCCTTGAGTGGGTCGATAAAATGAGTACCAAGTTCACTTGGGGACTAAACACCAGGGATCCTGTGACAAGCTGACCACTTGTGCAGGGCATATGCTCGCGCACCTCAGAGCCCACGGTCTAGAAAGCAGATTTCAAAGCGCTGCCGACATTGGCTCTCTAAGGGCTGTTGCACTGCTGAGTTTAGTTTAAAATGATGCTCATTTAGAATGATGCTCCTTAACAAACCACTAGTGTAAAACAAGGGTCAGAAAATAAAAAAAAAGGAACGGAAAAATGTTCGAATAATAGCAGTGTTAATAAATGTTATCGTAATATATTATAAAGCCCGAAATTTGGACATCCAATATCTGGAATGATCCAAGATCCAAACTTATGGATCACCAGCACCCCTCCTTTTTTTTTTTTTTTTTTTCCCCCCCTTTTTTTTTTTTTTTTTTTTTTTTTTAAGCTTTTAATCTTGTGCATTTGGTATATTTTTTCATAATAAAATGGGGAGAGTTTTGATTCTTAATTTCTCTTTGACATCAATCTTGTGAATAATTTTTGTTGTTTTTTTTGCTTTCATCAATCGCATGGCTGTCATCATACCTCAGCTCGAGAAGTTACTCATGCAGTGATGTCTAAAAGTTTATTTTAAAAATTTTTAATAGTAGTAATTGAATAGAACATTTTAACCTTTTATGTTAACATTACACTTGGAGGTGATCACGGACTTCAGATTAACATGTGTAAAGTGTAGAGTCCGTTGACGAGGAGACATTTTACAGAAATTTCTTTCCATATGCAATGGAATTTTTGAAGAAATTTTGAGAAGTGGTTATAAATGAAGATGAGGTAACAGCAGTCCTTTATTTGCAATGACAATGCTCCAGTCGTCAAATCAAGTAACAGATAGCAAAATCTAGTTTGGTTCTAAATCATTAAAGTATCGTATCACTATCGATAGTGAAGAAAATGCCAGACAGGTTGTTGAGAATGAAAAAATTTTGATTGACAATTTAGTGGGAATTCTCAGCATGCAATAGCATGACTTGAGCAGTGGAACTTTGTAACTAAGCAAGAAATTATATCTCTCTATAGAATTAAAGAGAAAATATTAGCATAAAAAATGAAGCAAATTAACCCTCCGAGCATTAGAGGTTTAGCCCTGAAATTTCAAAGTTCCTGAAAATGTCATGAATAAGTGTTATTTTCTGGATTTTAATTAAAAAATGACTCTCTCATTTTGTACCTTGATTTCTTTTCTTCCAATATAAATCCAACCGAAATCAGATACATTAAAAAATAGCAGAAATTTTCATGTGTAATGAATATAGAAGGCAGCCTTCTATACGGAATAATCCGGCCATAACGCTGAGAGGGTTAAACAACTTACATTGAAAGAAGTATTTAATAAAGTAAATAAATAAATATATAACTTTTTTAAAAACATTGATTCTCTTAAGGTCATAAATGATCCATTATTTCATAAACAATCACTTGAGTGATCTTTGAGCTTTCACCAAATCGTAGGTATACCATATGGAAATTCAGAACATGTTCCCTTCATCCACATTTATAAACTCTCAATATGCTCTTTGCACACTTTGTTCGGGACCCATGATTTATCTTCTTCACAAATTTTCACTTTAAAGTAGGCTTGCCTCATAAATGTACTTATGTTTGTCCTTTGACTGAGAATGGTAAAACTGCCACATATATAATAAAACAAATCAGGGCTGTTTAAGAATTACAATGCCAGCTGCCAGAAGTAGACATGAGGAAAGGATTCAGTTCATATATAAATAAAAACTAAACACTGCTAACCTTGTATATAGACTAGAACTCACATGCAACATCAGAATACACTTAACTGTATCAGAGCAACACACAACATCTCACAACACATGTATTTCAGGCATAACTGAACTAATCTAAACAAATATGTACCTGTCGCTCATCTGTGATGCTGGCGTCATTCACCGAACACTAATTGGAGGGTTTATGTCAGCCTGTAGGAGAACAGTAATACTTCCTATGATCCACACTTGATGCCATCTGAGAGTGTTTACATTCTCATATGGTCAAGAGAAAAAAACTTGGCATGGTTGAAAACTAATTATGGGTTTGAAATCAGCATGCCTGTTTAACTCTAAAACTGCTCAAAAATCAAATGCAACTGAAATTGTGTTACAAATTGTTCCTTGGTATAATAAATAAAACTAATGATAAAATAACTAATAATAATAAAAGAAATACCTTTTGTATTTTCTGGTCCTTTATAAATTATGATAGGGGAAATAATATAAAAATAGCTATCCAGGAAGAGTATTGTTTTAAGAAATATGTCATTTAGACAACATATAATCTTAGCATAGATGAGAATTTGAGCATAAACTGCATCAAAATACATGTTCTTTTAAATATTGTTCACTTTGTGATAAGCAGGTAATATATTTAAATAATTAATTTTATGTCTTCTGAAGTTTAATTTAATGCTAATAACAAATGTATTAAAGTTGTACATTTTTTATTGAAATCATTGAATTTTAGCATACTTAATTTTATTCTTAAAAATTTTTAGCACAATCAGAGAGATCTAGAGAGTGCAACAGAGACATTGTCTGAATATCTAGAACGTGATATCACACAGGAGAACCTCCTAGATATCAAGCAAAAGGTTCAAGATAAGTATAGGTACATGCATACCTTCATTTTTATAATATTATTTTCTGAATATTCAACAATATTTTACAAGCATTCATTGAAGAAAGATTCAGTACAGTATCCATCACTTATTAAAATTGCTTCCCAAACAGAGTGTATTAGATTTGTGTGTTGCAAATCATGATATCAGTTGTAAACTTTGTCGTAAAATAATAGCTAATAGTTAATCTAGTGATAAATCCTAAAATAATAATTAAAAATTAATGCTAAAATTAAATTATTTATGCAATTTTGAAATTCATTTTTAATTACATTTTTTATCAAATATTGTCTCATACAAACAGTTATTCTATCTGTCTTTGTTTCATATTGTTCAACAATTTTTCAAATGTATTCTCAATTTTGTAAAACTATTGATAAGATTTTTGATCAGCATTTAAGGGTTTTTCTTAGAATTTGCAATGTATTTCTAAATTTGATTGATGTTGGCATATCATCACTTTCTCTTTATAACTTTCTCTGTCAGTGTCTTCAATTCTTACAACAAATGACTGTAGAAGTGTTTTATGCAAGTTGTCTTAATATTTTTGGAAATTGCCATAAATTATAAAAATTAATCTTCATAACTTCCCTCGCTGATTTCTCAAATATTACCTATAGCTTGCATTTAATCTGAGCCATCTTCATAAGAGCCACATTTTCAAAAACATTAACCCCTTGTATTGACTATGATATGCATGGCCTCTATTAGAGTTATTGACTTGCTTATCTCCTTCAAAGTGCTTGCTTTTTCACAAAATTCAGTTCTGTTCATCATTTTCTGAACATCTCTTCTGTAATGACATTTGAAAGCTTTTATAATACCCTTGTCTAATCATTTACCTAATCTACCTTTGTCTAAAGGCTGAATGTTAGATGCTGTACTATACAGTTATCTAATTAGTAAAATTACTTTTGTCTTTTTCAGTTCAATGTTCATTTCAAAAGAAATATTAGTAAATATATTACTTGCATCCATGAGTTTTTTTTTGGGGGGGGGCTATTAGAGAATCTACTCAAGAATTATAGAGGTAAATTCTTGAGTCCTTTCAAATATCGAGATTTCCTGCCTTTGTCAATAATCAGTACTGTCTTCATAATTGTTGGACCCATACTGCACATTAGTAACACAGTAACTAATTTTTTCAATTTCTTAAACCAACTGCTGCTTCACTATTAAATATTAATGTATGTGTAGGTAATGATCTGTAATATAATTTGGTTCCATCTACATTATAAATTTGTGGTTTGTATTCATTTAACAGCTAACTTATATGTTATTTATCCAGCTATATGATGATCTTTATGCAGCTATATGATGATCTTCCTTCTCATCATGCAATTTCTAATAAACGGTGATGGATTTTTCTTGATTGGATGAAAATTATCCATTGTTTGAAAAACCAGATGCCTTGTTTACAAGGAAGATTAACATGTATGAGTAGTAACAGTCATATGTATAGTGTAACAGCTAACGCTCCTGGTTTTTCTACATATCTCCTAGTAAATCACTGAATTACTAGTCAGACTTGCTTCTAATTACATCACTAAAACACAGGGGGTCCTAGTTGCTAAATCCTGGTTGATGCCAACTTATTGTTTGTTCACAGTTACTTTGACAGAAGTTTTCCTTCCCTATTCAGGATTTTCTCAGAAGAAAATTACAAAATGAAATTAGCTAAAGAATTTAAAATTTGCGATTAATATATTTTATATCAGAATCATAACATAAATAGTTGAATAAACTGAATCATGTAATAAAATAAATTTAAATGAAACTTGAGTTCTTTAAAATGATGCTACTGTGCAGGGCAAAAACCTCCCAGAAACTCCCAGTTTTTCATATTTCAAGGTTGGCAGCTATGGCATTGTTTAATATCTTAAAATAATTTTATAGGTATGGTTTATTAAATTAATCAAAAAAGGGAAATTTTAATATTCTTTACAGATAATTTAAGCTTTAGCAAATAAGCATTAGCAAGCCATTTTTAGAATATATATTCTTTTGTATCACTTAAAAATTGAAAAGATATTCTGCAATAAAATCTATTTTAACAGTAATTAATAAATTTTTTTGTGAAAATCATTATGAGATTTGTATAAATATTAACGAATTCTAAAGGGGGAACCAGTTTAAATAATTTTCTGAATGAAAAAGAAAGAATGTCACCATTTTTATAAGCTTTTATTTAACTCATTCATGGTGTTTGCCATTGATTTTTAACATACTTCCTGATCATATGTTTAGTTCAAATTTTGTACACATAGTGTTTGTGGACGGCAGTATAATGCAGTGATTTTTCAAAGTTCTATTTAGATTTTTTTTATATTTAATGTTTAAACGATTAAAAATTTCATCAAATAAAGTGGGAAAAAGTATAAATGAAATTTGTATCAAATTTTTATCATAATTTTGGATTTTGGGAGTGAATTTTTTAAAATCAGATATTTTTTCCAACTATTTGACGTCTGTGATTTTAAAATTTCAACATCTGAATATTTATTGGTTGCAAAGTTTTTGAATTTTCATGGCTTATAAAATAAACTTTTTTCCTCTTTTAAAAAAGAATAAAATCCTTTTATCAAACTTTGTGGTTTTCTACACATTTAAAAAAAAATATGCTCTGATGTGAAACAGAATTGAGAAGCATCGTATCTTGTTTCAGCATTGCCGTGAAACATAGTTTCAAGGTTATGATGCCATTAGGTAACATTTTCTTTCTTGCTTCCATGATTTAAATGAAGTTTATATGAGATTTTAACACAGTTTCTGATTTTTTGACAATATAACTGGATTGTTTCAACTATTTGATGTAGCAGAATTGTTGGAAGTAAAAAAAGTGTTTATTATTCATTGTTGCTAAAAAATGATTTTTCAGTTGAATAATATGATTGATAATGTGGCATAGAGACTAAAAGGATGGAAACAAAAATCATATTTGAACTAAAAGAAGAAAAATAATTAATCATATATTGTAATGGGAAGAAGAAATTAAATAATTCTTTTTACAAAAATCATTTACAATTTTATAATACAAATAATCAAAGCTTAGGTGCCTAAATAATAAATCGAGTTGTCAAAAGTCTAAATCATTAAATTAATAAATTTATTAAAGGTGCCCAGCATTTTTATTATTTGTGGTATTAAATCATAGATGGATTTTGAAAAAGTAATTAAAATAAATGGGAATAAAACTTGTTTTTATTAAACTATATGAAAAATTATTTTTCATCTAGTAGCTCATTAATTATAAGTTTAAATAAAAGCTAATTTATAGAAACTTTTTTTTAAAATTTAAATTGAAGTTCTTATTTTTTTCTGCTTAAAATGTAAAATTCATGCATAATTTTATTAATTAAATATTTAAAATGCATGTTTTACTAGTACTGATGTATGAAATAAAGTACAAGGACTTTTAGATTTAGAAAAAAATTATATTGTGGTCTTTCCTTTGAAAAGTAATTTTATTAACTATGTAATATAAGTATTTTCAATATAAGTATTTTCATTAAGTATTTTCATAGCCTTTTTAATTCCTCCTTCCCCCCCCTGTCTCCTTTAGGTATTGTGAAAGTCGGTGCAAAGCCTTGCTTGAACATGTCCATGAAGGTTATGAGAAAGATTGGTGGGAGTACATTGACTGAGATTTAAGTCCCAACTCTCTTCAAAATTCCTGAAAACTCGAGTGATGGGATGAAATTGATAAATGACTCACCGAGATCCCCACGTCCAAAAAATTTTTTCTGTAGGATTATATTACTGCCACGGACAATAAACTTAAAACTTTATATTTGTGTATGTGTGCTGAAATATGAAGGATAAGCCATGTATCAGAGTAAATTTTTAACTAGTGAGTATCATTTTCAGCCATGGTGGGAGAAAAATCAGAAGCCTCTTATTTTGGCTTTATTAAGATTGTTGAAATAGTTATAAATAATTTTTATAATACTTATGTATGAATGTTATGAACTCCAAGAGAAAATGGTTCAAGCCATATTTTTCTTAATCCTTTCTAATACTCATTGAAACAATGATAACATTAATTTTAATCCACTTTTCTCTTACAGTAAGGGGCCATTTTGTTGCAAAATATGATTTGGTAAATATATTATGGTTCTTTTAAATTTTGTATCATTTATTTATTTTCTTTGTTCATAATTTTTCATCCTGCTAATAAAACATACAACTTTGAGTTAAAGCACGCATTAAATTTAGAATGCCTTTATGTTTTTATAAACTGGACGTCTGGTTTTGGTGCATATGTATATGTATGCCTAGGAATTAAGGCAATTTTTCCTGGCACTGTTTATTTGGTGTTTTGCCATTGAGGATGGCAAATATGAATTAAGATCTGTAACTTTCCCAGTTTTCTTCAGTGAATTTTTCCATGTGTATAAAGCATGTTAGTAGTGCTCAGTCATTTGCAATGACTTGTTTATTGGCTTGTTATTGAAAAAAAAATGTGAGCTGTGATTATAAATGTTTCATTTTTTATGGCATGGAACCTTTCCACAATTTCATTTTGAAATGTATTTTAATTTTAATGTTTAAGTGAGTGAGGTGCTAGGTAATTCTGAAGTGGTGTCAGCTGAAGAGATATATGAGTAAATTAGTATGGAAACATCCTCTTTTGTTCCATGTGTATGTACCTAACAAGTGAAAAATAATAGATGTAGAATTTTAATTATATGAAGACAACTGTGTTGTGGAATGTGCTGACAACCAAAGCCCTGAAGACTCCAACGAACCATCTTGTTCTGGAGTGTACAAAAGTTGTAACTAAAGCTGACTATAATAAAAACTAATCTAAAAATAAAGCTTTTATTTATAAAGTATTTGTTTCATTTTTTTTTAAATCAAGAATGCAGATATTTCAATGTAATTATCTTTCCATCAGTACAAAAATATGTTTTTGGATGAAAATATTTGAATTTTAATTGCTTTAATGCTTCTTAAATGATCATTCATCTACTCTGTTGTTATGATGATCTTCTGAGTTTTGCATTCCTTTATTTAGCCCCCTACTCTTCTCTCTCCCCTCTTATACACTTATCATAAATTAAGGAGAAATCACAAAAATAGCTATAACTCCCTCAAAAATAAGCCAAACTGTGTAAAATTTTAATATGTTGCCAAGTAAGAGTAGCTGATTATAACTGCAATATGCAAATCAGTGGCACTGCACTCCGAAAACATCATCTGCGAGGAGCATAAAAGTCCATATTTGAGAGCAATCCCACATATTTCACTGTGATAGTGACATCAGAAATCTGAGAGAGCCAATTCGTAACAATGGTCTCCTGGCATCATTTGCCTGTAGAGCCATTGCAAAACTAAAGGCAGGACAAAGACAAACAGAAGTGGCCAGATGGCTAAATGTGAGTTCTTCTGTGGTTCATAGACTTTGGAGGCAATTTCAAGTGACAGATTTGGCATCTAGGAGGTTCAGCCAAGGACGGCCAACTGCTACGACGAGCGCTGGTGACTGATATTTGACATTATGTGCATGCAGGAATAGAACTGCTACTCCGACTCTTCTTAGATTCTCCCTTGCTGCAGCCACCGGAAGGTTGGTGTCACCAGCCATTTGTGTGCCGCTCACATCATGCCATGAGCAGGGACAGTTTGCAGTGGGCACAATAATATGTCCACTGGATGCCTGATCAAGGAGGGCTGTTCTCTTTACGATGAGTCCAGGTTTAGCCTAGAAAGCGATAGTAGGTGTTATTTGATATGGAGAGAACCTGGAACCTGTTATCATCCATCAAACATCCGTGAAAGAGATGCATACGGGAGAGGCAGTGTCTGTGTTTGGGGTGGCATCTCTTTGGGTGGACGCACAGACCTCCATGTCTTTCCAAGAGAAACCGTGAATGCTCAGGTTTATAGAGATGACATCCTTGATGCTCATGTGTGCCCATGTGCTGGGGCAATACGTGTGCAATACGACAACGCAAGACCACACAGGGCTTGCATCATAGATTATTATCTTCAACAGGAACAATTATGTGCATGCAGTGGCCAGCTCGATCCCCGGACTTGAATCGTATCGAGCACGTTTGGAATGCTTTAGGAAGACTTCTAGCTGTCCCAATCTGCCCCTCTTGCCGCGCTTGCAACTGCTTTGCAAGAGCAATGGCTCTTGTTTCCTATGGAACTGATAGACTGCATAATTGAAAGCATCACACATCGCTGTATGTGCTGTATTGCTTCTAGAGGCAATCATATTTCATATTGAAGGTACTTTTCATATGGCAAATTGACACCTTCGATTTGTTCATTTTATGCATTTGCTAATTTCTATACTACCACAATTTTCTGGCAATTTTTTTTTATGTTATTTGATACCTTATTATGTGTTGTATATTGTGAGTAAGTTTCATAAAATTCTACATGTAACTTTTTCACTAATTGTGTTTTTTCCATAATTTATGATAACTAGTGTATATATATAATTTGAAATTCCATATTGTGAATATTTACAACATTCCTTGGAAATGAGCCAACATTTAACATCTATTTAAAAAGTTCAAATGTCTTTTGTAATCAAACAATAATTTCACATTTTCTCGGATTTCAGGTGTTTTATTTTTAAAAAGTATTTTTTAGATGCTAGTTGAAATGCAGTAGGTGGAAAATGAGTGATGTGTGCTAGTCACCTAATTGTATGCATGTCTTCTACATGAAGATCTTTCATAATCTATCTTTCTAGCTTTCGTAATCAATATATGTGGACTGCGCAAAAAAAAGGGGGACAGTTCTACATCTCCTGTTCTACTGGGTTGATTGATGAAATTCCGATTGTGTTTTTTACGTCTCAAAAGCACCACTTAGGATATATATTAGATTTGTATATAGCATTCTTCAAATATAGGTATTTTGATGCAAACTCGGACTTTTCTGAAATGATATGCCAATTTTTTTTCACATTTCAATTCTACAACTCAAATTATGCCAAACTCCAAGTTTTGTAAAACTTGCACAAGTAGTTTTTAAAAAATTAGCTCTCAAAATTTTAGCTCCTCATTATTAATTAAATTTTGTATGTATTTATAAATATATGTATTTTTTTATGAAACGTATTTAATTCCTTCCTACGCAGTTCGAAATTTAGGTTCATTCCAAATAAAATTCACCCATTTTTAAAAATTTGTATTTTTAAATAATTTATAAATTTTTCGAAAAATATTTTGAACTATAACCTATAAAATTTTTACAATCGTCTTAAAGTAGATGTATTTCTAAGCATACCTGCAAAAAATTAGAGCTTTTTATTCAAAATTTCCCAAGATATATGTGAATTTATATATTGGCGCATTTTGAAATTTGGCATATTTGTTGAAAGCGATAATAACGAAAATGTGGTTTATGCACTTTGTTAAAATTATTTGAAAGTATGAACAATGTGACTTTTTTCCCACTCATCCACAATGTGAAAAGGTAGGAACGATATAACTTTTTTTTTTTCCGCTCCTGCGCAATGGAATGGAAAGGAAATTAGGTTGCCATATATTAAAAAGTTTGCCGAGTGAATTATTCTTGCCTCAAACTGAAAAAAATGTGCCAAGTTAAATTTTTTAATTTCTCTGAAAATTTTGCACCAAATTTTAAGAAATTTAATATTTAAGCATAATTTGAGTCGTAGAATCGAAATATGGAAAAATATTGGTATGTTATTTCAGAAAAAGTCCTATTTTGTGTCAAAATACCTATATTAGAAGAAAGCTGTATATAAATCTAATATATATCCTAAGTTGTGCTTTCGAGACATGGAAAATGCAATTTGAATTTCATCAATTGGCCCAGTAGAACGGGAGATATAGAACTGTCACTTTTTGTTTTTTCGCAGTGTACATATAATAATGTATAGTCATCAAATATATATATAATGTATAAAAGGAAAGCAAAAGTAAAAATACAATACATAACTGATTTTAAAATCAACTTAAAGCTACAGTAATGTAAATTAGTTACTATAGATTTGTTTATTTAAGTTTAAAAAGAGTATTTAATAATGGTGACTTCCCTTGCCCATACCTAGTTTCACAATTATCAGTATGCATAAACATAAAAATAATAATAATGTGAATAAAAAATAAAGCACATAACAAAATGAAATACTTACATTAAATTGTAAAAGTGTGATTGCTGAAGTAACATCATTATGGCATAGTAAATAAGTAAAAAATTAATAGTTATTTAAATAGACAAAAAATTGTGAATTAACTGGTGACTCCATTTTTATGCAGCTCCAGAGTGTTTGCAAAAAATTAAAATTGATTAAATGAATGAAAAAAAATAACTTATTTCTGTACGTGAATTACATAAAATTGTAAGTTTGTATTTTTAAATTCATTTTTATCTTCCTGTATTGCAACTGTTCTCACAAAATACTCTATTAAGGAGAGCTTTATTATTGGACATATTTACCATATGAAGTTTAGAAAATAAAACCTGTATAAGTACTTTTCTTGAACACCGTATTTAGATATTGTATCCCATACTTCCATTTGTGTTACTTGATACGTTGTGAGTTAAGTGATCTTGAGGTTCTTGCAAATACTTTTGCTTTCATTTCAAGAAAGAGGGAGAAGGGTTCCTGTTGTAGGATTGTATAAAATGAAGATTAAATAATACATTTACAGAGAAAGCTATGACTTGTAAATTATTCTTTTAAGTATTAAAACAGACTTGTCAGTGATAACTGTTATTAAACTTTCTGAAAAGATTAAGAAATTGCAGAGTGGCATTTTGCAATCATCTCTAATGTGTTGTGTAGGCATGCTTCATTATTTGTAGCTATGGACTGGTAAACGTAATATATCTGAATCTTAAGGTCATTCTATAATAAAGCACATTTCAGGTGAAATGCATGCTGTATGGTAATGTAAAACCATTATCATGTCTACTAGCTATAGTTCAATGTCTCAAGCACAATCTTGGCTGGCATTCTGCCAAACATCAAGACTCATCCAAAAGGGAGTTATTACTAGCTGTGAAGTGAAAGGTCATGTGAAGACCTCTGGAAAGAGAACATAAATGTTCTCTTTCCAGAGGAAAAGAAAGCTCCCATCCTTCCACCCTATTTTGAGAATAATTCGGTCCGAATGATGCATGCGTTTTTGAGCTCATGGTCGCGGATGAGACGGTCAAGATATACCACAACAGCATGTCGAAAGAAACATTTTCATGAATTTCCCTTTCGGAATATCTGATTGGTTGAGATGTGAAAACCAGTTCTTTTTCCAAAAAGCATAATTTCCATCTTGAGTCTGAGCGTTATCTGCAAAGGTTAGTTATTCCAGTGATATCTGAAGTACAATTCTTAGGAATAATGTTCAACTGAAAACTGACTTTCCTTCCTCATGCTATCTCTGAGGAAGAAATGCTTAAAAAAATTGAATCTTTTAAGTCTTGTTGAACACCTCCTGGGATGTGGATCAATGTTCTTTGCTACACATCTATTGAGCACTTGTTAACTGTAAGTTGAATGACAGCTCAGTTGTTTATGCTTTGACGCAGTTTTCAGTTTTACTTAAACTAGATCTTATTCATCATCAGGCTCTGCAGATGTGATCCGAAGCATCTCCAGTTCAAAGTCTGTATGTTTACTGTTATGAACCATCTCTTCAACTGAAATGTATACAGCTGCCTCTTTATTATTATTTCGATTTACTATCACTTTCTGACCATCCTAACAAAGTTATTGTCTTTGATGACAGGTACGAACTCTCATTACTAAAATAACTTTCAACCTTTTCACATCTAAGGACCATTTTTAAATTTCAAATACGTTGCAAGTCACTACTTTGTGCTTTATTTTATAATGCCATATAAACACTTAACAGTTTTTCTTCCATCTTAATGCATGCATTTCAAAACTTCAGATGTATCATCTGTTCTTCTTAATTTGGATGAATTCTGCTAATCAAAGGACATTTTTTACAATAAACCACCAATGTTATCATTTGTTGAGAATAGATAGCAGTAGTCAATCTGTTATCATATTTATTTGAAGGAAAGGATATTTCAGTATCCTATCTAAATATTTTTTGGAGCCCTGTTGCATGCATAAGAATACACAAAATCTCTAAATTGCAGATACATAATGTTATTTCCTTTGTTTTAACAAAGTATTCGCATTCTATTTTATGAAAACAAAATATCAGAGTCTAATTAAATGTTTTATGTTTTACACAAAACAAGAAACAAGTATAAACAAGAAAAAATTTAAAATAATAATAATAATAATAAAAATTAAAGTTTACAAAAATAAAAGAATCACAGAATATTGCAGAAACTGCATAATTTAATGAGTATATAGCATAAAAAGTAAAATGCCACACATTATTTTCTTCTTTCATGTCAGTTTATCTTGGAGGATTTAAGACCAAAAGATGATTTTTCAAAAAGTTTTTTTACATAAGGGTTAAGATTAAATTTTCTTGAAGTTTTCCCATTTGTAAAGATATTATTATAAAATGTGAAATAGATTGTACATTCAAGGTCTTTTTGTAGAAATATTGTTCAGTGAAGCTTGTGTTTTTCTTTGGATAAATAAGCAAGCTAACAAAAAGGAAAAAGGGCTTGGAAATTAAAGACAAGCTTGCATAAACCCTTCACAGTTCATCACTGTGTAAGCATTGTGGCTTTTCTTGAGCGTAGTGTAAATATGAGAGTTTTTCATGAAAGCATGCTTCGCCTTTGTCAGGTGGGCCTCATATTTTTTTGCCATTTTCGATTAAACACACAAGCTTACATTATTCTTAACAGGATTAAGTAAGTAATTTCACTTCAAATGGTACGAAGCCTTTTGGAAAGTAGCTTAGACATCAGAGTCAGTGTTAAATCACTGTTTAAACCATTTTTCGTAAATAATTCTGCTGCTAAACTAGTACGCTATCATATTATTTGTTTGTAGCTATGTTTTAACCTCACAAGCTATTATATATATAGTTTGTCTGACCCTGCCCCCCCTCAACAAAAAAAAAAGAGAAGTTTCTTAAAATAATGTAATAATGAAATGTTGATAAATATAAGTCGATAGATAATTATAATTTTATTTATAATTGCAGATAAATATGTTATTTGAATACGAAAGAATACATGCTAGCACTAATAAACTGCTTAATAATGGGGGGGGGAGAAAGAAAGAAAAGCATTTCAAAACTTTTTGCAGCGCATAAAAATTGTCTCCCGATCCGGATTCTGGGAACTTCTGGCTTATAGTTAAAAACATTAACAAGGGCCATCTCCATAGCTTCATTTTAGTTTTTATTTAAAGTTCCTCATTTAATATTGTTGAATCAAAAGTAATTAGTGGAATTAATTAAGTATAAATTTTAAATATTACTTACAGCACATATATTTTAAGAAAGTTTTACCAGTTAGTCAAAATACAAATTTTAACAAAACTATCAAAGTGCAGTAACTTAACCTAGGAAAAATGATAATAACTTAACAAATTAATTTTGTAATAACTTAATACAAAAAGAGTAAGGCTTGTGTTATACAAAGAAATTGTTCATATGGCCTTGGGCAATTTATCATGTTACTGAGTTCTTACAATAATGAATTGATAACCTATATTTTAATTTGCATGTATTGGCCCATTAGTAGCTGAAAGTGAAATAAGGTATTTTGCTTCGAATCTGAGATATAGCAGTGGAAAGAATTAACTTCATGCAGTGCATACTCTTCCTAATATAATGTAATTAATGAAAATATAAACCAGGGGTTCCCTACAGGCCCGATGAAATTTTAAAAGGGGACTATGATGATCAAGGTCTCTATAGCTTAATGACAGGCCACTGATCGGTGTAATCAAAACCCCATAGATTACAAAAAAAAGTGCATTAATGAAATAGATAATTAATTGTTTATTAATATACTTTATAACATAAATAAGGACAGTCTTATTCAAAACTTTTAAGTTTGGGAATTTAAAAATCATCTGGGAGAAATATCCCAAACTAAAACTTGCCACTGAAAAAACACTATTGATTTCCCCACTTCTTACCTAGTTACTTTAGTTAAGTAAATAATATACAACGGAAAACGAGAAATAGGTTGATTATTTCTGAATGAGATGATTTAAGCAATTTTATGCCAAACATTAAAAAAATTGCATCAGTATGTCAAACGCAGCCAGCCATCACATTAGTTAAAAAAGGAATTTTGAACAGTTAGAATATGTGATATTGTGTGTGAAAACTTTTTTTATATTTGGAATTTTAAAAACAATAATAATACAAAAAATAGTAAAACATAAATCTAATAAATGACTAATTCGAAACTTTTGTTCATATTCTTAGTCTGTTATCTTAATCATAATGCAAATATTTCCACAAAAATATGTTGTATGCTATGTATTATAGAGAAAAATATAAGGGGATCGATGAAGAAAACTATTCTTTTAAAAAGGGTCGTTACAAGGAAAGGATTGGGAATCCCTTATACGAGGATCATTCTGAAAGTTTTGAGGTACATATACGTTTTTAAAGTTATACTTTTATGAAATTTTAGGAGGAATTTTCAAAATAGTCTTCTCTGGTATCCGATGCATTTCTGTAAGCGAAGTTTCCAAAGATTAAATTCCTCAAGCCATTTTTCCATGGAATCGATTAAAAAAAGGTGGATTTATAGCCTCATCAATCTCATCTTCCGAATGAAAACGATGTACACATTAGTTCTTTTTTAGATTACAAAATAGCCAAAAGTCATATATAGCCAGATTGGATGAATAGGGTGGATATTCTATCACTTTGATGTGTTTTTGTTCAAGAAACTCAACTGTCAATCTTGCTAAGTGAGAAGATGCATTGTCATGGATAAGCATGAGTCTTCTAACATTAATTTCTTGAAGAATTTCTGAAAGACTGTTAGAAGAGTATTAATTAGCTGTGACTGTCTTCTGTCCTTCCAGCTTGATGGCTTTGACTAGTCCTGTATTTCTGAAGAAAACTGCATACATTACTTTTTTCGTAGTATGTTGTCTTTTTACCATTGTGGGCATGGAATCATCTTCAAAGACCCATACTTTACTTTCAATGTTCAGTGAAATTATGGGCAAGACTAGTTTTTTCATATGAATAATTCTTCATGAATAATTTTATGTTTGGCGGCGGATCCAATGTTAAGTTCCTTCTGTATCATTTGGTAGGTGCAGCCATTATCATCCAAATGACACATTATCCGGTATTACTGCT
>KK112043.1:0-10670 GCA_000611955.2 Stegodyphus mimosarum | reverse complement strand
TGTTTCAAGGGCAAATTTTTGAATATCAGCCCTGCGCACAATCAAAGCCATTGCTCTCCTGCCTGCAATCCATTCCCTGATGCAATCTTCCAACTCAGAAAATAACGGCTGCCGACCTGATCCAACTCTGCGTTTTTTCTCATTTCCTTGGTCCACCAGTTGACACAGGTAATCGTAGTCTGCACGCCATTTACGAACCATACGGAGATCCAGCATCTTCTCTTTACAGAATGCTACAAGATTTACACCCCTGGAGTTTTCCACAATTCCCTTTTTGTACTCGACGGAATAGCTCTTTCGTTTTGTACTCATTTTAACTGGGGTTAAAAATTATTCACTTTATTTTTAAATAAAATTACGTATGAGGAAATAATCAGACTTACTGAAATGAATGAACGTTGTATCTGCACTGTCGCTCAATGTAGACTGCTGCCTTATGTTGTATTTTTAAGATGAATTCCAAGAATTAATTTGAAACAAACTGTAGAGGTAAGCAATTAATTTGTCGGAATATTTTGTTTCAAACATTTCTCTGAAATAAGAGTATTAGAAAAGCTAAACATATTATTACTTATACTTAATAAATCAACAGCATTTTTTAACGAATTCTTTTTGTCACATTATTTTAACTAGGGATTATTTTCAGGGGATGTCTTATTTTACAAAAAGTTCCGAAAATCACGATAGGGCTTACTTTCGGAGGATGTCTTATTTTCAGAAAAAGACGGTAGTTAGTAATGCAGAACGAAGAGAGAAAATTTTGGTTAAAAATAATACACTGTTAGACGAAAAAAAAAAAAAAACTACGCACCAAGAAGGAGTTATCCGAATGGGACGAAAATCAGTAGAAATAATGTACATGTACAGAAAAGCAAATGATTACAGTTTGAGAAAAATTGGATGATTTATTGAAGTGATAGAGCTTCACAAAGGGAAAAAGTCAGTAACGCGTTTGTCCACCTCTGGCCCTTATGCAAGCAGTTATTTGACTTGGCATCGATCGATAGAGGTTACGGATGTCTTCCTGAGGGATATCGTGCCAAATTATGTCCAACTGGCGCGTTAGATCGTCAACATTCCGAGCTGGTCGGAGGGCGCTGCCCATAATGTTCCAAACGTGCTCAATAGGAGAGAGATCAGGCGACCTTGCTGGCCAAGGTAATGTTCGGCAAGCAGTAGAAACATGTGCAGTGTGGGGGCGGGCATTATCTTGCTGAAATGTAAGACCATGGTGGCGTGACATGAAGGGCAACACAACAGGCCTTACAACTTCGTCGACGTACCGCTGTGCTGTAAGGTTGCGACGGATGATAACCAAAGGGGTCCTACTATGAAATGAAATGGCACCCCAGACCATTACTCCTGATTGTCGGCCTGTCTGCCGGAAGACAGTCAGGTTGGTATCCCACCGCTGTCCGGGGCGTCTCCAGACTCGCCTTCGCTGGTCATCGGGGCTCAGTTCAAAGCGGGACTCATCACTGAAGACTATTCTACTCCAGTCGGCATTTCAGGGCGAATGAGCCCGACACTACAGCAAACGAGCTTGACGTTGTACAGAGGTCAATGGTAGTCGGCACAAGGGGCGCCGTGACCTCAGCCTCCTTTCTGCGAGCCGTCTATGAATGGTCCTTGCGGTCACTGAAGCACTAGTTGCACGTACAATCGACGATAATGATGTTGCACGTACAATCGACGATAATGGCTGTGAGTGCCGTTCTGACGATTGCTCGGTCTTCACTTTCTGTCGTTTGTCTAGGCCTACCTCTTCCTTCTTGACACTGTGTGCAGCCATAGTTTACCCATTCCTGCCAACATCGTTTAATAGTGGCATCGCTCCTGCTCAAATGTCGAGCTATTCGCCGACAAGGCCTATCCGCTTCTGAGCCCAACTACACGAGCTCTCTCTCAAATTCTGACATCTGCTCATATCGTTCGCGCACCTGTATGCGAGGTTTAGTTACTGTTTATCAGAGTACACGGAATGAAATTCGTGAAGAATTTATGACCTGGAATTTTTTCCATTCCATTTACCGCTGTTATACTGGCCTAGCCTGCGTGGATTTGCAAACTTTTTGCCAGTTGTCTTTAAATATGGCTTCCTGGAGGTAAAAATAACAGTGAAGGTGTCACAGAGACAAGATATGAAAAATAAAGAGAAAAGTGGCACTTTGCCACTGCGGAGTATTACTTCGTGGGGTGGTGTTACATGCAATTTAAATACAAGTGGAGTATGCAAACATAAAAAGATTATTAATATAAATTTAAATAGCAAATACAAAGTCCTTCAAGCGAAATTACCGAATAATGAGTCTTGAAAAAAATATATATATATATAAGATATACAAGTATTTACAATAATTACTTAGAGAAGATAGTCCAAAGTAGAGCCATGTCTTGTGATGTCCGAGAGTATATGCCATTGGCTAGAGCAGAAAACATAGTAAAAAAAATATTTTAAAATTATCTGTAGAGTAGAAATATGAAAACATAATTTACTTATGATTGTAATAGACCTGGTAAGTGAATACTACGATAATTTTACACACAAAGTTCGTAAAAGTACTGTGATTTCCAAATTTCAAGAGCAGTGGGCGAAGCTTAGTAGTAAAAGTTCATCAGTCGTAGGCACGCCCAGGTGACAGGAACTAATACATGTAGATGTATTTTAAATGCAAAAGAATGACTTGAAATCGTAATTTCTCTTCTTAAATATCCTGCCAGTTGCGCAGATCAGATGCGCTGTAACGACAACCGTTCATTCATTCGCTGTCAAAATGTAAAATTTTACATTTTCCGTCGAAACCTGTATGCATTTCAATTTGTGTCCAATTTGCTTTGTATCTTCTCGGTGCGTCGTTTTTTTTTTTTTTTTTTTTTTTTTTTTTTTGTCTAAGAGTGTATAAAATTCTGATTAAAGCCAAACAAGAAAGGTTAAACCACATCTTCAAAAGCTAATAATAATCCAGTAAAGTACAGAAAAATTTTAAGGCTCCCCTCTCTCCTTCCTCCCACAGAATAATAAATGCCCATGACTGATTTATTTATTGGAACACGTCTATAATCTACTGGATTTTCTTTCTGCATTTAATACTGTGCTAACTATTATGTTGAACCTTTTTCATTTTTTATTGTACATGATTTTACATTTTGTGACTCTAATTTTTTAGAACTAATTCTGAAACTAGAAAGTCTTTCTTAATTATTTAGTTTAAAACCCTTTCAGGAATCAAATTAAAATCAAACACAAAATTGCAAATTTTTAAAAATGTATACTTTTCTAGAGTATTAGAACAGTATTAGAATTTAATCTGAAGTTTTTAGAGTGCATTTCGTCCCCCCCGCCAAAGTGTGCGCAAGTGAGAATAATTAGTATATATAAATAAGAGTAATAGTTACTGTGATTAGGTAGTAAATTGTGACAAAATATCCCCAGGCCTTTTGTCCAGAAAGGAATGCTTTCATCGAGAACTTTATTAAGGGAAATTGACTCTCATTTATTTTCCTCACGAGAGAAAACTTCCTTGCAGTTAGCTCATTCAGTTAGAAAGTAAAACATGAGATGAACTCTTACTGTTCACAGCTTTAGTTCTTCGATCTTTTTTGAGTTAACAGTGGAAGTACACTTAAAAGATATGTCATTTTTAATTAATGTTGGTTCCTGTCAGGGCTTAAATTGCGCCGGAGCCCGTCTCCAGTATTTCTTAGTTTTCATAATTCTAGCCAGAGTGCACCGGAGCCCTAAATAAGAAGGCTCCGGCTTTCAGTAGAAATTTGATCTTGAAAATTTTCTTCTTAGTAATAAAATTATATCAAAAATCACTTATTTTAATTTATCTCTTTACGTTTTGTTAAATTTTAATTTTAATTATTTAATTACTTTAAACATAAATTACTTAATTATTTTAATAATGAATTATTAATTTCTTTAATTATTAATGATTTCATTAATCATTTTATTTATTTATTTATTCTTGTTCCGCTTTCCTTAGGTCTTCTATAGCGCTCTGGTACTTAGAAATTAAGCCCTGGTTTCTATTTTTCGATTGATAAAGGCAGTTTAATATTTCAAGTTTTTAGAAATAAAAATGTATCAAAAGACTTGACAAATGCGTGTGCTCAGTTTGAAACTTTTAAACTTTAACCCTGCATAGCTTTCGGTAAATATGAAGATTAGTCTAAAGATTTAAATCTTAAAACCAAATAACCTTTTTGGACCTAAGTTTTTATAGCTATTTATAATATGTATATATTTATGTACAGATGTGTAAATGTTTTAAATCGTTAATAACTTAAGAGATTCGGGCACAGGTACAAATGTATTTAGGTAAGCAATGCCCTTTGTATTGCTTGCACATAGCTTTTATACAATTAGTAGTCATTATTTATTAAGTAGCTAGAAGAAAATTCAGTTTAATTATTGGTGATGTTTTTCTCACCATATATCATTGCCAGGATGTGATTCGAAATGCCTATAGTCTGAATACATTTGATCCTGTCGGATTTAAAAAATAGATTTCATTAGGCCTATATATTATTTTTGCTCAGAATTCGTACGAATTATTAGAGACACCAGATCATTTTTGACGACTGGTTAAATGTAAGAAGTAATTGAATAGAGAAACGCTAGTTATCATGTAATCTGAAGAATGTCTATCGTCAGTGGCATCAAAGCATATATTAAAGAAAATTTTATTACCTGAAAGAGAATTTCTATATGCTATATACCAATTCAATGCGCCCTTTTTTTTTTTTTTTTTTTTTTTTTTTTTCGCGTTACTGTCTCAGCCGAAACCATGCGCTCGCTACTAGCGCGCATGGCAACAGGCAGTGAATGCTGAAACTAGGTTTCTGATTGGTTGCTTTTTTCCCTACCCTGCTGAATGAGGCATCCAGCTGATCCGTCGTGTTTTTGTTATGGTTTTGTTTTTGTTCTTTACTTTTCTAGACCGGGTGGCTGCCTTTCCAGCTGACTACTTGGCCGACAGATGTTGTGACGTATCGTGGGAACGGTTCCCCTCACGTGACCTATGTGGGGAAGCCGTCTGGGGGATTAAAGAGGGGAATATAGACGCTAGCAGGTGTCTAGGGATATGGCCATGAAATCTAGTCTTAAACATCCAGGTCGCGCGATTTTGGATCCCTTAAGTTCATTATGACCCCAACAACTAAAATTTATTTAATCGTCAAATCCTGAAATGATGAATGAAAAATTTATTATTTATAATGTTAAATAAAACATGTTTCAAATTTGAGATTTGGGGCTTTTAACTAACCCTAAATACTTTTATTCTTTATTAACATTATATTTATTACGCTGTTGTTTGCGTGTATTTCATGCATGTATCTTAAGGCTTATAAATTATATTGCTGCATGTATTTCATAATTATATTTACAATATTGCTGCACACATGCGCATTTTTTAAGCTGATACGTTTGTGTATGGTATAATATAATGAGATGATACGGTGCAATGTACTACATAATATCACAGAATGACGCTAAAAACCTAGAAGCGCTCTTACTTTTGTGACTTACAGATTATGTTTTTATATGGGAAGAAAACTGAATATCCGTCAATTTCATTTCATTTCATTAATTTTGGTTTCTCCCTTTCTTTCTTTCTTTTTTTAGCCTAAAGGGCCTTAGCCCACAAGGGCTATTAATTTCGTTTGGCATTTTTCGTTGGTTCACTGTAAATGTCGGTTCACTTTTCAATCTGTTGCCACCAAATATTAGAGCCTTGTATTATTTTTAAAGAAATTAAATAATAAAGAATCTGCCTAAATGTATGCATGTTTCTCGCATTGTGATAAAACAACGGAACCCATCAAATTTTGAATAATGTAATCTTCCACTGAATATGGGCATTTGGAAGCCCGAATTTGGAATTTGAAATTTGTTTTATTATCGATTTCATATTTTGTAACACTTAAACGAATTTTTGATTAACAAACTCAACTATTTCAAAGCGAACAATGGCAATACTATACGGGAGGAAAAAAAAAAAAAAAAAAGTCTCCAGCGCGTTAGACTTTGTACCGGAAATTCTAAAGATATGCTCATGTGATATTGCTGTTGAACTGAATTTTATGGTTTACGTGTGAAGAACATGATATTTAATAAATAAAAGTAGCATGCAAAACGTTAAAAAAAGCCCCCTTGGGCGTTATGTGAAATCTGAAAGCTTTCAGATTTTATTAGTAGTCCAAAGGGGCAATTTGCTCAGAAGGATATTAATTTCGTTTTGGCATTTTGCATTGATTCACTAAAAACGTCGTTTCTCTTTTCCAAATTGTTGCCACCAAATATTATCGCCCTGTATGATATTTAAAGAAACTAAATGACGAAGATCTGAATAAATGTATATATGTTTCTTTCATTGTCATAAAACAACGGTGTCTAGAGCCATCCAATTTTGAATATTGAATGTTTCCACCGGAATATGGACATCTGTTTATCACAGTGCGAGAAACATACATACATTTATGCAGATTCTTCATTATTTAATTTCGTTAAATATAACACAGGACGATAATATTTGGTGGCAACAGTTTGAAAAGTGATACGGACATTTACAGAGAATCGATGCAAAATGCCAAAACGAAATTAATAGCCTGAGCTAACGCTTCTTTGTTCGAAGAAGTGAATACATAGAAGGAGTCTTTTTTTCAAATAAAAAGGATCTTGTGTGCTTTAACTAAAAACCAAAACAGCACCAGTTTTTTGTTTTTCTTTTACTTTTTATTCGTACACAAAATACTTGTTTTTTTCCTTCCTCCTAATATTCAAATATATTTGGAATCTTTTATTTGACATTCTGAACAAAAAAAGTTTTCTGTAGGAATACTTAAAATGATATTCCTTTTTATTAACACCATTCATTCTCTGCTGTATCGTTGCCAACGCCTTCCATTTTTTCTTCTTCTTCCCCCTCCATCTAAGAATTTCATAATACTTTCACTTTAACTGAAAGTGAAAAGAGAAATATATTTCAAAGAAAAAGTTGATAAATGTAGAAACGCATTTTTGCTTCATCAGTTTTCTAAAGTTTTTAATTTCAAAGCATACGGACACATTTTTTTTTAAACCTCTGTTAGCTAGCAGAACATAATTTAAATGCAAAGCATGTTCAAATCATTAAACAAAATTCCATATATTTGAATCTCCTTGTCTGTAATATGTTTAATATATTCAGTCTTATTATACAATAAGCCTACTTTTGTTGTCCCAAAAATTCGCATCTGGAAAACCATCATATATAAGCTGTGATTCTACTAAAATATTCTTTTTAATTATGATAGTTAACCAAAAAATTTGAAAAAAAAATTAATAATAATAAAAAAAAAAATCTGAAAGATTTCAGATTTTAAATTACGTCCAAAGGCGCGTTTTTTTAACGTTTCGTGTGCTACCTTTTTTTATTAAATATCATGTACTACGTACTCAAACCATAAATTCAGTTCAAAAATCAATATCGCAAAATCATTTTAAAATGAACATATCTTTAGAATTTCCGTAAGTCTCGTGCGCTGGAGATAAAAATGTTTTTCTTTTTCCGTACAGTGTTGCCATTGCTCGCTTTGAAATCATTTAGTTTGTTAATCAGAAATTCGTTGAAATGTTACAAAACATAAAATCGATAATAAAGCAAATTTCAAATTCAAAATTAGGGCTTCCAGATGCCCATATTCGCAGTAGGATTACGTCATTCAAAATTCGATGGCTCTAGGTTTTATCACAATGCGAGAAACATGCATACATTTATGCAGATTTTTCATTTTTTTAAATTTAATGCAGAGCGATAACATTTAGTGGCAACAATTTGAAAAGTGAAACGGGCATTCAGAGTGATTCAACGCAAAATCGCAAAACGAAAGTAATAGTCCTTCGGGACTAAATCCCTTTGGACTAAAAAAAAAGGAAATTATTAGCCCAAAAGGCTATTAGTCTCAAAACGGCATTTTGCATCGTTTCACTTTCTGCGTTGATTCATCTTTCAAACTGTTGCCACCAAATATTATCTCCATGTATTATATTTAAAGAAATTAAATACTGAAGAATCTGCATGAATAATTCTCGCATTGTGAAAAAACAACGGTACCTACAGCCATCCAATTTTGAATAACGTAATCCTCCAACCGAACATGGGCACTTGAAATCCGGAAGTTTGAATTTCGAATTTGTTTTATTATTTATTTTAAATTTTGTAAAACTTTAACGAATTTTTGATTAACAAACTCAACTATATCAAAGCGATCACTGGCAACACTATACAGAAAAAAAAAAAATTATATCCAGCGTGCGAGACTATATATCGAAAATTCTAGGGTTACGCTGTTTTGCTTTTTTAAATATTTGGGATATTGCTGTTGAATTTTATGTGGTTTAAGTGTGAAGAACATGATATTTAATAAATAAAGGTAATACACAAAATGTTAAAAAACGCCTTTTTTGGGCGTAATGTAAAATCTGAAAGCTTTCAGGTTTTCATCTTTTAAGTTATTTTTTATTTATTTATTTATTTATTTTAATTTTTGCATCTAGTACGATAAACGGGACCACTAAAATCAAAAACAGTGTATTACATTAAGATACAAGTTTTATAATGTTAAAAAAACGTGTATTAACATACAAACCTGCTGTTAAGGAACTTTACATTTACCCACCTTTATGAAATAAATGAAAAATTTCATAAGGCATATGTATCAAAATTTAGATTTGTTGTAGAAATTTCTCAGTTTAAGATAAAAAACACACCTTTTTTTTTTCTTTAGTTCAAAGAGGCTTTGTCCCTTAAGGATTATTGTTTTCGTTTTGCGATTTTGCCTCGGAAATATTAAATGCCGGCTCCCTTTTCAAACTGTTGCCACAAAATATTGCAGCTCTATATTACATTTAAAGAAATTAAATAATGAAGAATGTGCATAAATGTATGTATGTTTCTCGCCCGGTGATAAAACGACGGTACCTAGAGCCATCGAATTTTGAATGACGTAATACTGCTGCGAATATGGGCATCTAGAAGTCCAGATTTGAAATTTGGAATTTGTTTTATTATCAATTTCATATTTTGTAAAACTTCAACGAATTTTTGATTAACAAACTCAAGGATTTCAAAGCGAGCAATGGCAACGTCGTACAGAAAAAACATTTTTATCTCTAGCGCGTGAGACTGTGTATAAGAAATTTTAAAGATATACTCAGTTTAAAATTATTTTGTGATAGTGTTTTTTAATTGAATTTTATAGTTTAAGTGTGAAGAACATGATATTTAATAAATAAATGTAACGCACAAAATGTTAAAAAACGCCCCTTTAGACGTAATTTAAAATCTGATACATTTCAGTTTTTTTATTTTCAGTTTTTTTTTTTTTTTTTAATATTAAAACAGTTTGTGAGATACATTTTGATATTAATGGGATATTGAACCATACCACTCCTGCCCCAAATATGAAAAGGCATGCATGGTTTTAAAAACTATAATTACCACTGAAGTCTTTAAAAAAAGTAAGATTTGTCGAAATCATCTTAGTTGCTGTTATTTAAAATGATAGATTACTGTCAGCTCAGACATTGCATTTTAGATAACACCACAGAAGTCAACTGTTATGACACACTTTTAATCCCCACTTTTTTGTGTATGTGTGAAAATCCTTTTCCATGAAGATCACTTTAGGGAAGAATGTAGTTGAAAATTACTTTCATAAATAAAATGGCAAATCTAATGAGTTAAGTTGATGATTAAGAATCATTTCAGTTTTCTCTTTGGCAATACTTTGTTGTGCAAAGAAAATTTCACTGCGTTTTTTCTTTTTAATCTTCAAATCCATTTTCTTCTTATTATTAATCCTTCTGATCTGAACCTCAGCCAGATCAGGTTCACGAATTTTATCATGACAAAGAGACAAAGGATAATGCCTGTCATCAGCCAAGGCTTTTTGAGTTCTTCACAGCAAATATCAGTTATGTAAAATCTTTTTAAAAAGTCTCATTCAAATTTCTTTTTATGAGTAAGTGATATTTTGAAGGACACAAATTGGGATTTATTATTAATCAATGTTATTATTGACTCACTCGCGTAAGTCCTTCATGGTGTTGCAATTTTCACAAACGTGAGTGTACTATAACTGTTATCATGTTGTCAATTTTCATTAAACCTAAGCATCCCACCGACAAGCAAGCGGTAAAATCACTTAAACACTGGTAATTCAGATCTGGCCTTGATTCCAGGCAAATGGGTCGGCTGCATGGGCATTTGCATGGTTTTCCCAATGTGTGATGTATATATGAGCAAGAGTTCTTCCACAAAGGCATCCTTCCCCCTCAGCCCTCATGTGAGGGCAGATAGCCCTAACATGCTTTGCCGTAATTAAATAAACCAATCCATTAAACATAAGCATTGAAATTATTCAGACTAAGTTTTTGTTAAGTTTGGAATAGATTTTAAATTGTAATAATAATTATTTAAAGTGTTCCATTCTGCTAAGTTTTGCACTGTATAACTATAATGATAATTGATTTATGTCGGCTATTGATTTTTGTTGTTTAATTTGAAAGTTTATTTTATTAGGTAAATGGAATAAAACTTCTAGGCATGAACCATCATGGTGTAGTAGCTACTTTGAAAGAACTTCCAATGCATGTGAGAATGGTATGTGCTCGTCAGTTG
>KL811054.1:0-75979 GCA_000611955.2 Stegodyphus mimosarum | reverse complement strand
GTCTCGAAAGCGCAACTTAGGATATGTATTAGATTTATATATAGCATTGTTCTAATGTAGGTAATTTGACACAAAATAGGACTTTTTCTGAAATCACATGTCAAATGTTTTCCATATTTCGATTCTGTGACTCAATTTAAGCCAAATTGCAAAGTTTTGTAAAATTCCTTAAGCATAATTTTTATAAAATTAGCTCTCAAAATTTTAGCTCCTCAATGTTAATTGAATTTTGTATATATTTATTAGTATCTCTTTTTTTTAATTAAACTTATTTGATGCTTCCCTTCATATTTTGAAATTTGGCTTCGTTCCAAATAAAATTTGCGAATATTTTATGATTTATTTTTTAAAATTTCATTTTTAAACAATTTTTATAAATTTTTCGAAAAGAATTTTGAATTATAACCTATAAACTTTTTGCCATCATCTTAAAGTAGATGTATTTCTAAGCATACCTAGTTTTTTTTCCCTAAGATATACATGAATTTACATTTTGGCGCGCTTTGAAATTTCGCGTATTTATTATAAGCGGTAATAACGAAAATGTGTTTTACGCACTCTGTTAAAATTATTTGAAAGTATGAAGGGTGATTTTTTTCCCTTTCGTCTGCAATGAAAAAAAGGATAGGAAAATAGGTTGCTATAAATTAAGAAGTTCGCTAAGGAAATTATTCTTGGCGCAAACTGAAAAAAATCCGCCAATATAAATTTCCAAATTTCTCCATAAATTATTCATCAAAAATTACCAAATTTAATATCCAGGCATAATTTGAGTCGTAGAATCGAAATATGGAAAGCAATGGCTATGTTATTTCAAAACAAGTCCGATTTTGAGTCAAAATACCTACGTTAGGTCAATGCTATACATAAATCCAATATCCTAAGTCGCGCTTTCGAGATATGAAAAACGCAATTTGAATTTCGTCAATTAGCCCAGTAGATTTTTTGAAGTGTACATTCTGGAGAAATTAGGGCAGCGTATTAAAATGTAAAAATTATTTTTCAATGTTTCGAAAGAATATTTTATCTCTATGGTACGTAGCGCAATATCAAAATGTAACACCCTATGTAACTTAATACTGAGTATGTTTAATAAGTGCCAAGTGATCTGTCGGCCACACCTTTTTGTGGTGACTGGTAGGTAGAATTATTTTTTTTCCTCTCTTGGGGTGATATATTCTGTTTCGTGTCTTTTGACATCTTAGGTCGGAAGTCATTCCAAGGGGATGACTCGTAGTAAAAATAGCTTCAAAGAGCAAAAATCTTTTTAATTTGACAATAAATTGATTTGTTTTTAATACAGGATTAGTTTCCAAAGTGACATCGGAAATAAAACTGTCTTAAAACTAATTCTCTAAAAGTACTTTTGCCAATAGGCTTACAAAAAGCACCTGATAATACTTCATTCCTTTCCTCACATACCTGACGCAAGCCGGATTTAAGATAAATCCAAAGGAATTTGTGAAAATGTCTTTCCAAAGAGAGTTGACACTTGACATTTCATAATCCCCAATAATGTCTGAGGAAAGTTGTTAAACTATATTGAATATTTTGAGCAAGCTGATGATAACTGTAATTGTAAAATAAGCAGTGTCTCTCATATAAAGAAATAATTACTAAGCCCAATCTGCAACTTTTATGGTTATATGGAAGAAACCTTATTTCAATGTTATGAAAATCTTTTTAAGCCATTTCTCTGTTTCAAATTATTTGAATAATTAAAAATAGCATTTTCGGTAGTAAATTTCATTATTTACGTGTTTAAAATTGTACATGGAATTAAAGTAAGCATTTAAGTAAATATTTTACCAACAAGTTGAAAACGTGCATTTTAATGCAAATTTTTTTCCTGATGGCGGGCATTAGAGGCGATGGCCACTACTAAGGCCAGAAACGGTAGTCACTTTTATTACGGAGCCAGCTAATAGGTGGGCCACTATTGCCTTCTATCAAGGGACAGATAATTTGCATTAAAGCCTTCTCAGGGAATCGAACCGGGGCCCTTCGTTTCGGCTGTCAGAATCATTATCCACTTTCCTGTCTCGGCAGCTTTTTCATGCAAAAATACTAATATGCAGCGTACATGGATTACTTGATGTATGCGTGTGACTAATTAGCTTGGGTTTCTCGTAACTTTATACGAGGTAAGGTTTCAACTGTAATCTCTTACTCTTCTTGCTAAACATTCGCTGTGAAACCCTATGTAGAGGACAGTGAGCAAATCTAGGCTATGTCCTTTAGTGTTGAAGAACTATAAGTCAGAAGGAGGGCTTAAAGGACCCTTTAATTCAAATAATTACAACTCTCCGACTTGAGAGTAAGCCACTACTTGGGCTGAACTAAAATAATATAAAATAAAGTGTGTTAACAACTCAATTACCTAAGTTTAACTTTAAGTAGGACGGCGAGGGAAGCCTAACTCTCAGTGAAATACAATAATGCGAATTTCATGAGTAAGAACTAGTAAATGCAATTGCCTATGAAGGTGAACTTTCACTAGACAGAGGAAATATTTGCGCGCAGCCTTACGGCGATAAATCCAAGACTCTCTCTCTTTTTCTCTTTAACTCCTGCCTTTTAAACTGCTATCAGATATATACGATTTGCATAATAATCTCGCTCGCGCTAAATTCGGGAAGCAACTGAAACTTCGAGATATCGATAGGAAAGTTCAAACTAAAAATAACTTGGTTAGTTAAAATAATGAATTCTACAAGACGGCATTTACTACTGGACAAGGACTTGTTCAAGGTGATGCCATTTGGACCGTGTAATGCGGGGGCAACATTCGAAAGCCTCATGGAGACTTTTGAAGAGCATCCAGAAAATCATAGAAAGGTGCTTCAGAAACAGAAAGAAGAAAATCTAAAGTTGGTTCCCTCTAAATGCAAATTATTCAGGCAGGAAGTGACTTACCTTTAATAGGCCCTCTCTGCTGAAAATGTGCGCACGCATGCCCAAAAATTGGCAGACGTCAAAAACTGGAAACGTCCCGAAAATGTCTATCAACTGAGAAGTTTCCTAGGTCTCTGCACCTACTATAGGAGTTTCGTGAAGCATTTTTCTTCCATCGCAAGACCCCCTTCACAAGCTGACAGAGAATAAGCAAAAGATATTCTGGGCAAACGAATGTGAGGGTACATTTAACAGCTTGACGCAAGTTTTAACATCGACTCGAATTCTGACGTATCCTTAGCTCTACAGTTCATTTGTTTTCGACACGGCAGCGAGCAATGAAAGTGTCTGGGCTGTTATGCCCCAAGAAATTAACGGCGAAGAAAGTGTCATAGCCTAATGGAGCAAATGCCTGTCAAAACGGAGAGGAATTACTGTGTCTCCCGGAAAGAATTGCTCGCCATAGTCAAAGCCGCAGAACATTTCCATCATTATCTATACGGCAGAAAGTTTCTCCTCTGCACGGATCATGCATCATTGCCCTGGCTTTTAAATTTCAAGAATCCCGAGGGTTAAATAGTAAGGTGGATAAAGAGACTTCAGGAATATGGCATCACTATCGGTCAACGGAAGGGTCATCGCACGGAAACGCTGAAGCTTTGTATAGAAGACCTTGCCCAGAAAACATTGCCGATGTTATTCCAGGGTCTAAGCTAAATACCAGCTGCTTAATCCAATTGCACGACAAGTTACATCAGCTTATTCAGACTCATACAGTGACAAAGAAGTCATGAAAGATCAGTTGGAAGACAGTGACATTAATCTCATAATTGATTTAATGGAGACCTCAACCAGAAAACCTACCTCGCAGGACATTTCGAGCTATAAGTCCTACGACCAAACAATATTAGGCTCTCTGGGACTCACTCCATACTCGAAACGGCGTCTTGTACTGGGAATTCGATTCGGATGATGGGGAGACTTTCCGATGGCAACTGATACTTCCAAGATCCTGGATTCCGGATGTCCTTAAAGAACTACATAGCAGCCTTTCGGGAGGTCACTTCGGAATAATAAAGACCTTGCAGAGAGTCAGAAGCGCTTCTATCGGAATAATGCAAAGGATGACGGGCAAAAGTGGTGCCGATTTTGCGATGTCTGTGCAGGTGGGAAAATACCGAATAAACGCAGCTGAGGGAAGCTGAAACGTTAAATGTAGGAGCACCTTTTGAACATATCGCCTTTGACATCTTAGAACCTCTGCCACGAACTGCTCATGGCAACAAATACATCCTCGTTGTCATTGATTACTTCACCATGTGGCCTCAAGCGTATCCTATTCCTGATGAAGAGGCTTTCACAGTAGCAGTGATGATCATACAGCACTGGATTTCCTATTTCTGAGAGCCTTTTTGGATATATTCAGATCAGGGTTGGAATTTTAGCTCGGCAGTAGTAAAAAAAACTTTCCAGATTCGGAGTGCCTCTTCAGCTACATTCCGATCAGGGAAGGAATTTTACCTCGGCTGTAGTCAAGGAACTCTGCAAGCTACTCGGCATTCACAAAACCCAAACGACGCCCTTACATCCGCAGTCGAACATCATGGTAGAGAGGTTTAGCAGAACCATCCTTAAAAATCTCTCATTAGTGGTTTCCAGAAATCAACAGGACTAGCACAAGAAGTTACCATAGTTTCTACGGACTTACCGCAGTGCTGTTCACGAGACTACCGGCTAATTCCCCATCTCAGATGCTCTTCGGCCGTGACCTTCGTCTGCTATGTTATCTTTTTTTGGTCGCCTTCCAGACGCGCTTCATCGCCTGAGGAATATATTCAAGATCTCCAGGCTCGGTTTAAAGCGATGCATAACTTTGCACGAGAGCGAGTCAAACTGGTGACGAAGCAAATGAAGACACCCGCTGCAACACGAGAGTTACTAGACATCGTTTCAACGAAGGAGACAAGGTGTGGTTGTGGAATCCGACTCGACTCAAAGGACTCTGTCTGAAACTACAGTCACTTTGGATTGGTTCGTACACAGTCCCAAACAGTCTGAACGACGTCGTGGTTCCGATCCATAAGTCATCGAAGTCTAAACCTAAAGTCGTTCATTACGACAGGTTAGCTCCTTACTATGGCCATAGGACGCATGTGTAGTACTTGTAAATAGTAATGTAAATAGTATAAGACCACGGTCTTTTTGTAGTTTGCATTTGATAGTATTTGATTTGTATCTAGTATTTGATATTTAATATTTGATTTTTAGTATTTGGTATTTAGTGTTTGATTTGTATTTAGTATTTGATAGTATTTGATTTGTATTTGGTGATTGATATTATATGGTTCGCCAAAAGTTATTCTTTGCAATTATTGTTTATTTTGTTATTGTAATGTAATGTTTATTATTGTATTGATACCTTAATTGTAAGTTTGGCTCTTTCCAGGGCGTGTACTGACCGGGACGTGCAGTCGTTAGGAAGGGGTAATGTTACGGATTTCGTATTTATTTAGGATTGTAATTAAAACTGTTTTATTTTCCCGTGCAACGCAGATGAATTTCAAGAAAAAGCTACGTCAGAAAAGTAAAAATATAAAGGGCGCGTGCATTTAATATTTAATAAATAAATATCTGGTAATTGCTGTTGCCATCCAGAAAAATCGAGAAAATAGATTTTACCAGAATGTTCTCCTGAATAATTAAGAAGCTTATAAAAGCCGAATAAAAACACCTCAGCTCAGTTGCTGTTTTAAGGGAAATAGTACTGTTTACTTAATGCTGTTATTGATTGTAGCGAATTCGCTGTGAGATTGGATTAACATTCTCTGGGTTGAATTGAGTTCTGTTTAACTATTGAGATATTGTAATATTGTACGAATGTCTCTCAGGAAGTATTTTAGTATTTTGTTTTATTTCTTGTGAGAAGAAAAAAATTTTATCAACGTTTTAACCACTTGTGCATTCAATCCATTGCGAACCCCTACCCAAGCAACAATATTAAGGATCGAAATATATTTTGAACATATTGTAATGAATGATAAATCAAACCGTTACACACCAATATACCCCTCCAAAAAATGTTTAGAGAAATCAATTTAAAAAAAACACAAGGTAATTTTAAAACGAATCACAAACGATCCTGTGTGAAGTACGCAAACAAGGCGTTAGAATTTCTTTAATCATAATAATGCTGCAGCTATTAATAAAAACTTTCTAGCAATTGAGGGGTGAATTATAAATCAGGGGTATTTAAAATTATATCATTTTGTGAGATAATTAAAATGAAAAGCCATCGTTGATGAATGCCAAAGGCATTGGTTATTAATTTGTTTGCAAAGTGACAGTTACTTGCGATCAACAAATAGGTGACAGAAGTGCGGCGATTCATTAAATTTAAATAGCATTATAAGTTGAAATTTCCTCAAATTACATCTCTTGGTCACTTAAAAGTTGACGGTTCCTAAAACTCATTACTATGTAGCGACTATCAAGCCAGTAAATAGTTTGGAGCCGTTTCTAGCCAGCGATGTATAGAGTGGTGGGCACTTTGAGTGAAACGACATTTCACTCAGATGGGGGAACGCAATATTAGATTACAAATCGAAATTAATATTAAATCGAACGACAGCGCTTTTCAAGTTTGTTGGTCACTGGTGAGGATTACTGAGGGTCAACGAGTAAGTCACCAGTAAACGGCGGTTGTATAAATATCTGCACTGATATTTAAACTAAATCCTAGGATGCCAGTCTCCATTAAAGCTGTCGATCACAACTTTCCTATGTGTAGTAAATTTAGATGGATTTCTAACTCAATTTAAGACAGTAAGTCACCAGTGGCCTTTAAAGTTTTTGGAAACTAGTGACTTATAGATTGATGGTTATTTAGAGCCAATTCCTATATGAACAGCATGATGCAATGCAGTAATTTTAAACAGCTCTTAAAATTAAATAGAAAGATGTCCGCTCTTGAAAGCTTTTTCTAACCAGTGAACTATAGGTTCAGAGATACTTAGGATCAACATATCTGTTACCGTTGTAGGTCAATAGAGTAAATTTAAATTCATAATGAAATTGCAATTAAATCCATGCACAATCGTGCCCACCAAGACTGCAATCACCATTTATCTACAAGTTCATGTTCACTGGAGTAAAATAATAGATCATCCTTGTGAGATAGTGCAATAATTTAAACAAGATTGAAATTTAAATTAAATCGAGGGACACAGCTGCCCATCAGAACTGAGTATCAGTCCACTGGTTACGTGTGTGGCTTGATTCAGCAAATCTATAAATTTTGCTTTCAGATTTTTAAGTTGAAATTAAGTTTCCCGTTTGCACTCTTGGTCAGTTGTGACCTACCAAATAAAAATCCTAGAAAACAGTTCGCATGGCAAGAGCGTGGGACAATAGAGTAGATTATAACGAATTTTTAAAACGAAATTAAACTAAACAAAGCATTCAGTCACATGTGACTCATGATTATTGCTGATTATCCCATAAAGGTACATCTGTGAGATAATGCAGTAAATTTAAATGAATTACTGAATTAAAATATAAATAAGGTTAAATGAAATTATGTATACTGCTCCCCAAAAAAAAGAAAAAGGACAGTTCTATATCTCCCGTTCTACTGGCCTTATTGACGAAATTCAAACTGCGTTTTCCATGTCTCGAAAGTGCGACTTAGGATATCTATTAGATTTATATATAGCATTGCTCTAATATAGGTATTTTGACACAAAATTGGACTTTTTCTGAAATGACATGTTTTTCCATACTTCGATTCTACGGCTGAAATTATGCCAAACTGCCAAGTTTTGCAAAAATCGCATGAGTAGTTTTTAAAAAATTACCTTTTAAAATTTTGCCTCCTCAATGTTAATTCAATTTGGTATGTATTTATAATTAGCTCTTTTTTTTATTACACTTGCTTGATTTCTTCTTCCACAGTTCGAAATTTAGATTCACTCCAAACAAAATTCACCCATTTTTTATGATTTAGTTTTAAAATTTGTATTTTGAAATAATTTTTATAAATTTTTGAAAACAATTTTAAATTATAACCTATAAAAATCTTTCCATCAACTTGAAGTAGATGTATTTCTAAGTATACCAACAAAACATTAGAGCTTTTTATTCAAAATTTTCGAAGATGTACGTGAATTTATACACTACTGGGCACCGTAAATGCAACACCCTGAAGGAAGCATGCAAATAACATCAAATTTACAACATGCATTAGCGGAGGTGAGATATGCAAATGATTAAAATTTCAGCGCAGACGCACATCACGCCCGCCTGTGGCGCCACTTCGAAGCTCTATTTAAGGCTTGGAGTTTTCGATGATTTCAAGTTCGGCAATTGTGTTTTTCTTGTGCTTTTTTTCAAAAAAAAAACGATCAATTATGCCCCGTAGTAAACAGCGATCATTGTTTGGTCAAGTCATCGTTTGGCAGAGGAAAGATAGTGGCCTACCGAGAGTGTGGATTATCTTTCAGGGAAATCAGTAGTCGTGTTGGACAAAACCGAACAACTGTAATGCGGATATGTGACCGTTGGATGCAGGAGGGTACAACGGCCCGACGTGTTCGATCGCATCCACCTCAGTGAACCACTTCACGTGATGACAGGAACATTGCGCGCATAGCAGTGGCGGAACGCTCAGTCACATCACGAACCATAGCACAGCATATTCAGGCTGTAACGCATCATCCAGTGTCTGCGCGTACCATTCGACGCCGTTTACAGCAGACTGGTCTGTCCGCAAGACGTCCATTGCTTCCTCTACCCTTGATAAAGAACCACAGACGTCTCCGCCGCCAATGGTGCGATGAAAGAAGAATGCGGGCGGGAGAATGGAATGAAATTGTCTTTACTGACGAGTTACGCTTCTGTCTGCAACACCACGATAGTCGGAATCCAATATGGAGACACCGTGGAGAGAGGATGCTGAACACCTGCGTTATGCACCCCCACACTGGTCCTGCACCGGGTATTATGGTATGGGGCGATACTGGATATCACTCTCGCACTCCTCTAGTACGCATTGCCGGTACTTTAAACAGCCAGCGCTACATCTCCGAGGTGTTGGAGCCAGCTGTCTTTCCTTACCTTCAGGGCTTGCCCACAGCCATACTTCAACAGGATAATGCGCGATCATGCGTGGCACGCATTGTCCAAGGGTTCTTCGTCAATCGTCAGATTGAATTGCTTCCCTGGTCGGCTCGCTCTCCGGATCTTTCGCCGATAGAAAACATGTTGTCTATGGTTTCTGAACGATTGACCCAGATTACATCCCAAGCTGCCTCACCAGATCAACTTTGGCAACGTGGGAAAACTGCTTTGTCTGCTCTACCCTAAGAAGACATCCAAAGTCTGTTTGAATCAATGCCGAGGTGTGTGGCAGCGGTGATCTCCAACAATGGCGGCTACTATGGCTACTGATTCTGGAAGGAAATACACTTCACAGAAGTCTATAAATTTAATCATTTGATACTTGGTCAACATGTTATCTACTAAACAAATTTTGTTGTGATATCTCTTGTCTTTCTTGGTGTTGAAATTTGGGCATCCAGCAATGTGTATTGCGCGTTTTGAAATTTAGCATATTTCTTGAAAGCGATAATAACATCTAATGTGGCTTTCGCATTTTGCTGAAATTATTTGAAAGAAGAACGATGCGACTTTTTCTCCGCTTATGCACAATGTAAAAAGGTAAGAAAGATGTGACTTTTTCCCCCTCCATTACAATGGAGGGGATAGAAAAATAGTTTACCACGTATTAAGATGTTCGCCAAGTGACGCGAACTGAAAAAATTTCGCCAACTTAAATTTTTGAATTTCTCCGTAAATTTGGCACCAATTTTTTTCAAAATTTAATATTGAGTCGTAATTTGAGTCGTAGAATCGAAATATACAAAGGAATTTGTATGTTTTTTCAGAAAAAGACCCATTTTGTGTCAAAATACCTATGTTAGAATAATGCTATATATAACTCTGATAGATATCCTAAGTTGCGCTTTCGAGACATGAAAAATGCAATTTTAATTTCGTCAGTCGGCCCAGTAGAACGGGAGATATAGATTTGTCCTTTTTTTTTTCTCAGTGTATGCCTTTGGACAAATCCGAAGGCCACCAATAATCTATAGGTTTCCAATTACCACGCAAAATAGCACTATGTAGCCTATTTATCGAAGCAAGTGGATCATAAATACTTGGTAGTCAAATTTAATGCAACGTAGTACCACAAAATGTTAGAAATGCCCCATTAAGGACCGTTTGTAATATTCAAACTAAAGAGTGAAACTCCTTGCAGTTCAAATACATTTATAATGCATTATGACTTCTTCAATTTAATGTATCAATTGTATTAAATCATGTGTTATTTCAAGTGCATGCTCTTTCTATTAGTATTAATTAAAATTTATTTTATCACGCATCTCTTATTAACAATGTTGTTTGAAAGTATGCATATTGCCATGTCTTGTCTTAGCCGATATTGGAGTCACCATTCCATAGAGATATGTGTTAATGCAAGGATGAAGATAGTATGATTGGGTTTACGCCTATTATTTTATTCAGATTAGGAAATACAGTAGCTTAGCACATATGCACAAATTTCAAAGATAAACATCACTTGTACGTCATTGAAAACAATCGAAGATCAGTCATAGACGGATTTCCACAATGGTAGCAATGTACTAGTTAGTCAGCATCACGCGACATGAGCGAGGTCACTTCAATGTTTCACCGACGGCTGCCAGACAGGGACTCCCCTGTCTAGTCACAAATTCAGCCCTACCGCACGAGAGGTGAAAGCTGGCAGAGCTATATTGTGAATCTTTTTGTTAAGAGTTCTTCACAATACTAATAACTTTTAAAAAGCTAATTAAGATTTCATTTGATAATTATTATAAATTAGTTTTATTCATTGCTTCTTTGTATAAACAATTACACACTAACATTTAAGCAAAAATGTTTTTTACATTTTAGTGCCATTTTTTAAAAAAATTATTTTATATCTACTTTTCAAAGAATGCTTTATTGTCCTTATTTCTGTCCATGTGGTATAAATTGTATGAATTTATCAGAATCCGTTTCTATCCGTGTGATATAAAATGTATGAATTTATCACAAACCTTCGATTCCTTATTATAGCTTTTTATCGTCAATTCTCTTTTATCATGCATACCTTTGGAAGCCAAAAAAAATTGTTTAAAGAATTTAAATTATTTTAAGCCTAAAGCAAGAGCAATTAGGCATATTTTAAAGATCAATTTTATATTTATTTCATAATCTGAAATTTTTTGTTTGGAGGAGGATTTGAAAATTATAGTTGTGCAATAAACTTAGTGAAATTACACTTTAAGAAGTAACTTCTTAATCATCTATCTTTTTTGAAAATAAAATTAATAAACGTTTCCTATATACTGTACTTACGAAGCAAACTTTAAAGTAATCTTGCACGACGTGTTATTTGTAGCTGTAACATTCTCATGTAAACTAATCTCAGTTTTAAAAGTCACTTAAGAACTTTAGACGCTTTTCCATAAATATCAACTTAATTATTACCGTAAAACTTATTTTCCG
Source organism: Stegodyphus mimosarum (assembly GCA_000611955.2). Classification (NCBI taxonomy): domain Eukaryota; kingdom Metazoa; phylum Arthropoda; class Arachnida; order Araneae; family Eresidae; genus Stegodyphus; species Stegodyphus mimosarum. Next base: position 64,495 of record KL811054.1, on the reverse strand, counting down.
AAATATTTTATCCCGTACCATTTATAAATTAACTATCAGTTTAATGCGGCAACACTAAGCCCTGGCAATTTAAATGATGGATTCAGCGTATTTAGTAAGTATGTGATAATTAAGGCAAGTAAATCTAAGGACTAACTTTAATAGTTTTTAAAGTATTTTTTTCAGTTCAAATCATTATAATTTTTCCAGACTGAATTGAATTTCTTTTATATGTAAAGGTTGACCAAGTTATGAATTCATTTTTCTTTGTTGCTATAGCTCAAATTTTTAAAAAGAATTCCTTTATTGGAACTGTGAAGACGTGTAGATGTGAAGTTAGCGCATTAGTTTAAATTTGTGTATATATTGCATTCTGTACCCTAATATTGAAACGGTCTGCAATTAAGTGAAATGCGGTAATTTTTAATTAAGTAAAGATTTTTCAAAATCACTTTAAAAAATCTGATGTATACACCGCATGACTTCCTTCTACGGAATATTAAAATATACGCATTTTGCATTCCATTTAAACTTATTGGATTGAATTAAATCTGCTTCGTCGATAGCGCATAAACCACAACAGAATAAATGCACTCTCTAAAATTCACTATATTTGCTTACCATAGCGACACTTATGCGCTAGGCTCCCTTAACACCATTACATCTCATTCATTTTATAACTCAGAATGCACAAAAATTATGCATATCGTCTGAAGAATTACCTAATCGTTGCCACATGTTCTATTCAAATACTGTAATAAATCTAAAACGATATATATCTTAGTTTCTGTAGATTGACAACAAATCCACTATTCTCCTGACAACAAATCCACTATTCTTCTAAGTTTGAAATGTAAGCAAATATGGCTGTCATGCGAAAAATGATTAGGCTTAGTCGCACTTAAATAACTTTTAAATTGTTGATAATTCTACAGATCTGGCATGCAGATTTACAAAAGGTATAAAAACATTAACCGGAAGATAAGAAGAACGTAATTCAATCATTTTTAAAGCAAAAAAATGAACAATTTACCAAAATATAAGAATAAAAAAACTGAGCTTACTGAGACGAGTAACAGAGTGGATATATATGAAATAATAAAAACAAATTGAGAAGTAATGAGGAATTTTGATGTAAAATGCTGAAATGGCGATCCACACTGTATAAGAAATTTGGCAGTCGAAGCAGATTAAATTTTTATTTTATCTTCAGTAAACATATTGCGTCCCCAAACCACTTGGCACATTACTTGTGCCTATTTCAAGGGTTTACATTTTTGATAACTTTGCAGCAAGAAGAAAGCAACAGACAGTAATTCCAGATAGGCCGAAGAGTTGGGAGCAAGTGCGTTATGTTCAGGGTGAAATCTTAATTCAGACTGAGTTAGTTTTGGTTCTCAATGCGTTTTGATTGGATAGTTAATACTTCTGTAAAATTATTATTGGTTGCTTGATTTTTAGTTCCATTTACATCACCAGAATATGTAAGAGTCATATGACATGGATTAATCTCGAAATGACGCAGTGTAGAGAGAGAGGTTACTATTTTTAGAATTGAGAAGGGAAATTTATGTTGCTTTTACATATTCTTTATTTTTCTTACATATGTATACACGTAGTTATATGTTTTTGATGCGGGCGATTGAAATCAAAATGGAAGTTGCACATCTAAATGTTATAGCAGTCCTATATACAAACATTCAACGTTCTGAGGCTACTCGTTTTTGAGTTATGCGATATACATACATACATACGTCGCACCAACGCCACGAATCAGTCTCTTTAGAATCCCTTTCAAATAGTTGTGTAATTTTTTGAGGCAGAAAAAGAGTCCTCTATACTTTCCTTATATTCAGATATCACACAAAAATATCGTTAAATTGCATTCGATAGCGGTCAAAGATATTTTCGTTGAAATATGTTACCCGAAAATTTTCGCAATTACAATACTTGCTTGCTTTTTTACTTTATACGAAGAAGTAAAAAAGGCTTAACCAATCTTAATAACTGTCTCTTAATTAAACAGCAATTGCCTGTCACTGATAAAGATGCTTTCGCAGGTTTATTTTCTTAGAAATAGAAAAGAGATTACGCAAAACGTTCGATGCATTTTTACCCATTATTAAATTCATTATCATGTGATTCGATTCGATTTATTATTCACGTGATTGATAAATTTAAATTAAAAGATCTTCGTTAAAACTTATCTCTTAAGAATGTAATATTCTTTATAAAATTATACATTATGCATTTAAAACTTCTTTTATCATTTCTACAAACTCTTCGGGCGTTTCTCTCAAAATTTGCACTACTTAATCTAAACTATTTGCATGAATAATGTACACTGCGGAAAAAAAAGACAGTTCTATATCTCCCATTCTACTAGGCCGACTGACAAAATTCAACTTGCGTTTTTAATGTCTCGGAAGCGTGACTTAGGATATGTATTAGATTTTTATATAGTGTTGTTCTAATATAGGTATTTTGACACAAAATCGGACTTTTTCTGAAATTGCAGGCCGATGTTTTTTCGTATTTTGATTCTGCGACTCAAATTATTCCAAACTACCAAGTTTTGTAAAAATCACACGAGTAGTGTTTCAAAAATTAGCTCTCAAAATTTTAGCTCCTCCGTGTTAATTGAATTTGATATCTATCAATTAATATCTCTTTTTTTATTTGATTCTTCATTTAACATTTCGAAATTTAGGTTTATTGCAAATAAAATTCTTCCACGTTTTATGATTTACTTTTAAAATTTTTATTTTGAAATAATTTTTATAAATTTTTCGAAAAACATTTTGAATTATACCTGTAAAAGTTTTACCATCATATTAATGCAGATGCATTTCTAAGCATGCCTGAAAAAAATTTTTGTTTTTTATTCGAAGAGTTTTAAGATATACGTGAGTTTACATATTGGCGCATTTTCAAATTTGGCATATTTGTTGTAAGCTATAATAATGCCAAATATGGTTTACGCACTTTGTTAAAATTATTTGAAAGTATGAACGATGACTTTTTTTCCGCTCGTGTACAATGAAAAAAGTACAGGAAAATAGGTTGCTATAAATTAAGAAGTTCAGTAAATGAATTATTCTTTGGCCAAGCTGAAAAAAAATTTCGCAAAGATAAATTTTTAAATTTCTCCAGGAATGTCTCACCAAAAATTACAAAATTTAATATGTAGACATAATTTGAGTCGTAGAATCGAAATATGAAAAAAATATTGGTATGTTAGTTCAGAAAAAGTCCGACTTTGTGTCAAAATACGTATGTTAAATTAATGCTATATAACTCTGATAGATATCCTAAATCGCGCTTTCGAGACATGAAAACCGCAATTTGAATTTCGTCAATCGGCCCAGTAGAACGGGAGATATAGAACTGCCCCTTTTTTTTTCGTAATGTACATTTTAGCAGACATAAAATAAAGTAAATATTTCTGAAGTGCGCTAAAGCATAAAATAAGCATGCCAGAACACTAGCATTCACATGATATAGTTCATGCGAATGCTAGTGCGATCCAAATGAACGATTGAAGCGTAGAGGCATAGAGTAACTATGCCACGTTGCAAAAACAAGCTCCATTATTTTGCATTCGGGTATTAGATTTTGAGCAAATTTATTTCAGTTAACTATTAAATCTAAACATTTTGAAAGTTTTATAATGAAATCCTCTTATAGTGCAGTTAGTTAATATATCCATCTAGCTATTGGGAGATAGATTCGTGGTTCGAATCCTGGCAAGTGCATTCTCTCGTTTCATACTCTATAAAAACCTACGATTCTCTACTGTGGCAGGAATATGATAGACTGTTATTTACTACGTGAATTTGGTCGACTGGGTCTCATGCCTCCGTCTAATCGTTCTTCATGTGTGGGAAAGTGTACGGTGTTGTCGCTTTTCCTATTGCATGATTTCGCGCTGTATGTAGTAAGCATGTCCAGGTAACGATTGGAGTGTTCGTGGATCGAATCTCGGAGAGAACACATTTGATTTCTTATATTGCCTACTTTAAAAACACGTGATTATCTCTATAAATTCGCCATAAATATAAATCAAGCACTTTTCATTTTATCTTCTTTAAAATTTGAAATAGGGAAATAATTTTGCAAATTTTGCGTGATAAATGTGAACCTGGAACAGGTTCACCATAAAAATTTAGAGATTTTAAGATATGCGTTGTTAATTGAATATATGTGAAGTAAAATGTGAAAAGATAGTTCATTTTTTGTATAAAATTTTATCTGCGACTAAATGGATAAAATTTTTTATTTCTGATAACTTTGCTTGGCTTCTGATATAGGTAACAAGAACTATTAGTATTAACATTTATCGTTATCATACATTTACCCTTTTACAATCCAAATGAAGACGAGATCATTCTTTATAAATTCATCCACGAATTCAGCCTTCCTAAAGTAAATAAGCTATAATATTAAAATTTTAAGTGCAGCTTCTTAAATATTAGTTCAAAGTCTCAAAATCTCCATTTTATCATAAATAATACAGAACATGCTTAAAGAAACACCGTAACGACTCAAATACCTTTCTTAAATTATTACTTTACTTTTCTTCCTGAAAGGAAATATTCATATATTTGACTCTTTCAATATTTTGAAGGATGTAGAAACCTGTTTCAATTTTGGTTACGAAATATTTAGCATAAATGGTACCATTTTCTGATACCAGGTTGATAAACAAATATACACCAATATACGCGTCAAATTTAGGTTAATTTCCTCAATAACCTTATGAAAAGTAATATTTAAGATTTATTAAGAAAGGCTCTGTCAGAAATAAATAGTATACAAAAAGCAAACGAATAAATGCATTTAATGTCACCTTTTTCTTAGGTAATGATACAATCTTCTAGAAGCCATAAATATTTAAACGTGTAACCATAATGGTGGCTGAAACTTCATTAAGATCAACTACGCAACCATTAATTTATTTAACACCCTGTTTTATATATTACACACGAATTTTTATGAAGCCACAAAATTCTGAGCCTTGGTAAGGTAAATGAAAATAACACTGCTGGAAAAATAATCTTTGAGTTTGTTAATCAAAATTCATTGAAGTTATGCAGAATCTGAAATAAATAATAAAACAAATTGGTAATTCAAAATTTCGGGTTTCCAGCTGCACATGTTCGGGTGGACTTGTAAGTAAACATTACAAACTTTGACGAATACACAGACACATCTACGATATGATTCACATTAATGCGACTAAATTAGATCATTGGATACAATAGGATTCAAAATTCTCTCTTTAACATGAAAATCGATGTATCGTCAAATCTGGATGAAAGACTTCATGTAAGTAGTCCAGAATCAATTATTGAAACAATTGAGAAATTATGTATGATAGGGTACAGCAGCGTCTTACAACTTAAATGTAAAACTATGGTAGCAGTCAAACAGTGGTGATGATAATCACTTACATGTTCGGAGGCAGGAGAGCCAATACATTCATGATTCATTCTATTTATATTGTGGAAAGTTGCAAGTTTCCCGCTTCTAGAGTGATTACTTTAACAGGCGGTTCATAATAGAGAAAAGTCATTTGTATGATCTTTACGGCCTTTAGAGGTATACCGCACTTTTACGGCATTCTGCTACTTTTTAGCCTACCATTCTTATCACAGCATCACCAGTTGTTTTTTAAAATAATTCAGTTATATATGGCATACCATCTCTCGCAATTTGAAATCCCGCTAGCCGCCGAACTCCTGATCCGGAACGTTTAAGCGATGATGAGACATTGCCTACACTCCTCTTGTAATTTTAAAACCTGGTTAAACAAATATACCATACCTGGTTTATTACTACTCAAAAAACCATTCATTGAAGTTACACACGAATACAAGCTGCATGCGTATATTTTCTGCTGAGAGTCATTTTTAGCCTTTCAGCAACTTCCATCGTCGTTGTTTCTTCAAATAACCCTACCGCTCTAGGATCGCAGTAACATTCTTTAATTTTCATGTGCACTGCATATGGATAATTGCTTCCAGCGAAATCTTTTAAAAAGTTAATAATTGTACTTTGACAAAGAATGAAGAAAGTGATGTGGTTATGTTTTCGTATTATTACCTTGTTTAATTAAAATCCATTTCTTTCAAGTTTGCAAATTTTTAGAGTTATGATAGTTTTGCTTCAGTCAGCTCTAGCCATCACCTTATAAAAATATTCGCTTTAATGAACATTTGTAAGTTCAAGGTCTACATCTCAGCAACTAAAATAACAACAGCGTTCTCTTGATTTGTTTGTTTTAAAATTAATAACTTCTGCCCCTTTAACGTACGTTTTATTTTTCTATTAATGATAAGAGTATTCTTTGTAAAATGCTTCTCAACTAAAATCAAACTAGTAAATGCAGCTAGATACTTTGAAAGAAAGTACTTGCGACCTTTTAAACACTTGCTTTAAAAGAGTACATTTTCTTTCCATTCTTTATATTTTTATAAAAGTATTTCGCATTGTTTTACAGAATACTTTCTTTGGTTGAAGTTTGGGTGAAGATCTCATTTACATTTGCCGTAAATTCTGTTTTTATTAAATTAGGAACAGTGCCAAAATACTTTCATCAAAATTTACATTTAATGTAGGTAATGTCTTATCTTTTCTTGTGAACACGTCGTGGTTGTTACGAATCTCTGCTTTACAAAACAAAGCTCAAAAGGCTTTTGTCTGGAGTTAAAATTTGTGACAGAGCTACAAGTACATACAAACGTCAAATAAAGACCAGCAGTTTCCGCAAACTCTGAAGATTTTACATGTCCAAAAGTTTCTAAACTTTCTTCTGAATAATTACATGAGCATTCCTTACTTTTAATCATCTTTTGCAGGGTAGCAACACAAAGGCAAGCGCCAGAAGAACGGGAAACACTCTAAGCATTTTTAAAACAAGAAACCGCATTTTATCAAATTATCTAGGCTACGTCTCAGTTAATACTCAATGTTGAGAAATATATTTTTGTTAGCAATAATCTTATTAATTATTTAATAATTACTCTGAATTATTAATTATTTATGTTTTATTTACAAAATTGGGTAGTACTCCGATTACGATTTATTTTAGAAAATATTTCCCCTCAAATTACGTAGCTCTTGGACTATCGTTTCTACGTCATGCTTCTTAATAATTGTTCTTGTGCTATGTGCTGCACCTGTGGAGTACTGTCCACGCGCCTTAAACATTCTAAATCATTCATGATATTCAAATATTCCTACTGTATTTGCACTGAATATATTTTTACGTATGTAATGGTAAAGAAAGGTTGGGGAATGGAAAGCATCCTAGAAAAATCTCAGCAATGTTCTGAAATCTTCCACGTGAGTAAACTTTAGCTCAAAATTGATAAAATTTAGAACATTGTTTTGATTATTGGATTGTAGCAAAGAACACGAGGACTATTTGCCTAAGATGGGAAATGTCATTGGGAAGGACACTGTCAGAAAAACTGACTTATATTTATGTTACACATGATGAAACCATAAAACCAGCTATCCTGTCACCCATTCGCTAAGCGTCAAACTACCAGGTCAGCGTTCTTATCCATTTGTCCACTGTTGGGGTTGCAGTGGTCGTATTGAAGTAGTGTATTAAAGAAGCGTCACTAAATACGCAGTTTCACAATAACACCGAATTAAACTAATTTGTCTCCTCGAGTGTTTCAGAAAGTTAAGCTGTAAAGTCATTAGATTATTTTGATGCAGGAGAAAGGAAAAAATGAGCAATGCTCTCGCCGGGACCCGAACCTCGGACATCTCGAATACGCGACGAGTGTACTGAGAACTACATCACGAAGGCATGCTAATACGGCGGGAGAAATACCTCTTATACCCCCCTTTTAAAGGGAGACTGGGGATTAGAGGACTCTGTTGCCAAATCCTGGGGGTGGAGAATCATCACCCTCCACCGTTTTTAATTCGGGCGCCAATGTAGAGGCATTAGGATTTCTTTTAGCAAAGGACGGGAAAAGCGAGCAATGCAATCGCCAGGACTCGAACCACGGACCTCTCGAATACACACCGAGCGTTCTGATCACTACATTACGAAGGCATGCTAATAAGGTGGGAGAAATACCTTATAAAATTCAAAGAGATTACATAGAGAAATACTTATTCTAAGAAGGAAATTCTTTCTCTAGATATTAAAATAGTAACTTCTTATTCTAATGTGTTTTTAGAAGAATCATCTTTGAACGGCTAACAACCCTTAGTATAAAAGATCCCACATAAAACATAAGATTCGAGAAATTTACGTTGACATTGTTGGGAAACCGAAATTTCCTGCTTCATTTTTGCGCCTTCATTTCAGAGGAATGAAACACCATATTTCTTCTAGATGCTTTAGTAATCATTGCTTCGTATAAAAATAAAGGGATTTAAATAGAAAATTTCAAATTTAAAAAGGATGGAATCGCCCTGTCTTGACATAAACGGAGTGATGTTTTGAAACTGTCAAGACCTTTCAAGCTTCGGATAGAACAAAGTAATTATAGTGAACCCCCTGTAAAACCTCACTAAATCACCACTCTGCTTATGCGGTCAGTTTCCCGCAGCTCCAACCAGTTCAACGGGAAAATAATTATCAAAAAAATCTCATAAATCGTCATCTTAACAGTATCATATCCCCTTAATAATTCAGTATTTAGAAACAAAATAAGTTTTTTTTTTCAATTTAAAGGTCAGGGTCATTTCAGCCTCAAGAAAAGGAAGTAAACAAGGAATTGCAGTCCCCCTCCCTTCTACCATTCATTTACACAATAAGTGCCTTTTCCTTTGTGTAAAAATATACAGATAAGCAGTTGTTGGCATATTTGTTCAACTCAAAGTTTTCTTGAGTCATTTCTGCTTTTCTTTAACTTGACAGCGGGACCTTGAACACTTGTACCTTTTAGTATAATGTCAAGAAAGCATAAATTTTAACACATTTGGAATAAAAAAGGAAATGATCGGAAAACTGAACAATAAAATTAGTCCAAAGCCGCATTTGCGAGCGCCCATGAAACTCCTCAAATGTCATTAAACGATATTTTATTATTAAAAGAACAGTAGATTGTGATAATAATAATAAAACGGACAACAAGTATCTCCCTATGACGAAATCGGGAAAGCTGTAATCACTTGGATAAAAATACGCGAACATGCAATATGTGTCGATTTCCGCTTTGAAGAAAAGAACTTTAGACATTGCTGCCGAACTCCAAGATGAAAACTTTGCAGTTATTAATGGATTTGGAAAGGTTGAAAATAAGGCATGACTTACCTTTAAAACAGTAAAGAAAGGAGCATTTAACCTTGATCCAGATGTTTGACTGAAAAAGCAGAGTGATAAAAGAAGCATGCGAACAATATGTTTCAAGTGACATTTTTTATATGGATCAATGAGGGTTGTTTTACAGAATCTTGACCGACAAAATGCTTTCTTTCAAGAAGGACAAATGCACTGGGGGAAAAAGTAAGGAAAGTCTGATTGTTTTGCTGGGATCCAAGTGAAAGAAGTTGAAACAATTGTCATAAGAAAATCCCCAAACCGCCGATGTTTGAAGAGTTGTTTCTCCCTTTTTTCCGCTGCCTTCGTGTGTAGCTGGAAATAAGTCTGACGCGTAATCAGAAGATTCGGAATTCGAATTCCGGCTTTGCACATGTTTCACGTCTTCTGAGTCGATAAACCTAATGACCGCATAAGTGGAACTCGAACTAAAATGTTATGGAAGATAATTCGTCACCACCAGGATTTGGCGACTGAATCCGCGCATCTCATATCGCTCTTTTAAAGGGAAATGTACAATAACAGCAAAATTGTATTTTTTCTCTCCATTCTCCAAGGACGCGCAACTGGAGTTCGAATGCTGGGGTGAGCACTAGTTTATGCCTTCTGCATCGATAAACCTAATAACTGTAGTGCTATGGGAAAAGACAATCAGTAATTTAGACGCAAACGTTTCGCCGAAAAGTAGAAAAATAATTTTATTTAATGACAGATGCACAGTTTACACCAGCTTAAGCAGTTTACCAAATGTAACTACAGTATTGCAACCTATAGACCAAGGTATTATTCGTAATTGTCAATTAAACTATAGAAAACTGTTTATGAAAGTTTTTATTGCTGTCCTTGATGACAAATCTTCCTTTTCCATATCTGTGATTGGTGCGAATATCTATATAGGGAAATAATGAAGCATGATTTCCATTAAAATTCTTGTCTATTGCTCCAGACATAGTGATTTCAAAATAAAGTTTTCAGAAGCCAATCCCGAAGAGAGTAAGAATGGAGATGATGTTAATTAATCGGACTTAAGCTATGACCTGAAAAAAAATTCGATTTAGAATTTGATTTGGATAAATATGTATCTGTAGATAGTGAAGCAATTGTAAATTTTGGAGAAATTTCAATGCCGAATTTTATTTCCGAAATAAGAAATCTGATCTGTCCTCAGTCCATTGATGAACGTGATGGTGGACTGTGTGCCGGAACAAGTGCCGACTTACAAAGATTCTATTACTGCAATAAGTACTGTTACAATTTTTAATTTCTTTCAAAAAAATAAACGACAAAGATTTTTCAGTGATGGGAAAAACTGAAACCATTATGGAACCGATTTTAAAGCATGCACCAATGAAGATTTTTTTTAAATAAAACAGAAATTAATTTTTTATTTTATTGTTTTACTTGTATAATGCAATTAATTTTCTAACTACTAATTCTATCTACTTTCTAATTTTCTCATTTCTCATATATATAACGATAAAACGTCCGGCTTTAGCTAAAATAAAAAAATTTTGCTAATCCACATTAACCTTTCCCCATTTATAACTTCATTTTTGACTGGTCCACTGGCGTGACGGTTTAACGACGGTTGACTGTACCAGATAATAAGATTCTCAAGCACTGAAAAACAAATTGCTCCATGTGCATTGTTAAGGGTATGTAACTTCTGCAGAACTCATCAAGAGCCTCTTGGAGCACATTATTAAATGTAAACCGAAATGGCTCGTTTCATCAGTTGCAAGCTTCACAACAATGAAAGCGGAAGAAAACTAGTTATGCACACATCATCCTCCACTCTCTCCCATTTGCAACGCTAATTACAAAAAGTCACAAAGGAATCAAATTATTCTGTTAGTGAATTATTACAGTGAATTCAAATTATTCAAATTAAATAACACTGTTCAAAATAAACTTATTCCATACTCTTCTCCGGAACAGCACAAGTTTATTTCAAAATACATTAGATAACTTCCCGATCAACGTACTTCAAATAAATTTATAGCACAAGAAATTTGCTTCTTCTTCAGTGGCTAAATTTATAAATGGGTACCAAAAAACATAAAATACTTTATTCCATTCCTGAAAGCTCATTGCATAAAAGGTACTCCAAATAGGGTCTCAGACATATAGAATATGTTTCAAAGAACCTCGGGTAATCAGAAACGCTCAATTAAAGGCGATATAATCTGTATCAATAAAAAAGGAAATGCATTTTCTGATAAAAACAGAAAGAAAAGCAGTCATCATTTGTCATCACGTTAAATCCCTGATAATATGGTTCTACACCTGTCCCGCCGAAGACCGCTGTGTGAAGCAGTGGTCTTCGGTTAGTGGAAATTTCATTTTTTAATTACAAAATATCCATCGTAACCAAAAATTATGTCAGGTGGGTTTAAGGTTCATTACCGAGTATAGGCTACCAACAGAACATCAGCGGCTATTTATTTAATTTTTTTCTGCCAGTAACATACATATATACAATAATAGCAACACTTCTTTTTCATTTTCAAACATCCTTAAGTAGAAGATGACCTGACCTGACTCTCTCATCTCACCATTCCTCCAGTAAAATCATTAATATGACGTATTTTGAACAGAAAGAAAAAACTTCATTGCCAAATCATAATTACATAAACTTATAAATTAGCATCAGCTCATCCAAATTCAGTATGAATTCCAGTTCTGTACCTAAATTACGAGAAGCAGAAAGCAATACATTTCAAGGAAATTATAGGAGCCAAATTAAGTAGTGGAAGAGAATTCTGCAGCAAAGGTACTAATATCTATGAAATTTTCTCAAGTTTACAATTGGAAAATTTTCAAACTAACTCAAGTTACTGCGCCGATCAGTAGCCCAAATTTCACAAAGCTGTCAGGTTACGCAATACTTTACTTGAATAAAACAATGAAACAATGGAACTTGTAAATTCTGAAAATAATATTTTTGAACAAGCCGTTGTCAAGAGAGACCAATGCATTTCAAATGCGAGCAAGACCAACATTTCTCTGTTAAAGAAATACGTAACATAATAAGAATCAAGTGAAAAAACACCAGGACTGGGCAGCGTAAGTAAAAAAATGATAAAACTAATACAAAATGCTTCATCACGATTACATGCAGGGTTGCTCAATAAATTCCTTCGAGATGGAATCGTTTTCATACGTTTTCAAGACAGGGCATACCATCGTATTTCCGAAAACAGGCCGCAATCCTGTCTATTCACTTTCGTTTAGAGCAATCAACTTCCTGCCAGCAGTTAGTAAAGTTTTAAAAAGAGCCATCGTAGAAAGAATAAGACGCTATTTTCGTAAAAGTTAAATAATCAACGAAACTTAATGTGGATTCATACTAAGTTGTTCTACAACCTCTTTTACAGATGGTATATTGAGGACAATACAAAATAATAAATCAAAGAATTCTTATTTCCACTCTGCTTTGTTTTGAGGTAAAATAATATTTGACACTTTCTGATGGCCAGCCTTGCTTCAACTTTTCAGGCAGATGAACATACCGTATTACATACTTTATAATCATGCAAACCCATCGGCAAAACAAAGGAGCATAATCGTCCAAAATGACTGACACATACGAGAGGACGTCCGTAAGGAGGGCTTGAATCTCAGGATTTGAACTTGGATCTCTGGATTCTCGTCTTTAACCGTATAAATCACATTGACTGTTAAATTCTACAAAATCCTTATCTTTCGCAGACGACACCATATTTGCCACATATGGCAGAACAAGAGAACAATTCAAACATAATACCATCCACACTCATGCAATCTTTTTTATCATGTAACTAATAAGGTAGCGCAGAAACTTCAACTAATTATGTAACATAGAAACACTAACAAGAAGGAGCAGCAGCTTAAGAGGAAAAGTCCAAAATGATGATGTTTCTCTGGCTTGGTCAAGCAATGCAAAGAAAATATGCTTTCCAAAACAACAGGTAATATCCTGTTGATAATAACTTTCAAATCAAGGTCGTAAGTAAGTTGAAATTCCTTGTAATTACCGAGGAAAGCTTCAGCTGATCAGAACATCTTCATAACATCAAGAAACATCTTCATAACATCAAGAATGAATCTTTAAATTCGTTAAACTCCATCTGAAAGAGGGAATATTATTGAAGCTTAAAGCCTGATACTCTGAAGTTGCTGTTCACCTTCGTAAACAAGAAAGTCGTTAATTATAGATCTGTTATCTGGGTATGATATAAAAGAAGAAGCAGTAACTTTGTGGTACTCGGCAACCTTTTCTTGTCAATTTAACAAAATATTTCTGCTCCACGTTTACGGCTGCATTGTACCTGCTCTTTTAATCACCATCTTTATATCTAATATCGGCACCAGAAGTTTTAAAACCAAAATATTACAATTCAGGAATCAAGCTTCCTTATGTTAACAAATATACGGTCTGAGAGATTTTAAATTCCCAATCTCTTCCAATCTTCCCGGATACCTTGTAAACTGTCGTAACATCAAAATCTAATTTAAAGGCTCTATCGATATCAGCAAGTGTCCATTAGTATTAAAGACGAATAAAAAATTAATAGAAACAACTTTTATCCTTCATAAAACGAAAAATCTGAAACATTTGTGGAAATGGACGCCTGGTCTCAGAAAACAACTATTTTTGAAATTTAAATTGATGTGTAAACGTCCCTGGAGAAAAATGTTGGCCAGCTCGTTTGCCATAAACGCAGTAACTACACGCAGTTAAATTATAAACATAAAACAGACAAAATTTTATCTGAAAAAAAGAAGCCCTCAAAACAATAAATTAGTTTTCATGTCCATTAACATCTGCATATCCCTGCGTTAGCTTATTTCGAATGAACTCTAGTAATAAAAATATTATATAAGCACTACAAACGATCATCACAAGATCAACAATACTGTCGTGCACGAAAATATTTGTGAGCGGTATCTGTTATAAAAGGAATCTATATCTTAGTGTCCTTGCACATCAAAATGATAACTGTAGGAACATGTTTTGGGAAGGCCTTGTAAGATATTTCACTAAAACAATAGCATCACAGACCTATATACTACATTGCATCTCAATTTGTATTCCTGTACTGTACATACATTTAGTGTATTTATCACCTCCATTTTACACACATTGTATGATTACACTTCTTCAGATAATGCGCAACGCTTTCGACGGTTCTACTTTCGAAATCTCGCGCAATGATGTGTTGCAAGATTGCATTATATTACTGGAAAATGTAATGGTATGACATAATGATTAGTGAAAACCTTAAAGGTACATATATCTGTCATCTTCATAGTGCTTACATATCTGAGATTTCGTATTGTTTCTACTGCAGTGGCCAAATCAGTAGCCTTGTACCTTCTGATAATTTCATGGTATATTCTAAAAGAGTAGGAATACAAGCCCATGCTCACTTCTCACCTACGGGATTTTTTAGTTCCAGCATTTCTTATTAAAGAATGTACTTTGCCTTCATTTTATATATCTGTGATATCTTTAAATTTTTAAGAAACTTTACCCTGCACTGTTGAGATAGGGATTTGTAAAGCATCAAAGTGTGTTTCTTTATTTTCGATTTCAGATAAGAGTCCAATATTCCAAGTTCGTTTTTGGACATCATATCTTATATCTTTACTACATTTTAGAGCGTTACTTTCTCGGCAGACTAATTCCTGACTTGACTTCAGCTGTAAGCACTATGTCCGATCATTTGAAATGTTCGGCAGTTCAGCTTACATAGGATTCTTTCATTTCCTTCCCTGCATCATAACCGAAAATGGTCTGGATTTGGGAAAATTACATTACTTATCTTCGTTAAACTTAGAATGGGTCTGCGAAGATTTTCATAATTGTAATGAATGAGTTTCTGAAATTAAATTATTAGTTGGATAAATATTTTTTACCTTCGCCCATGAAGGACATTTTACAATTTTCTGTGTTAGCTAGCGGACTATTTTCTGATCTGAACTTAAAGAAATTTATTTAGTCATCTACTGCTTGCAGTTTCTTTTGAGGTAGAATCTGTTTAAATCTCATAGATCTAAACAAATTTAAGTTTTAAACAGATTTTTTAAATTTATAAGAGTAAATTAAATCTGTCCTGAAAAATTAAATTAAGTTCTGAAAAATTAAATCTGTTTAAATTAATTAAGTTCTAAAACTTTATAAGAACATACTAAATACTCAGATCAACACTTTGTTAATCTTGCCTTGATCTTTACTTTGCGCTGTGTTCAGAAGGACCTTGTCCTAATACCTGCTGAATTCCCTTTCAAGAACTCACAACACTATTATCCTCCGATATCACAAGTAATGTTTCTTGCTATGGTGTTGAAGGAATCTGTTGTAAGAGAGATTAATGGTCATAAATTTCTTTCAACGTATTATTTTTACCGGTTAGAGAAATGGTGAAAATTTAGTAAATTCATTAATAAATGTGCAGAAAAAATGCATAACACCTTCATTTCAGCTTCATTGCTGAAAGAGGGTAACTGCAAAAAGGCAACGTTTACGGGAAAAAGTGTCTGGAAACATCAAAAGTTTAAAGCCTAAAAATTAAAGAAGCGTACAGAGACTTATTCCAAAAGCTGGTATTAAAACAATAAGTATTTAAAGTATCGACTGGAAAAATTAATTTGGTAAACTATAAAATTCAAACATGAATTAGATATCTGAAAAATAAAATAAACGTATTTATTCACAAACAACGTATATTTATTCGGGAAAGTTTTATTCGGAAAAATGAATTCCAGTTTGCTTAGCGCTGATGTCAGTCGAGAAGTATACAACTCTGCAGTTGTATTCATGTGGCATTGCAATCTGGAAAAACAACTACCATCACAGAGGGTCAGAAAATCTTGCAAAAACCTCTGCTTCTCTTACATATTTTTGCTAGTTCCCATTATTATGAAACGAAAATTAATTTTACCATAAAAGTGAAAGTTATCGGCCTTTTTTAATTAAGGATTAAATTATCGAGCCTTTTGGCTCCATATTTTCTATTCTTTCGAAAGGAATTCACTATTTTCATTTGCCATGGCGATTTAGCTCTTCATATAGTATTAATGCCTTCATATCTTTGACAACATATTTGTTTTGGTATGGAATTTTGAGTTAATTGCGCATCCCAACTAATCCTCTTAAAGTTAAGAAGTGTTCCTGAACTTATGATTAAATTTTAACTAAAATTTATTCAGAGATGGCCTCTCTCGGGCGTAAAAGAAGGCAATATTTTTGACTTGAATCTAAAACCGAAAATGTGAAATTAGACTAAAGCCATGTAAAATATACAGCTTAAACTGCACAGAGTTGTTTTCTGCGTAGTTAGTCTTAGTTAAGTCACCGGCGTAGGCTAACAGGCACGTAATATCCCGTGAACTAGCAAGCTCTAACTTGTAACAACAACGTGGCCGTAAGGCAGAATGCGCTCTCTCTCTAACTGAAGTAGTTCAAACCTCAGCTTAAACGGTCATTCTCCCCTATTTTGCATAAAGCGTGAAACTGAAAACTCATTATAGCAAGAAAACGTAAGTAGGAAAATAAGGAAGTAAAGGAGAGGTTGTCTTAAAATAAAAAGAACTATTATAAAAATAAAATTTACAAATTTAAACGCTATTTAAGCGCTATTCTGCCTTCTCCAAAAATTAATTTTCGCAAATAAAGATACAGTGATTTTGCTGTATTTTTTACTACCATGCACAAAAATAAATTTTAAACCAAACTCCTCTGATCTTCTTTGCAGTTCATTAAATTTTTAAACAAAACTCCTTTGATTTTCTTTGCAGTTCATTTCCAATATCATTGACTTTATATAATAATTCTGATTTTGAACAACATTTCATTTTATTTAATGAATGTCATACAGGAAAGCTGTGTTATGAAGAAATTAAATGTGATACATCCTTGAAATGAATATTAAATGTTTTTATTAGCTAACTTAATTTAGTGTTCAACTAATCTGCCTATTCTGTATGTTTCCTAATGCATTCTTTTTTATCTACAATCCCTTCTTTCTACCATACTAATGTGAATTTAAATTTCACTGTTGTCTGATTTTAAAGATCAAATATATATTATTCTTGCACTGTTAGCATGGAGTTTCCTTTTGCATAATTGATACAACAATATTTTATTAATTCAATATTTTTACGTAACTTTAGTAAATTCCTCAAAATTACCAAGCATTTCATATCTTCCATATTCCATATTAACTTCCATATTAACACAGCATCTTCCATATTAACACAGCAAATATCATGCTCATTTTTAAATAAGAGGATAGATCACTAGCAAATATAGCTGTTCTAGCCCACATGAGTTGCAATTTATTATTTACCTTATTTTCAATACTCTAACATTCATTCTTAATAATAAATGCTTCGAGTAACCTACTGGGATACGCCTATATTTTAAGCTATGCATCGGTGACTAATGCGATGTCCATGGCGGGAAGGGCTAGAGTAGAGTTTAATTATCTCGTCGACGCAGATTGTGAAGGTGGGAACATAGATCGCTTAACACCTCCAATGTTATTCTCAAATACATGATACACTTTCAAATGGGATGATGGACTGCGATGCCCTCGAGCAAGTCGATAGCTGTGCATCAGTGGGTTTTAGTTATTAATCAAGTAACATACGCTTATGATTACAGAATAGAGTGAATGCAACTTAATGGATGTTAGAAATATATGTAGTATACTGCACTATACTGTTAGAAATATATGACATATTTATTACCATAAATATCAAAAATAGAATAGAAAATGCATGCTCGAGAATGCGAATTTCCTTAGAGAAAATTATTTTTTCCTGAAATATGTAGATTAAAATTTCATACCGAAACAAATATGATGCAATCAGTAACTGGACACACAACTTTTCCTTTGGCACAAAAATAGCTATAAAATAGTAAAAATAGCGGAATTCATAGTTGCACAAATTTCTATTAATCTATTATCAAAACTAAAAATGTATTACAGCGAATTATCTCAGAGTTTCTTGCTATGATTGTTTTTTAAAATAATAACTCTAAAGATTTTCACAGAACTTCGAAAATATTCAAAATATCTCCTAAGTCTTATTCAACGTCTATAGCAATCTGGCCTTGATTTTTGCTTAACTTTAGAAAAATATATTTATTTGAATAAAAATAATATACGTTACAAATATCAATTAATTTTTAGTTGGAGATATAAAGCTCAATCTGGCGAATGTTGATGTGGTATGCTGGTGTGCCGAATGCTATTTGCCGAATGTGGGTGGCCTGGCGAATGAAGCATTATTATCTGCAAATTTCCTCATTCATGAAGAAGCAAATTACCATGTTTACTGATTACTTCCTAATATCGTATCCAAATAAGTATTTCATTAATGTAAGTAACTTATAATATTCACAAAAAGAATATTAATGCAACTTTGTTATTAGTTCAAACTTATGAAATTAATAAAAGGAAAGGTTCCAGGATCTTTCATCAAGATGATCTAAAACGGAATATAAAATGGTAGTACGATCATTTCATCATACTACCATTTTATATCTTAGTTTAAATCATGGAAGAATCTATGTAAAATAGTCCTGAAAATAGAATTTACGTTAAATCGCCCTGAAAACTATTGGCGATTAATAAACTGATTTATCCTTTATAAACAAACATATATTTAAATAACGAATCTTTGATGGCGGCAGTTAGTAAATGATATTCAGGAAACTATATTAGGTTATATTAAGTTATCTTATTATAGAAAAGCAGACGAGAACTGTCTGCGTAAGGGAAGGGATGCTTCTTGGAAGATATTTTAAGGGAAACTAGTTCGTATTCGCATTAAACTTCAGGAAAACATGAAAACCGACCAAGTAAGCCAGCCCGTTAGTCTAGGTATTAACCCGGATCAAACTATCAGTATTCCGCGACCTTGACCTCTCGGCCACTGGTGGGAGTTTAGAAACTCATGAATTAAAATGAATGTAGTAAAACATTTGGAGAAATAAAGTAAGAAAGGAAAGAAATCAAGTATTTAAGTAAGAATTAATACTGAATTAAAAATTTATTTTAAAGCAAATTTCATATGCGTTTTATGACAACAGAACATAATCAAACCTTTTATTAGTCATCTCAAATTATGAAAACAACATATTCATTTCTTAATTAAATCATTTATATGCAGCAGGAAACTATTAAGCTGTTTTGTAAATTTATACCTTATTATCTTAGAATCATTGGGTTACATCGATGCATAAACATCCAAAACTGCGCAGTGCACTCATAGGGATTCAAACTCCAGACCTCCAGCGTAAACAAAATCGTATAACCTTATTATATACATAAGTGTCAAACTATGAGTGTGTCTATGTTTTAAATAAGTTTCCTGTAGCTATAAATGCATCGTCACCAAATTCGGGGTAGATACTTGTAGTCATTCAAGAAAAAAAATCCATTCACGACTCCAACCATTTAAATGGCCATTAAGTAAACTTTGTTTAATCGCTGAAAATATGATGTATTTTGAAACAAAAATTTAAACAGAACAGTATAATTTAAGAAAATTTATATTCTTAGTAACAATAGTTCATTGTTAAAATAGTGACTAAAAACAGCTGTATAATTTTTCTTGATTAAATAGGAAAACATGATCTGGGAGATACTGATGCCTGAAAATTTCTCCATTTATTATTTAATGTTAATTATAATTTGTAAGATCGTACTTTCTTTGGCCGCATAAATGCTACGGGATCCTACCAAGGAACATGGCGACTTCTCGCACAGGCGTAAATGATATCAACACAGAAGAAGGGTAAAAATAACCCTTTATTATCATCACCTATGAACAGAAGGGCACATACTTCGTGCTTACATGACACCGACAAATTGAGGTGGAAATTAAGAATCGTTACACAATAAATTCAAGGCTACAGAGTAGTCCTGGACTAGCACTTTAAATTAAGGTTAACTGGGTTGACTCGACAACCTACCCAGCGTGCTAATTATTTAAATGGCCAAAAAGGCGTATCAGCAACTCCGCGTAACAGCAAGGGCAGACTCGTAACGTGTGCTGGCTAGCGAAAACACGCTCTGAATAATCTCGAAGATTCACCCGATTAAATAATCACTTCACTTAACTTTAAATTTGAATTCTGGCGAGGAAATGTGAGGGGAAGTTGAGGAGCTCAGAAAAGATAATAAAAATTTCCATAATTGGTTAATTGAACTAAGGGAAACCCTACATCTTCCGTCTCCAGAATTTAATTATCGCATAACAAGGCTTTAAAAGCCTGGAAAATATATTTAAATCCTAAACTTAAGTGTGAATCAAACTTTACAGTCTACATCTTTACTAAATTTTAATTTTACAGGCGACAAACGTGATATATCCACATAATTCTTCTTTAAATATTTTTGTTTTGCCTCCTTCCAGGTATCTGGAAGGAAAAAAGTTTTCACAAAATTCACGTTCCAACCACTTTTTTTTAGAACATTTTAAACAGTTCAAACTCTTTTTAATAAGGTTGCATTTACTCATTTCATTCTCTTCTAACAATTTAGGACTTCCCCTTTCTTTCCAGCATGGTGTACGGCATGTGAGAGCGTGTTTCATGTAGAATGGGTACAACACTACCACCTAACCCACATCCTAATTGTAGAAACTAGACATCCAAGATCTGAGAGAAACACCCTACATTTAATTCTCAACCTGAGGGGCTAAATTTAGTGAAAATTAACTTAGTGTTGGCTAGAGAGCCTAACATTTACATACCTTCTTAAATTAATTTTAATGTATTTTAGTACAACTGACTTGCTAGCTTAGGTTACTCTTTCATTAAAGCAGATTTCTGAAGTATGCGAGCTACTTTAAGTATTTAACATTTCGAAAGCTTTTACATAAATAACTTCTTACTTTAATTAGCTGAAAACAAACTCAATTTAATTATATGTAACAATCTTCTAACATTTGTGAGTATCGAAGTTTTTCTTAAAAGCATGCAAACATTCCCTAAAACAGTCTCTACGACTAAAATTAACATTTCGTTCTAATTCAACCAAGATTACTTGCTAGTAATCGCACAAAGTTTCTTGCTTAATACTTGCTTAATTGTAAGCTTCTTGCTTAATACAAAATTGTAAGCTTCTTGCTTAATACAAAAGAATAGAAAAGTTTCTTACTTAATTAAAATAAATATTGTCCTCTACCAAGGCAAAATTGAAATAAATATTTTCAACCAACTTCGTACTAACTTTAAAATAAACTTAAATAGAATAATTTTGACTTATCTTTTATTTGCCGAAATCCGACAACCTTTTCTTTACGAAGTCTTCCCAGGAAGGAACTTTGATTCCTCTTTTGGTCTATAATCCGTAGTGGTGGCCTGTTTCCATTCCTCTTTACCAGCTGCTTCCTTTTCACTCCTCTGTCCCAAGCTACCTTCATTGGGCGTTGCTCCAACACTACATGTGCTAGACGCTTGCGAGTTGTAGCCGAAGAAGTTCCTTGGTGAGTCGTTGGAGCTCTTTGGTTTCTCAGTTGTTTCTTACACCTGTGATATTTCTCATCTATACTGGACGTTTCCGCTGTGGAACTGGCGTTGGCGTCTTGTCCTTGACCTCCTTCCTTGGCGGCTGGATTCGTGACCTCTAATGTCTTAATTGCCGTTTCTTCCCGTTCTCCTCTTGGTAAATCTTGTATATGGTCTTGTTTCGCCTCCTTTCTCGCTGACTTATTCCTTTTTTGGGCTGGCTCCAGTTTTCGTTTGTTATTGACTCTTGGCTCATTATGTCGCCGTTTCTTTCCTTCTGGCTCCACCACTCTGGATTCTTTCCTTTTCTCATTTTTGCCTTTCCTTTTGTTCCTGGGAGAACCATTTTATATGTTGAGGGTCCGTCACCTGTATTCGGTCCTTCCTGAAAAATGTCTTTAAAAATAGGTATATCATTTCGGCCATAGTATTTTTTAAATTGATCCACATTGGCACTGTTATTGCCTTCTCTTTCTTCTTTTAAGTATAAAACCAAATCACAAATACCCTCAAGAATATACGGACCTTCCAAACTACTTCCAACAAAATACGGACTTTCTGTTGTGGGGCGCAAGACAATGAATGTTTCAATTTAAGAACTTTATCCCCAACTTTAAAATCAAAATCTCTTCATTTTCTGTCATAACAGCCTTTTTGTTTTGCTCTTGCGATATCCGAATTCATTATTGCTTCGTTTATTATTTTTTAACAGCATTTATTTTAAATTCTGCTTCCCTTTTCTAGACAAAGAACAGTTTCTTTAAGGGTGTAATTATTTTTCTTCTCAAAAATAATTCACAAGAAGTTTTCCCCCTGGTATTGTGCTCCCCTGGTATAGCCCCAGGTACCGTTCTTAGAGCAAAAGCCAACTCATTGACGCAGTCATCCCAGCATCGGTGATAAATTTTTACATAACTACGGATGATTTTTATAGTGTTCCTATATATGCGCTCTGCAGTATTTAATATTTGACTGCGGTCTGTACGGGACCATCTTTAGTTGGCGGATGCCAAGCTCTGCACACACTCTTCGAAAATTTGGGCCGTTATCTGATATTACCTTAAGTGGTGCACCACATTTTAGAATGTATTTATTTAGAAACGCATCGGATACATGCTTCGCTGAGACTCTTTTAAGAGGGACTATTTCTACCCACTTCGAGAAATGATCAACAATAACTAGTAAATATCTATTTTTATTACTTTCACTTTTTGGATAAAGGCCTAATAAATCTTTCTCAATTATTTCACTTTGAAAAGTAGATCTTACTTTATTTAGATACCCGGCCGGGCTGTAATTTACATTGTTAACTAATTCGCACGTATGGCAGAACCTGACATATTCCGTTACCTCTTTTTGAAGTTGCCGGAATAAAAGAAGCCTCTCGCATTCTTTGCATAGTTTTTCGAATGCCAAGATGACTGGCAGTAGACTCATCATGAAATTCTTGCAATATGCTAAGCCGTTTAAAGTTAACACGAAGCGCTTTTTTTCTTTTTCTTCTTCGTCTAGTTTTATTCGGGATAAAGCATCGACTACGATGTTCTCCTTATGAGGCATGTGTTTGATTATTAAATTGAATTCTTGCAGTTTTAAAGCCCATCTGATCAGTCGTGGCGAATTTTTTCCGGAGTATAATCTCCTCACCCCAGCGTGATCTGAATACACGATTATCGGTGTCTTACCAAATTAAACTCTAAACCTCTGCACCGCTAAAAGTATGGCCAGTGTTCCTTTCTCCATGGCCGTGTAATTTCGCTGTATTGTTTTAAGGGTTTTGGAAAAATAGGCCACGGGCTGTACTGTCTTGTATTGGTATTTAGTATCTGTGTCTGCATTCATATTAAAAATCTGTATAGTAGGCTTAATACCTGTATATCTTATATAGTGCTGTTTAATATTTGTGTATTCGAATTTAATACATGTGTAATAGTGTATTTAGTATCTGTATATCTGAGTTCACTCGTATCTTATCGTATGTGTATATATGTGTGCCAGTATCCATACATATAGTATCCATATATCTGTATATCTGAGTAATGTTTTGCATTAGCATTTCGAATCTGTGTCTGCATCCGCATTTAATATCTGTGTAGTAAATAATAATGTATATAGTATATATTTATCAGTATAATATAATATCTGAGGATCTAATATCAGTATCTAGTATCTGTGTAGTATGTAGGAGTAGATTTAGTATCTACGGATCTGTGTAACGACTTGCATTAGTATTTAGAAGCTGTGTCGACATTTGTTTTTAATATCTGTGTAGTATGTAATAGTGTATTTAGCATTATCTGTATAATGTTTGCATTAGTATTTAATATCTGTTTCAGCGTTCGTAATTATCTTTGAAATATCATTTACTTTGTATGTTAATTTTATATATTTAGTATCTGTGTAGCAATGTGTAAAATGTATAATCTAATGTCTTCATCAGCATATGTGGCATCTTAATAAACTCCCCATGCGTTCCTTATGGGGCGCCGACGATGTTGCACTAAACAGTTGCGGGATCCGAACAATACCCGATTAGTCTATATAAGCCGCCCAGGTGTCCAGACACGCATTCACATATCATCTGCAACCCTCCTGTTTTCAAATTTCATCGCCAGCTGAAACAATTGTTCTAATGTGCTAAAGTTTCTCACTTCGATACAATCCTGTACTTGAGGCAATAGTCGGGGCAAAATAATCTGAATTATCTCTGCATCGGGCTTTTTCCCGTACAGTAAATTTGTGATTTGGACCTTCCTTAAAATAAATTCTTTTAATTCCACGACTTTAAATTTGTACGTGCCGTACAATTCGGCTTCATGTTTCGCTCTATTTTCGACCACGGAGAACACTTTTATTAGAACAGCTCTGAAATTTTCGATCGTATACGTAAGCTGCTTATTTAACCAAGAAGAAATTCCCGATGCCTTTACACCAACTTAATGTTTATCCTGGTAAGGCGGTCGTCGCTATAGTTATCTTTTGAACTTACGGAAACTCACGATTTGAACTCACAGTTGAAAATGGTTGTCTAATTATTTTAAGAAGCTAGTGAGCGACGTTCTTCCGTCGAATATCACTGCGGGTTTCATGGAGGCCCGCACTGTTTCAACGAGGTAGCCGAATCCTTCCATTATATTACCAAGAACCGGTGGAGTTTGCGATGTAGATGAGGCTAGCTCAACCGTAGCATTGTTTTCAGCCATGAGTTCGGATTCTATTGGGCGCCAGTTGTAGGATCGTACTCTCTTTGGCCACATAAACTCTACGAGATCATATTAATTCAAGTCTAAAAAAGAGTAGTGCTGGACTATCACTTTAAGTCAAGTTTAACTAGGTTAGCTCGACAGCTTACCCGCCGGCGTGATAATTATTTAAATGGCCAAAAAGGCTTATTAGCAACTCCGCGTAACAGCAAGGGCAGACTCGTAAACTGTGCTGGCTACCGGAAACACGCTCTGAATAAACTCGAAGATTCACCCGATTAAATAATCAAGTCACTTAATTTTAAATTTGCATCCTCGCGTGGAAACGAGAGGGGAGTTCAGAAAAGATAACAAAATTTGAAAAATTTGTTGATCAAACTAAAGGGAACCCAACAAATTATGTACTGAAATACTTAGAAATTTTCAGAATACTCCTAAAGCTTTCAGAATATACTAGGTATTTTAAGAACGTTTGAAATAATTTTTTAAACAAGCCTGGAGATATCACTACAGCCTTCTTTTAATTTAATTGTAATAAACGCTTTATTTACTCATAGTGAGGGCTATTAATGTAAAATGTTTTATTTTATTTTCTGGATTAAAAATGCTTAAAAAATAAAGCAAATTGTAATTGCTGCTACAGTTAGAGTGTGATTAATTAATAAATGAATTACAGTAGTTAAAAATATAAGTAATTCAATTACAATATAATTAATTACGTTGTAATTATAATGTAATTGCTGCTACGGTTACAATGTAATTGAAATTACACTTAAAGCAATTACAATGTCATTGTAATTCAAAATTCTTCAATTACAACATAAATATAATTATAAAGCGGGTAGTTACAATGTAATTGCGCATAATGTAATGTAATTACCATAAACGTATTCAATTATAATATAACTATGTTATAAATCGTACAATTACAATGTAATTATAATTTCAGCAATTCAGTTACGATGTAAGTACAATTACTGTTAATTCGGATACAATATAAGTGAATTATAAATTGCGTAATTACAACATAAATGTAATTGTAGTTAATTTAATTAAAATGTAATTGTAATTGCACGATTCATAATTACAATTACGTTGCAACTACAATAAATTATAGCCGCATTTGTAATTATATTGTATGAATATTAACTAGAATTACAATGCAATTATATTAAATTTATTAGTACTTGCCTTGTATTACAGCTCGAGGGATGCACATTATTTTTGCTTATAATATAAAATATTAGACTCTAAAACAAAATTTTGGAAATACGACTATATCTCGGAAAATGACGGTCGAGATTAATGGAAATTATCTAGACCGAGGTTTCAGGAAGCTCTGCGATTGCGCGAAAAATATAGGATCTAAATTGATCTTAATTAATCTTATTTGATCTCTAATTAAATAATGTTCCCTTACATATAGCAATTCTCAGACTATGTCATTTTGTAAAGAATAAGATCTTTAATTTATCAATAAAAGATAGCTGAAATGTTTTAAAATGTAAACTATCTTTTATTATTTGAACACAGTTTGTAACTCATTGCAGTTGCTTTAAATTAAACTAGCCGCTATGCGGCCAGCCTTCGTCTGGCTTTTAAACGTACTGGAAAAATGAGTAAAAGGTACACCTGGGACCGATAGCCCCGTAAGTTCCTCCAACTATTTTTTCTTTGTTAAGAATAAAACCCTCCCTTGCATACGGCCCCGATGTATTACCAGAAAAACATAAAAATCTTGAATTTTTAGCAAACTGATTGCATGAGATGTGTATTAAATATTTGTTAAAACATAATTTATATCCCCCTAAAACATTATATAAAAATTCTACAGTAATGAAAATAACTCCATGCCATTTCTGATGAGTCAAAATTTTTTAAGCATTTTCTTACTTGACAGTTTGAGTGATTCATTTCTGAAATTTTGAAATGTTATGATACTTTAGGTAATCTTCTGAGAAAATGTGTCAGCAGTCATATCGCAACCATTTAACTTATTATAATATAAAAAATGACAATGAAATATGCAGTATCCCTTAATGCAAATATTATTTATCCTAATAAGTAAATTAACCAATTTCCCTTTCAAAATCTTAAGGCCTCAAATTGTATATACAGATTAAGAGTTTTATTTCCTAAAAAAATCCTGCAAAACTTTTTTATAATTAAAATTATGTGTAATTAAAACATAATATAAAACATTACAATGAAATAAGCCATATCCCTTAATATAAATATTAATTATCCTAATAAATTAATTAAACAATTTACCTTTTCAAAAAGAAACAATTTTTCAATTTCTTAAACTTTTCAATTTCTTAAAAAAAGGGACATAAGAAATACGCACATTTCTAAAATAATGAAACTATTCAAAATCATACGATTTCATCAAAAATCTATCAACAACAATAGGAATGAAAAATTGCTGCCAAAACCATATTTTAAAATATGTGAGATGTGAGAAGTGTTTTCGGAAGCTTCATTTAAAAAATGTTTTAAAAATACAAAATATTATTATTTTTCCCAAATTCTTTTTGTAAAAGGAGTCGGAAGGATTATAGTTTAATGTGTGCAAAAATGATACGAAAATAAACTGTACATTTTTTAAAATAAACTTTAAAAACATTCCGTTGCAAAGGTGTTAAGCTCACTTTGCTAAATAAATTCGTATTTAATCGATTTATTGCAATACGAAATTTATTTTAAGTTCGTAAAATAGCTAAGTGCCTCGTTTCACGACGATGTTAAAATGAAATGTATAGAGTAATATCTCGCTTTCCAGTAACCCATTATGTCTCAAAATGACGGAATTTCGTCAAAAAACATAAAATAAGAATAATCTAACTCGAATTTCGAAACCTTCGCTTCGAGGTGCACTGGCGCTTGTCTAGATGCACCTATGTACCAAATTTCGTAGCCCTGGGTCTATTAGCTTACGCGCTGCACGAACGAAAGACACAGACACACAAACAGACTCTTTCTTTTATTATATGTAGACACTATAATTAATGCAGCCATAATTGCATTTATAATACAAAAGCATTTAGAACTGCCATACAACTAGGAGCTATTAAATTTCTGGCTTAGCTGTAACCGAGTATTCAAGACTTTTTAATAGTAGTAGATCGATTTGGTTCTAAATTCTGTCGAATATTCTAGATGCTTGGGTATCTTCGACAATTTCCTATCATGAATACAAATCAGATTCCCTTAGAAAGTTCTCCAGGAAGCATCCTTATCCCAAGATGCTTTGCCGCTTTCAATTAAATAAACAATCAATTCGTACTTCGAGTTGTTAACAAATGTGCACATATTTATTTTTGTCTGAAGTATTTCCTGCATAAGCAATTCGCTTGCAGCAAAACTCGTTTTAACTATCTATTGCAAATATGTTTTGTATTCAATAAAAGCCTAATTAGTTGTTGATAACATCACTATAAATTACAGTTCACACGTTAATTAAGCAGGATAGTCTGGGATAGAAAATAAGCCGTTTGCCTTTTAACAACATCTTCAAACATATTTTCTTGATAAAATTGTAGGTGATTATTTTTATTTGAAGCTATGGAAAATAGTTCGGGTTGGTACACCCAGTTTTAAAAACATTACATGTTTTAACTAGTTATTGAAATTACAATGTGTTAGCTTCCTTTATTAGTTAAATTAATCACTCACAAGACGATTTTAAGAAAGACAAACAAACATTTATTTAAAGATAAATCGTATTCATAACTTAATAGCCTACGTGTAACGTATGCTTAAACATACATATCATAACAGACGTTCTTACTTCATCGTACTAATATACATTTCAATCGTATTTCATCTGAATAAAAAATATAAAAATAGAACGACATCCAGAAATTGGATGTTGCCGATTCTCAATAGATATACTGTCTAATAAATGTAAACAATTTACAATTGTGCTTACATTCGACCATCCTGACTTTTCAATTGTCCTCAATTGAACCAAATCTTAACATACATTAAAACAGCAAATAAACAACAACAAAATATATTAATAATAAGTAGGAGACAATTAAAAATGAAATATAATTTTAAAAAAAATTCTATAAGTCCTACACAAAGTCTCTATAGCGCAATGGTTTACGCACTGTTCGCTTGGGCCTTTTAAGTTCGTCATCGTCCTCGTCATTATTGTCATCGTTGTCATTATCATCATCATCATTTGCTTCTGCACTTTTCCAAGATTTTAGTTGACTTACATGAGCAGTTGATGCATAAAAGCGACAATCGTAGGCTTCTTCTAGTTGTGATATTCTATAAGTGTCGTATGGAAGTACTTCTGTCACAACCATTAGACGACGGTACTTTGGTGAGTACTTTGAGTTTTGGTGATTCCCCTGTTGATTTTGAATTCCTTTTAACGACTAATATTTCTCGTTGTTCAAACGATAGAGATCCCGATGATTTTTTGTCTCATAGTTTCTTGTCATAATACGTTTTCATTTTTTCTTGCTCTCTAGCAATTTTTTCTCTAGCTTCTTTTTGTAATTTTTCCGGTTCCTTCCAAACTTCTGGTTCTTCATCAGCAAGTAATCTCAAAACTCCATCTTGAAATCGTGGTATATAGCCATGAAGTATTTCAAATGGTGTTTTCCCAATAGTCTTATTGATTGTGTTCTTTAAGTTTCTCTCAACTTCTTTAATTCTTTTATCCCAATCCTTTTGATCTTTATTTTTCATCGATGTTAATATAGTTCATAAAATTTCTCTGTTCGAGCTCTCGACCATACTATTTCCTTGTGGGTGGGAGGTTGAATTTAATATATGAAGAATTCTCTTTTCCTTGAAAAAGTTTTGAAATTCATTTGGTGTAAAGCAAGAATCTCGATCTGATATTAGACGATCTGGTAATCCAAATTCTTCTATGAAATTCAGCAATGATTTCAGTAGGTTTTTCGAAGATGTGTTTTTCACAGCTTACAATCGAACGAATCTGGTCATACTACCAATGACAACTAACAATTCTTTGTTTCTTTTAGAACTTGTGACGAAAGGTTCAAGATGATCAATGTGTATTGTTGCAAGAGGTCTGCACCCGGGGGGGGGGAATAGGATGAAAAAGACCCTGTCTTTTTCCACTTGGAACTTTGTTGATGAAGCACTCGAAACACATTGATATATGTCGACGAACATATCTCTTCATAACAGGAAACCAGTACAGTTCTTTGATTTTTGTGACAGTCCTTCAATAGCAAAATGTCCCATAAGATCATGAAACTTCAAAACTATGCTTTTTCTCATGCTTTTAGGCACGACGTATAATAACTTTTTCTTTTCTCCATCCTTCACAATCCAGAACAGTCTATTTCATTTCAAAAGATAATTCTCCACATTTTGATTTTCTTGTTTGGTTCTTTCACTTGGGTCTTTCTTCAAGATTGTTATTAATTCTCTTAACTTTTCATCTGCGTGCTGTATCATAAGAATTTATTCGTCTAAATTTAAGGGCAGACAAACTTCTAATTTATCTTCTATTAAAAAAAGCATAGTGCCTGATGAATACCGATTGCATCGATATGAGACATTTTAATACCTGGTTTGTGGCACATTTCAAAATTGTACTCTTGAATAAGGATACTCCAACAAGCAATTTGGGGGATCGGTAGATTTCTTTGCATTTATGTAAACCAATGCTTGGCATTCGGTAACTACCGTAAATTCAATGCCGAGTAAGAATTGTCGGAGTCTGTCTGGAGTCCAGACAATTGCCATTAGCTCAAGTTTACTTGAGTGATAATTCTTTTCAGTTTCCGTTGTCTTCTTACTCACGCAGTAGACAAGATGCCATTTGTCGTCACTTCCGAGATGAAGTAACATGCCAGCAAAACCCTCTGAACATGCATCAGTGTGGACTTCTGTTTGAGCTTTAGGGTTGTACAAAGCTAAAATTTGTTGATTCGTCGATTCATTTTTCAGCACTTTAAAAGAATTCCGCTGCCTTTCTTCCCATCTGAATATTTTTTGATTTTTCTTAGTTGAGTCAATGGTCCAGCTTTAGTGGAATAATTTGGAATAAATCTTCTAAAAAAACTTGTTAAACTAAGAAATCATCGAACTTCATGAATGTTTTTAGACTCTGGGAATTTTGATATTACTTCACTTTTTCTTGATCCTGGCTTTCTTGGGTTTTTATTGATGATAATGCCTAAGTATTCTATTTCTTGTTTGGCAAATTCACATTTCGGTAACTTCAGGGTTAGTTTAGCTGCACGTAGTGCTTCGAATACTTTAATTAATTTCTGAAGCATTTCTTCCCAAGTCCTTGCTGGAACAAGTATATCGTCAAGGTAGCATAACACGACTTTATTGGATGATAAAGAAAATGCATGATACATCAATGGTTGAAATTCTGCAGGAGCGTTAGTCAAGCCAAAAATCATTCTTTCAAACTGTCCACTTTCCTCCGGTGTTACGAAAGCAATTTTCAATTTTTCACTTTCAGTTAGTGGAATCTGTAAATATCCGTGCGCTAAATCTAGCGTTGTAAACAGACCGAACTCATGCAATCGTTCTAATAAATCGTCTAGTTTAGGCAGGGGAAATTTATACTTTATAGTTTGACTATTGAGATGTGTGTAATCAACAACTAATCTGTATTCACCGGTCTTTTTCTTTACTAATATGACAGGATTAGCATATGGGGATCGCGTTTCCCTTACAATTCCATTTTGTTTCAATTCTTGAACTATTTCTTTGATCGCAGCTCTTTCAGAGGCATTTGGTTTATAAGGCTTCATACCTACTGGCTTTGAACCTTCGATTTTCTTAGTGTCCATTTTTTTTAGATCTGTGCATCCTAGTTCTGAAATATTTAGTGCGAAGCAATCTCTATTAATTCAAAAGACCC
Source organism: Stegodyphus mimosarum (assembly GCA_000611955.2). Taxonomy (NCBI): domain Eukaryota; kingdom Metazoa; phylum Arthropoda; class Arachnida; order Araneae; family Eresidae; genus Stegodyphus; species Stegodyphus mimosarum. The sequence continues at coordinate 32,639 of KL811054.1, read as the reverse complement.
AGTAACTCTTGCTGATGATCAACGCCGAGAACCGAGCCAATTTTAACGTCGCTTAAACTTATAGGAACTTTCATGTTGTTAATATTTTCCCTTTTTGCTGGGTTCGAGCCCAATTCAGAAATTTCAGCATTTAAACTTAGTTCAACTTCTTCTGCTCTCCCAACACATTGATCTTTTTGAAGCTTAACGCTTCTTATCACCAACGTTAATCATTGGTATACAAGTTTCGCCATTTTTAATTTCTAATAAACAGCCGATACCTTCGGAAGGATTTTCTATCATAATTAATCCATTATCTACTGATCGTGTTTTGACTGAAACTGACAAGACTGTAGTATTTTTCTCTAATTCATTTGCCTCAGCTTTAAGCCAGACTCGATTTATTTTTTCATCAATTTCGAGATTACTAAATAGTTCATCTTCCCGATATCCGAAGTGAAATCTTTTTCCTATTCTGACATAAGCGATATAAGGGAGATCAAGCCATGTCCGTCCGATGATTAGATCAACTGGCTGAGCATTATCAGGAACAAAGTATATATATATATATATGCCTTGGCCTTTTACATTATCAACTCGTCACTTCAGGCACATTATCAAGACGTCACTGCAGGCACTCTTTGATTTCCAAAACCATACAATTCATTCACAGCAGGTTTGGGTTTCACTTTAAGTTTCTGAGCAACTGAAGTCCTTAAGAGACAACAAGAACTCCCCGTATCCAATTAAAGCCTGTACTTCTTCAGAATTATTCAGTTTTGCTTTCTTCAAATATGAATTGCTCTCTTCTAAATTTTCCCCAGCTTGCTCAACAGAATAATTTTTATCATTTGAATGATTATTTTCAGCTTTAGTAACATAATTTTTAGCTTTATGACCTGTTTTATTACATTTTCGGCATATTACTATTGGTTTTGGCAGCGGACACTCCTTTTAAATATATCCAAAATTATTACAACTGCACCTTTTTCATTATTTGTAATACCGTAGAGTTTTTTCTTTTCGTTGATTGTAGCAACTGGACCATCCAAAGGAGTTTCGTTTGTCCTAAGGCCCTTCTTTACGCGGTTTTTTATTGTTGAAAGTTGACTCCAAGGTATCATAATCATATAGTTTATCAACTAAATCAGTTGGTGAAATCAACTTAGACTAGACATCAATAAAATGGTCTTTTACTTCTGGAGACACTTTACGTTTTATCTGATCCGCTATAATAAGATCTCTCAATTTTTCAAAAGTATCTACTTCAATTTCACTTATGCATTCATTAAAAAAATTTCTTAATTCATACGCAAAATTCTTCCATGTATTTCCTGCACTGTTACTGTGCGTAAAAATGTTTTGGCGAAATGTTTCAGGTGTCATCTTGTACCGTTTTAATAAGATCTTTTTAACTTCTTTATAATTGTTTACAATCTCATCCGTTTCTCTGGCGATTAACTGAGCAATGTCATACGGCAATAAGCCAAGCAAATGAGTAACACATGTATTTTCTGGTATTTCTAATTGTTTGGCCATACGCTCAAACATAATTAAATATAAACTTATATCATTTTTGTCAGGTTTGAATTTTTGCATCAAACGATGAAGCTCTAACTTTGTATTCATGTGCGTACCACTAGCATTTTGATTGGTGCCAGAATCTGCAGAGCTACTTTCTGCTTCAATACGCAACTTTTGTAGTTCAAATTTCATTTCATACTTTCGTTTTCGTTCCTCATATTCTTCTTGACGTTTTCGTTCCTCAGTTTCTTCTTTTCTTCTACGTTCTTCAATTTCTTCTTTTCGTCTAAGTTCTTTAATTTCTTCTTTTTCTTTTATTTCATTTATTATTATAATGTTCAACCACTCTTTGGCGCTTTCTTCATCGTACTCTTTGTTAGCCAAAATTATCTTTTTCAAATCGCTCATTTTCTGATTCTCATTTACATCTTCTTCCAATTCTCCAGCTAATATTCTTAAATAGCATTTCTTTGCCTTTCCGAAAATAAACATTTTCTTACTTATTAAAATTCAAATATATATATGCTATTATTATTAACTTCCAATTAGATAACTTAGTAGAACACAGTTATTGGTATTTTATAAGTTTGCTTGACGTTCTGAATATATATCAAAATTTAAATAAATGAAAAAAAGTCATTAAACTCTTTTTCCAAAATAATCAAAAACAAATTAACAAAATTAAATTTTATAATAAATATATTACATCAATCAATGAACATACCTTGAAATTCAAATTCGTTTTAACTTATTTATGGATAGCAAATCCTTGGAGCTTTAGGCTTAGGTTTCAGAATTATCCTGCTTCTAATTTCTGTTAGCTTCCTTTAGCAGTTAAATTAATCACTCATAAGACGATTTTAAAAGAGACAAACAAACATTTATTTAGAGATAAATCGTACTCATAACTAAAAAACCTACGTGTAACGTATTCTTGAACTTACATATGATAACAGACGTTCTTACTTCATCGTACGAATATACATTTCAATCGTACTTCATCTGAATAATAAATATAAAAATAGAACGACATCCAGAAATTGGCTGTTGCCATTTCTCAATAGATATACTGTCTAATAACTATAAATAATTTACAATTGTGCTTACAAATGTAACATTATTAAATTACGACTAATATCACTACTGTAGGCTGTAGTTCACTCAATAATTACCTCTGATAATCATGGACAGAATATAAGGTTACTTTCGGCATTCAGTTTCCACTAACGGCTGATCAATAAGATAGCTAACATTATTAGTTCGACTATGGTTTAATTCTCGGCAAACCTGGCTCGATAGGCATTTTTGTCGCTTTCCCCACTGTAATGTGAATACTAGCCATTTGCCTTACAAAGTCCTTTACAAAAGCATCTCTCTCCTTAGACAGATCGCCTATGTGTGCTTTTTGCATATAACCTAACCTTCTGTCGAAACAGTTATTTGCAGGCAAAATTGTTTATCTTTACCTGAAACTCTGGAAAATAGATCGCACAGGTACATTCACTTGTACGTAAACATAGTTTTAGCTATTGATTCAAAATATGAGTTGTATTTAATAATAAATTAATTCTCAATCGATACTGTTAGTGAAAATTTTAGTTTACATAGCAATTAAACAGGATGATTTTGGATCGAGTCATTTTTCTACCAGCTGAGGCGAACAGAGATTTGGTTGCATAAGGTTATGAAAACTATCAGATTCGCTGAAACAACCTTGCATTTGGCGTACATTTACCAAAAACACTCTCCTTTCTAGATATTTGCTCTCCTGATGAGGAGGGACCTGTAGCTGCCCTCGAAATCGATTGAGTGTTTTTGGTAAATGTACGCCAAATGCAAGGTTGTTTCAGTGAATTTGATTGTTACATTGGCGTGTTTCTCTTCTATTATGAATACTAGTTTAGCCCTTTTACGGATCCCTTTGTCGAAATTAGAAAGCTAAATGGAGTTTTAGCTATTTATTTCCTGAATACGTAGAGGGAGAGAGAGTAGATGAGACTAGTTCCATTTCCAAAAGTATTCAGAAAGGTATCCATTTCCAAAAGCGTACAGTTCTTGTTCGCTTTCCCTTAATAGAATAATTCAGATCCGCATACCTACCGGTGAATATCTTAAACACACATTTGTTTAACAACGTTATGCTCTCTGAGACAGCCAAAGTCAATTTTTTGTGAATATATTCGGCTTTAATTATACTTCTTTTGCACATTTACTGAAAATATATGTATTTAACAAAAAATTACTGAATAATTTATTTTGCTATTACAAGCTGCAGTACATGTAGAAATCAAGCAGATGATTCTAGGTGGAAAATACTAATAATTTTCTTAGAGAAAATTAATCCTTTGAATTATATAACCGCTTACTGTCATTTACTGTAGTAATCAATATGATGTGATATCAATAGTCTACGTAATTAGCGTAGTTTCATAGACTATGTAATCAATAGTCTACGAAACTTATTATCATGCGTAATTCTTTTTTAATTGAATAATTATCATTATCTACTGAAATTACAATTACATCCACAATTACATTGCAATTGTAATTAGATTATATACACTGTGTTATTACACTGTGATTTTATTTAGACTATTCATTACTTTGTAACTACGTTTGCAATACAAATAGCCTTGAATTTGTAATTAAATTTCATAATTACCTTATAATTATATTTACAATTTAATCTCAATTACAATGCAGTCATAACTGAAAAGCACTTACATTATTAGAACTGCGATTAAATTGCACAATTACAATGTAATTGTAATTAAACATTGTAATTGTAATTAAAAGAACAATTATACTGTAATTGTAATTACTGAATTATGGAATAATCTAATTACATTATACCAAACTCTGTTTCAAAGATGAGTGTAATTAAATAAACTATTGTTATTAAAGACAAGATATTGGTATATGACAGAATGTTGAACTACCTAAAGAGAGAACAAGGTGATTTATTTGACACACCAGGAAGTTTAAGCAAATATTTCTTTTAAACGTATTACTCGCAAATTAGGTTTTATTAGATCCTTTAGATATTAGGTCTAGAAGATCCATCGAACTCCAGAAGATGGTATCAAAAGTTACATAATCTGGAGCTGAATGAACGGCATACATCGCATTCATTACTTAACATACATTCAGTATCAGTCATAAACAAAATTAGACAGTCACACTCATGAAGGCTTATTTATTAAAAGTTTGCTAACTGATCGGATGGAAAAAATTTTCCATAGCTCATAAAGAAGTCGGCTGAGGATTATGATCCACAGTTACACTGCATGAAACGAAATAACGAATTGATAGGAGGAATTCTTATGCTAACTCCGCTATTCTATTCAGATCTCTAAGCTGGCTAATGAACTATTCAGAACTTTCAGAAAGTTCAGAATGGTAAAATTTCAGTGTACCTGAGTGACAAAAATTCAATGTATTTCATATAAAATATTTTAGCGTGTCTGAAAAGAGATGAAAACAAATGTTTTAAATTTATATTTATTATTCGTTATGCATATAACCCACACGTATCTACTAACACAGATGCTAAATAATGACTGACCGTCGAGTATTTGAAGGTTCAAACCAAAACTTTAAGATAATTTAACACTTTTCCGCCCAGAATTATTTTTCAGACCAATGGCATTTACTTAAATCCAATTAGAAAACAATCAAATAATTTACAAAAAGAATCAGCGTAATGTTTGTAAATTTTGCAGGACTAATTTCGAAGGTTTAAATGCAGAACTAAGTTTTTCAGCTGAGACAGAATTTGGTGATAAGAATAACTTGAAAGAAGTCACGCTACTGGCGCCATCTATTGATGACAGAAGGAAACTAAAATATAATTTCCTTCAATGTTGAGGTTAAAGGTGGATTGGAATGAGGGTCCTTTAACTAGGACAGAAAGATTTTTTTGAAATGTGAAATGCCTCTAGAAAATCTATTTCACCAATGGAAAATGTTCTTTGTTAAATTCGGCTGCAGAAAACTGGAAAGTGTGATTTTTCTGACTAACCGTGGTAGGCAAGACACGACTTCTGTGTTTTCATTTCAATGATTTTACTAGTTCAACGAAAATAACCCAAAAGACCGATTAAATCTTTAATATATGAGGTTTTCATTAAGCTTCTTTTATTGAAAATGTGATTCTGAAAATAAACAAAACAAGAATTGCTTATTACGAATTTATCACTGTATGAATTCTCGGTAGGTTTAAAACAAAATATTTTTTGAAAATACATGAAAGTATTATTGTCGAAGAAAGTTTTGTAAAAGACAAGAACCGAATTTTCTTTCACTATCTTTTAAGAAATTAATTATGAGTTAATCGCTTGTGTCAAATACTTTACGCTAAACGTCTATCAAATTTAAGTTGTAAATTAGGTTATCATTCACTGAAATGAATTCGGAGGAATTCTGCCGTAGGAAGACTTTGTAAGAGGAAACTGTTTACTATTCCTTTTGCAGAGAAACAAAACCACAAAACTATTACTTTTGCAAGCAATCTTTCATATCTTTCGATCCTTGATGGACTTATGATGGTTCTTATTTGCCTTCACACCGTGGGTATAAAACCCGTTTTAGCATTTTAGCTGCTTCATGCCTAATGCATTAATAGGGACAGTATTAATATGCACAGGGGCATTCTCGCGGTACGATTTACTAAATCTCTTGAAAGATATAAGCGAACTATAGCAAACAATATATTCAAACAAATTGTATTTAAATTACATGTGGTTACTTATTAACGAACCAAAGTATTATTGCCTTTTAGCAAGCAGTATAAGCATTCCTTTAAACTTTATGCAGGTCTTAAAACTAGTTTATTTTTATACCTATCCTCGAAGGAGCAAATGATCCGAAAATGGATCATCCGTCGCATTGGTAACCATGGCCACGCACCTCATTTGCATATATGTCTTAAATAGATGATGCCACCAGCGGGGATTGCATTCACCGAACGAATTTCTAAATACTCTCAGAAAATCAAATTTTCATCCTCTTCGACGGAATGAGCGTATTTTACATTTATGATATTCCTCAGATGCAAACAGATTGTGCTGTAACTCGACGAGTGTGATATTTTGTTCTGATTGAAGAAGGGAAAACAACTCCCTTAGCTTCTGATTACTTAAAAATATTCGATGAAAGCCCCATTTCATGGTTGAGCGTGTTTAGGAGGAATTTAGCTTCACAGATTACAGCGCTGACTTGTATAATGAGATGCTTCTATCATAATGAGGAATTTTAGCTTTCCATATTAATACATGTTATATATATATTTAGAGCTTAGTTATTTAAAGTTCAAGACAAAAAAGATAAATTTATTGTGCTATACTTTCATAGATGATGAAACATTCCATTTTCGTTTTGTAAGAAGTAGGATTTTATTGCTTAATACCTAACTATAATATCTGCTGGAATTTGTATATAAAAGTTTAAACATTTTTCAAGCTTTAAGTATTAAATGACTAATCACGATTTCTTTTAAAGAATGTTTTTATTCATTGGCCAGATCATTCAATGCCAAATTTTTAACCTTACTTTTAATATTAAGAAACGTTAAATGTTTCCTTTTTAATGTTATATTCCACTGTCACATTATTCTGACCTTGTTTGAGCTGTACTCTTTTACGTGCATGACAAACTGATAACTGAACAAGGTGTTTTCTTTCCACTTGTTATAATAATTTTAACGAAATATTACAAACCCTCATCTGCGATACTTTTTCTTAATGTTTTCTCTCATTAATTTCACTCAAAGTAATAAGCAAAAAAGAAGGTAAATAACAGCAAAAATGTAGAATGTTCCTTAAGAGAATACAAACTCAGATGCATATATATTACATTAAGAAAGAATATGCGCGAATATTGTGTTAGAAATATGTTTCATGAATATACGAATGGTATTAATATTTGTTCGCAGATAATGCATTCAAAAATTATGTGAATCATAGCGAATGTTATGTAAGGTTAGATATTTTAATAACATACATATTTGTTGGCAAATTTAACTGGTAGATAATGCAAGTAAAATATTACAAAAGTTAAATAATAGAATAACGCAACAGCACCTGATATACTACTAAATATAATGACGTGAAATAATATATTGTGTTTTGGAGTAGTACACTCTTCTTATAAATGCAAAGCAGTTTGTTGTTTTAATTTAATCTGCAAAACAACAATCAACTAAAGGTGCAGTTCCTATACTGTTGAGCATAAGATGCTATTTCGAAAGATGTTAGAAATAACAGTTATTCCCTTTTAGCATAACAGGTACAAAGAATTTTGGAGCACTTAAAACATCACTAAAGTATCAGAACTTTTATTGTAATAATTAGAATTTGAAAGAGTAATAGAGCTGTGATATACCTTGTTGATGAGAACAGGGAGAATTCAAGAAGCTAGAGCAGAGGAAGATTCAAAAAGAAGATATATAGGTTTCAAAAGGGAAGCATATATGCAAGGAAATTAAGTCAATGTACTTTGCATTTGGTAGCCGAGACTTCGAACAAACTTATTTATTACCTTCAAGTTCAGGTGTGAACTCATAATTCGAGGAATATTTTATGATAAGCAAAAAGACGTTGTAAGGTTTATCCTAAGTTTATTAACAGTTATTTTAAGTTTTGTATCTTTCCTAGCTCATTCTAATTTCAGCTTATAATTTCCTGCCAGAATGTAAATTTAGAAACGCAGTTAATGCAAATGTCGATACTTCACCGACTTTCGACAGACAGAGTCTGATTCCCTGACTAGCGCGCGTTTCCCTGTTGGCTACGTCTCTCTTAGCTATTACTAAACTCAACCATACCTTAGGCCCTTGTTTGGCTTCGCCGTTTTAATTAATACTTAGGGGCCAACTAGTTAGACTTCTGATAGGTTCGGCTATACATTTCAAATAGCTTAATTAAGCTAATTTAGTTTAATTTATTATTATTTTAAGTTCGAGCCCGAGTAGAGGCTTTGTGTAAAGTTCCAAGTAGGAACTGATTGCAAATATACTGAAAAATAAAGTGTTGTAAACCCTCTTGAAGTTGTAAGTGTTCTGTTCACACACTTAAACGATTATTCGCTTGTCAGTGTTCGTGGGGTTCTAAGTTAGAACCTTAGGATTAAATAAGTAAAACCCCACAACGTGATAATCTACTGTGTTCACGATATGTATTTAATTGGCCCCAAATAATCAGGTACATGCGTTGGAAGATATAGAATGAATATGTTTGAACAACTGTATTTCGATTATGTTACGGACTGTTATAGCTTCCCTTACCTTTCAAAACTTAAAATTGATAAAATTCATAGCAATATCGTTTTTTCCCTTCCGCCACTCTAAGCTGCAGATAAGTATAACCGCAAATAATGAATCTGAGAATACGGGAATACGATTGTATAGCGCATATATTTATAGCAAACTGGACGATTTAAATGTAACATGTACAATTTATAGTAACATCATCAGTATTTATGATAGCATCATTATAGTTTATAATAACATCATTAGTGTAATAAAAAAGAAGTACTTTAACAACTATATAACGTTTGGTATATCTTGCAAGCGTTCAGTCGTGACCAACTTTTGGTAGACGCAACTCTTGGAAGCGAATTGTAGCTAAGTAACAAATGAAATTGAAAAAGGGTGTAAAAGATCTTTTATTTACAACCAAATAATAATAGAAGGCACATTTGGATCAACTCAACCAACCACTTGTGGAGATATTACTTAAAGTAACAATAAGCCAAATGTAAAATTAAATTCAAATAAGATAGTAGTAGCCGAAGAATACGCAAACCAATTAACAGGAAGTTCCCTCAAAACATAACCAGCATGGTTGTTCATCTATTACAATGCAAGGCCGAATACTATAAATCTTAACTTATCTAGCAAACTAGTAATATAACCTGGAGAGGTAGAACATTCTCTGTCTCAACCTAAAATCCTCACCTTAAATACATGCGAACTAATTTCCATTTCGGCTGGATAACCGAAGGGAAAAGTGACAGAAAAGATCCAAAACTTGAAATACGTCATAACTATTCGGTTATTGCACTGAAATGCTTACAAAGCGCCTCCGAACAATTTTACTTCTTTGCCTGTATTCCTTACATATCACTCTCTTACACTCTCGTCATTGTGACGTACCATCGGTGTCATCTGGTTACTTCCTGAAATTTGCATATGATTCTTGAAGATGTGTGTAGTGATTTTACAGGTGATATATTTATTTTAGAGTTCGATTTCCGCGTGACTCTGAATTATCCTTAATTTATGGACATGAGTGTATTTCAAATGCAGTTTAATATAAAACCTACTATATGATGTTCTTTTTATACTTAACGGAGACGCTTTTCTGCACTTTTTAGTAACAATTTAGCTTAAATTAAAAATTATTTATCACTTTTTCTAATATCATGCGCAAAAAAATGTTTCCAAGACATGTGAAATTACCTTCCATATGTATAGGTTTAATCCGAAATTTATGCTTATGAAAAATGATTTATGTTTATTTACATGGGGTAAAAAACAAAAGCTTTGAGGCAAGCTCTCAACTGCTCCAGTGATAGCTTTATATTACTCTCAACCAAAGTTGTTTTAACAATACGAGTGTCCTTAGAGGAGACTTTTCAAAATTTTTGAATCTTTACTTTATATTACGCTATCGTATATTTTTTATTTGTCTACATAAGTGTTGCCAATGAACAACACATTTTAGTACTTCAAGACTATCTTACACTGTAAAAATACTGAGTGATATCTTCACATATATTTCTAGAAAGAGCACGTATGTAAAGGTGTAATCTTTTCTGTTAATAACATTAAGCTAGCATATTTGTTTTGTCGTATCTAAGCACCAGTATTAGTACGCTAGCTCATCTAAAATTATTCAAGAACTGAGCTACCTTTAAAAATTTATAATTTTTTGAAATGATTGAAATCGATTCCTTTGGATACGAATAAATGCTGTTATTACGCATTTGTTGAATTTAGCAGCAACATTATTTTCTTATCTCCGAGATTCCATCTACTTTGCGTGCCCGTTCTTTCGGTATGTTTACATACATCTTCTTACAGGTTCCATTACAGTCGTACGTTTCTGCGAGATTAGATCCAGAGTAGAACTCTCAAGAGAATGGCAAATAGATACGGAGTACTTTCTGCCCGAAACGCAAAATTCATTTTGTTTGCATTGCATCCGAAAGATCAATTATTTTTGTACCACTGTTAAATCCGTGCTCATTAAATAGCAGCCTTTAGTTGGATTCAGTAAGGGATTTTTGAAGGAATAATTTAAATTATACAGAAATTAATCATATTTCGTCTTTTCGAGATATCGTATTAATGCAATACTACAAATGAAATTTCAAGTAGGTTAAAAGTAATATAGATTCTTTGCAGTTCATTTTTACACTGATAGCAATTACAGCAACCACTCACTTATATGATGGCTTAAGGGGTGAACTAAAATGATGTATGAACAAGAAAGACGAATAAGTGAAAAATATACCATTTTTAATCAAGATATTATTAAGAACTTTAAAAAAGCAGGCAAAAGGGGAAACCTTACTGATAAAGTGACATTTAACATATAAAAGCTTAAATAACTCGAAATTATCAAAATTTTAATTATGTACCTAAATCATACTCACAGTTTTTTCAATGGTTGGGGCATGAAACAGTCTTTATAGAATTTGACGATTTTTCAGTAGCATAGATTGGCAATATTGCATTTATTGGCGAAACAACTATTCTCATTTCAGTTATAATGGAACAGTGGAAGGTTGTAGATCAAGGGATAGTGATAAAAATATTTTTCCCCACCCATATTGGCACGCCAGTTTTGATTATGCGGCGATTCTCCTGTAATTACTTCCTAATCCACATCAAGGTACTGAAATCTGAAATCCGCTGAGTTGGGCTTCCGACCCAGAATATTACCTAATTCAAACAGAATTGCTTACCAACCCAGCAGGTTAAGAACCTTGAAGATATTAATAGCATTATGTTTCGTAGGAAACCGAAGTTCCTACTGATCATATATAATACACTCATGTCCATAAATTAAGGATAATTCGGAGTCACGCGGAAATCGAACTCTAAAATAAATATATCACCTGTAAAATCACTACCCACATCTTCAAGAATCATATGCAAATTTCACGAAGTAACCAGATGACACCGATGGTACGTCACAATGACGAGAGTGTAAGAGAGTGATATATAAGGAATACAGGCAAAGAAGTAAAATTGTTCGCAGGCGCTTTATAAGCATTTCAGTGCAATAACCGAATCGTTATGACGCAAAGGACGCATTTGGATGATTTTTTACGTGGTAGAATTAACGGCCGTCTGGAATGTGGGCGAACCCAACTGAAAGTAACAGACGGACTTGGAATTGCCCAGAGTGTCATCTCCAGGCTTTGGGAAAGATTCCAAGATGATGGTAATGTGAGTAGACGTTACAGCACAGGTCGCCCCACAGTTACAACGCCGAATGAGGACCGGTATTTGGGAGTTACTGCCAAAAGAAACAGGCGGAGCACAGCCTCAGACCTGTCTCCTCAGCTCTCTTGAGCCACTGGTACGACAATTTCAAGGCAGACCGTATGCAGACTCTTAAGGCAGATTGGTCTATATGCTCGTAGATCTGTCAGATGCGTTCCACTTACTGCAACTCACTGTCGCCTACGGTTAGCGTGGAGTAGAGAGCATGCATTGTGGACACCGCAGCAGTGGGCTTGTGTGATGTTTTCTGACGAGTCCAGGTTTAGCTTGCAGTCTGATTCTCGCCGGACATTCATATGGAGAGCTCCAGGTACCCGTCACCACCAAGAAAACATCATTGAACGACACCGTTACGGTGGTACAGGAGTGCTCGTTTGGGGTGAAATTATTCTGGGTTCCAGAACTGACCTGCATGTTCAAATTGGAACCATGACAAGCCAAATCTATCGGGACGTCATTCTGGAACAACATGTACGTTTGCTTCGGGGCGCGATGGGCGCACAATTTGTGTTTTGGGATGAAAACGCCCGTCCTCACCATGCAAACATCGTAAGCGAATGCCTTCAATCGGAGGGTATTACCCCTATGGACTGGCCAGCATTCTCACCGGACTTGAATCAAATGGAGCACGTGTATTACATGCTTGGCCGACGAGTTGTAGCCCGTCAACCTCCTCCTACATGTCAACCGGAACTTCGTAGAGCAGGGAAGTCAAACTCATAGGTACACTTGGGCCAAACAAACAAGGTTTAACTTTAGGCGGGCCGCAAAAAAAATCAATATTCATGGAAACGTAGATTTATTTCGAATAATACAATAATGAGCATATATATATATATATATAGAAAAGAACAAGAAAAATTTAATGTTTACGTCCTGATACTTGACATCTCTTCTCTGCTATTATCTTTCCTATTTCGGGAGAAATTTTGTTTGCAGTGATAACTTTCAACGCTGACCCAAGGTGAGCATCATTAATACGGTTTCTAATATAAGACTTATTACCTTTCATGACTGAAAATAACTGCTCGCACCGATAAGTGCTACCAAACATGGAAATAATTTCATATGCGAATTTTCGAGTATTTTCAAACCTGGCTGGTTAATATTTGTAAAATTCAGGCACGCCCACTTCAATGAATTTTGCTTTCAAATTTGAGTTGCATTGAATCTCGATCACCTCCATTTGCATATGGCTGGGTTCTGAGTCAATACTTATTGAGAAAATCGAAGAAAAGAAAAAAAAATTTGTCTTCGAGGGAACTAAAATCATTAAACCTCGTTTCAAATTCAGTTGTTAAATTTGCAATTTTTTCTGCGTATTTTTGATACGAACAAGTATCATCTAAACTTGATTTGTTCATGCTGCACGTCGGGAAGTGCGTCAAATCTTCATTTTTAAGTTGTTTTTCCCAAAGAACTAGTTGACATTTGAATGCTTTAATTATGTCAAACATGTTCGTAATGATATGATCTTTTCCTTGTAACGATAAATTTAAATCGGTTAAGTGTTTGGTTATATCAACCAAGAAAGATAAATCTTGTATCCATATTGGATCGTAAAACAAACTTACGTCTTGATTTTTCGTTTTTAAAAACTGACATATTTCTTCTTTCAAATCCCAGAATTGTTTGAGAATCTTGGAGCAAGATAACCAACGTACCTCGGTATAGTAGGACAAACCCGAATATTCACTATCTAACTCACTTAAGAAAGCAGTGAATTGACGCTGATTTAAACCTCGAGATCTTATAAAATTTATAACTTTTTTTATATATGACAAAACATTCTCCATATTTATTACTTTCGTGCATAGAACTTCTTGATGTATAATACAATGCATATGATGAATGTTTGAACCGTGAATTTCACTAAGTTTTTTTCTTAGTAATGCTACGAAGCCCTTGTTTTTCCCGGTCATTGATGGAGCGCCATCTGTAGCTACAGAATTTAATTTTGCCAAAGGTAGATTGTATTTCTGCAGAAGTCCAAAAACACAAGTAAATATATCTTCTCCTGTGGTAGTACCAGGCATCGGTATTAGTTCCAGTAATTCCTCAAAAATGTTAAAATTCTTGTCACAAGAACGAAGAAACACTGCTAATTGAGCTTTGCCACTAATGTCCGTGCTCTCGTCACAGGTAATGGAGAAACTTTCGAAACTAGATGATTTTGCTTTGATCTGATCACTTAAATTCGCGGCTAAATCAGTAACTCTTTCCGCAACTGTATTTCGAGACAATGAAATTGATTGAAAAGCCTTCACATTTCCCGGACAAATAATTTCTCCAGCTTTCTTTAGGCATTCCTTGATGAACTCACCGTCAGTAAAAGGCTTCGAATGTTTAGCTATCAACTCGGACAAGACGTAGCTTGCATGTACCGCCGCTTCACTTTCTTGCAATACTTTACTAAACATGGACTGTTGCTTTTTCACTCCTAATTTGAGCTCTTTCAACTTTTCTTCTCTCATTAATCCTTCGTAATTGTTATATTTCGATTTGTGTTGTTCGTAATGACGTTTAATATTACATAACTTTGGTACATTAATAGTATTATTACATATCAAGTAGATTATTTTATCTTTTATTTCACAGCAAAAATATTCTAATTCCCATTTTACTTGGAATATTCTATGTCCGTCTGCGATTTTTCCTTTAATTTTACTACAACTTGGTTTTGATATAGACATACTGAATACGAAGGGCTGGAATAAACACGGTTAACGTTAAAAAGTTAACAAAAATTTATTCTTTCCACAAGAGATAAATCAAAATGCTGAAATATTTCTTCAAAAATATTCTAACAATATCACAAAATGTCAAACGTTTAGCAAAAATCAATTCAAAACAGAGAAACTAATTCTATCTCACAACGAAATCGCTACAAATCAATCACAGCATTAAGTAAACAAACAGTTCGCTAGAACTACAGCTACTACTGAGATGAGTTGTTTGTTCTCGGCTTTTATAAGCTTTATAATTAATTTCTCGAATATACTGGAAACATCTATAAATATCTGGATTTTTGTGGATGGCAACAGCAATTACGAGATATTTATTTATTAGGTATTAAATGCACGCGCTGTTCTATTTTTAACCTTCCAACGCAGCTGTCTTTTCAAAAATCGTCTGCGTTGCTAAGGCAACATGAAGCAAATCTAATTACAATTCTAAATAAAAAAAACTAACTAAATAAATAACTATGAAATCCGTAACAATATGAATTAAGTAATAATTAATAATAAAGCAAAGTGCATGCACATGCATGCACCAATATATCGTACAAAACTATGATTGGAAAACTGAGACCATGAGTTCGGCCACATTCGGCTATCGGGGGATGCGTACAAGTTCTGAGTGCACGTGTCCCCCAAAAGCCGAAGGTAGCTGAACGCAAGATACTCACACGCATTTGTAATTTAAGTATAGTGTGTGTGTCAGCTCGCTGTGAGTAATCTAACAACACTGAATAAATTATCGTTAATTACTTAGCAGTAAACATTTCATTTTTTTCTTCGTCAATATGTTATTTTATTATTATATATTATTATTTGCCGATATATTGGCCAGGCCGCAAAAATATTTGTTGTGGGCCGCATGCGGCCCGCGGGCCGCGAGTTTGACATCCTTGATGTAGACGTTCGCTGGTTGTTTTTGAATATTCAGGTTTCTTTGACCACTGACTCTACTTGCTTCCGTAGCCGCGGTCATGCCTCTGCTGTGGTCTTGGCGCACCAAATGGGCTTCGTTTCTCGTACTAGCGTCATCTTTCAAGGTCCGCCTTTCTCCTGTTTTCAAGCTGGATCGCGAGCTCCAATAATTTTTCCAAAGACATCGGATTCCTTAATTCGATTCAAGTCTTGTACTTGGGGAAGTAACCTAGGCAAAATTACTTGAATGATTTCAGGATCCGGCCGGCTTCCATACAAAAGCTTAAATAATTGTATTCTTCTTAAAATGAAGCTTAAGAGTTCGTCCAATTCTTTGCTGGTATGTGCTGAAGAGTTCCCGTTTCTAATTTCGCACGATTTCTTACTACTGGGAGGGCCTTTACTAAGGAATTCTTGAATTTTTCATGTGTAGGTAGGACTTCCCGGTTGGCCAAGAGATTTTTTCCGATGTACTTGACCCCTCAACGCGCTAGTAGCCAAAGTGGCTTTCTGTAACTCGTGGACTGGATAGAGCATAAAATGATCGTCTAACGTTTCCAAAAAGTTATACACCGCTGAATTCCCATCGAAGCTCGCTGCTGGCTTCATTGATGCTCGCATGGTCTGGACGATGTACTCGAATCCTTCTAGGGTGGTAGCTGGCATTTCTGAATGTTGGGCGATACCACGGGTTCATCAACTTTCTTTTGAAAGTCGGCCATGGGTCTTATCCTTCGGGTGCCACTATCAGAACTTCTGTTGATTCTAGTTGATTTTGCATACATAGCTATAGTCCTGAGTGGGAACAGGAAGCTTACTAAAAGTTATGTTCGTGCCTGTGTAGAAGATACAACAACGATGAGGAGGGTTTTAATTACCCTTTATTATGCTTATCGATTTTACAAACGTTCCCAAACTTCGGGATACAAAGACCAACCACTTGTGGTCTGAACGTAAAAGAATATAAGACTACTAACTAACTAAAATTTAAATAAAAATTACTTTTAATATTTACACAGATGATTAGCACTCAGACTGGCCTTTTAAATTACTACGTTTGCAGTACGTAAACTGCGGAAAACTGCAATACGTCTTTAACTTTTAAGAGGGTTAGCCTCTGGCCTTAAAGGCGGACAGTAGCTGATGACAAGCTCGCGTGAAGACTCGTAGCAAGAGAGCTCTCTCTCCTTCCTTCTACTCTCTTCGCAAAAACCTAAACTTAAATACTTAAGTATTAGAAAGTACAATTTGCATAAACATATTCATGCGTTAATTCTGGCCGGAAGTGGAAAATAAAAGGTGATAGTAAAGTTTTAAAACAAAATAAACATTAGTGCACTTAAAATCCTTACAGTTTGTGGGAAATCAAAATCAGGTATCACTTCAGATCCGTAAACTAATACTACTGCACAAGCATAAATCAATGTCATTGTACGCAGAAACTGGATAACATGAGTCATTTAAAGCAAACACCAATCAAAATAAGATTTGAAAATAAAACTAAAAAAGGAAAAGGAACTCTAAGAAAAAGCTGATATCGCTTTGGGATAATATATCAAATCGATATAAATTGTTTCAGTAAATATCGATTTGTCTAAATCATTCAGAAATAAAAACTGAACTCAATTTATCCAGTTAAAACTTTTATGTGATAATTTATCCTGCACAATTATAAAAGAAATTTATTTAGGCTGAAGTGGTTTTAACAAAATCCAAGTTGCATCAGGTAAATAAATCACTAATTCCAAAAGTAGCTTTAGGAAAAATGCGATCTTTGAATCCATTGTACCAAGCTTGACACAAGTACCATAATTGATTACAATTATAGTTAACTTTCAGGAAAAGTTTTATTTTACTATAAAATTATGTAACATATAACGTATACACAGTAGTTTTCAAATGATTTACACAAAGTAAATCGTAGATATCGGTTAAAAAATGTCCGTAAAATCAAAAGAAAAATCGTAAATCATTCCTGAATAATTAGCATAAGAATATAAATAATTAACGCATTCTAGTTACAAGTAACATTAAATGTTTTTTGCTTAGAGTGAATTTTGAAGTATGCACTGTCCCAGGTTTCTTTAAGTTATTAGTGATCTTATTATAGGACTACTGCGGATCCTGTTAAACAACAAAGAATGTAATAGATACAGAAGAGGTACAAATCTTCACTCGATTCGCTAGGTAGGGACTTTGAAATGTTTTTCGTTCCAGAAACAGAAAAAGTAGAAAGAGAAGAAGTTTACGTTGAAAGTAAATGTCGTGAGCAGAATTTTATGAGACTGGATTCTTCGTGCGAAAAACGGCGTTGCTGAGTTCCAAGCGAGATGGTTTTTACTGTCGTTGGTAAAAGATTTATCGGTGTCTGAAAAAAATAATAAGAAATATAAAATTAGAAATGATAAAAAAACCTTTTCCTGGAGGAAAGCATCAAATGTTGGATGCCCCGATGTCAGATATTCTCTATGATTTGCTGGTATATACCATAGACATTAATTGAAAAATGTCTGTAAAAACAAAAGAAAAATCGTAAGCCATACCTGACCGACTAGATAAAGAATATAAGTTGTTAATGCATATACTGATCAGTGATATTATTTCTATTTTCTATCCAAATGGTCTGCTTCTGTATCATTCCCTTTTGGAAACTTTGCAAACTATTCTGATAATTCTAACCAGAAGTGGCTTTCTTTTAAATAAAAAAGCCAATTACAGTACAAGCCGTTTTCAACTGAATTTTACAAACCAAAATCACTACTTTTTTCTGGTCGGAATTGACTGTCTTTACTTAGTGGATATGTTGTGGACTATGTTTTTTATCATTATGTGAAAGTGTTTCTTGTAGCACATTTTTAAAATTCTCAGATGAAGATGACTAATATTTAAAGAACTGTCTATCTATAGAAAAAAAGACTAGTAGGAATTAATTATCTTGCACAATTCCAATTATTTGTCTGCTGGCTCAATTAAAATCAGCAAACGTGTGTGGTCTCCAAACTGTATGATTTGTAAAGGAACCTCCACCTTGAGTTTAATCTAGATTACGTATCGGTATCTGAATAAAAGATATATAATAAAAGATTGTCTCCTTATTATTCGCATTTTAGTGTTCTATATAATTTCGGCCATACGTGATGTAAAATACTAAAATTAACTCCTGAATAGGCTTTTAAAGGTGTTCTTTTATTGTTATTACGAGCTAAAATATTTAACATTTAGCAATAAATAAGTAACATTATTCATTTTTGGTCTATCCTTCAAGGGGAAATATATTTGTTAAAACATTTAATATTTTCTTTGTTTGGATGTCTGCTCATATGCCAGGAAATATTAGATTTCAAAATTAATTCACTTTATCTTGTTGAAACATTCATAATAGACAAAATGCGGTGCATTTACTTTCATAGCAGTTTTAAAATTGACAGATACATTGAATCTACTAAACTGGAATTTAAGAACTCTTCTTCTTCTACACTATTTGAGAAAAAATATTGACTTTCTTAGATTAAATTTTATATAGTAAACATTTGAGAATTTAAAAAATATGGGGGACGTCTTAAAACTGCAGTCTTGAAATTTAAAAGTTTTTCCGGATTGAACGAAGATTGAAATCTAACTGATTTACATTTTTCTGTGAGTAAAAACTTATCTCATAGAGCATCAGACACAAATATAATTTTTCATCTAGAAATTATAACTTTACTGCTGATACCACTAGATAAATATAAACATTAATTTAGCTGAAAGCATTTATTAATAAGAACTATACAATTAATAAACTTATCTAATGAACTACATCTTAATGTCTAACTATTTTATATATTCAAATGTTCCGAAATGGATTTTTATTATTGATTGACATAAAAATATTCTAATATTCCAGGAATTTGTTTGAAATTTAACAAATATTAGATTAGGAATAATAAAATGAAATATTTAAAAACTATTAATTAAAATTTTCATTTCTGTACTTTATGAAAGAAAAAGTAAATTTTTATAACAGTCTGGGAATTGCTATGGAACGTGTGATATTTCATCACAAAATAGAGGAGAAAGTTCTTAATTCTTCATTGTTACCTTCCGCTGTCATATTGACGTTGAACATGAGTAAGTATCATTCCAGATTTCATTAAATTACAATAAAATGCATAACACTTTTATTGCATTAGGAAGAGCTTAAATGGGAACACTTTTAGGAAAACAATATAGAAATAACCCTTTCAGGAATTACTTCATAACGCAAACAAGAAGTATTTATTCCTTCAGTACTAGACCAGAATGTTCTTAAAATATTTATTTCATGCATTTTAATGAACACATTGTACTTAATGTTTTATATACATGTTCATCTAAAATGATTATTATATCTGAATTTGCAAAATGATGTAATTTTTAAGAGTTATTAATATAAAACTAATTTATAATTAATAAAAAAAGAAAGAACTTTTGACTTTCGTGTTATTCGTGAGTTTATATAATTAGAAATGTAAACGATCAATAGTAAGTTCGGTATTCCAATTCTTTGGCTACTCAGTAATTGCAGAAGAGTTTTTAAATGCACACAAAATGGACTGATGCGGGAGGTAAGCATATAGTCATTGTAACGTTTCGCAAAATAACAAATAACAGTTAAAGTCGTTATCCGAATCATATTAGTGCGTTTCTAAAATAAAAGCGTGTTTAGATTCGAAGTCCTTCTTTTTTATCTCAACAGTGGCTATTAGTCTCGAAATGGGATTTTATATATGTTCACTATAAACAGCGAATCACTTTTCAAATTGCTGCCATCAAATAACATCGTCCAGTACTATTTTTAAACAAATTAAATAATTGAAGAACCTGCAAGTATATACGTATGTTCCTCGAACTGTCGAAAAAAGAGAGGAACTAGAGTTATCAAATTTCGAATAACGTAGTCTTCCACCTGATTATGTGAACCTGGATTTTGAATTACGAATTTGTTTTATTATTTACTTCAGATTTTGTAGAATTTTAAAGAATTTTTAATTAACAAACTCAACGATTAGAAAGCGAGCTTTGGCAACACTGTACGGAGTAAAAATCTTTTATCTCCAGTACAGCAGCCTGCCTATCGAGAATTCTAAAAATACGTCATTTTTAAATATTTTATGATTTTGCTGTTTAATTGAATTATATGTGGCATAAGTGCGAAGAGCGTAATAATGAATAAGTAAAGTCAACACATAAAAAGTTAATAATAAAAAGAAAAATATATTTTTTGCTAGCCAGCTTACTAAGAATAATAAATATTGATATGATGAACTGAGAAAAGGCAAAAAAAAATATATAAAAATGCATGCCATCACTGAACAATCCGTAGTTCTAAGAATATGCTATTATGCAGCGTTTAACAATTTGGTGATTTATGTGACGTTTAGTGCGAGGAAATCGATGCTTAATAATAAAGTTAAAAAGATAAAAAATTGGGTTAGCAAGCATAAATGCAAGAGCAGATTGATAGACTGCGATCTCAGCGACAATGCAAAAAACCTTAACAAACCCTTCTGGGCAACCGTTAAAGTCTGAATCCTTTCAGATATTTTTATATTTTTTATTAATTAATAAAATAATTATTTGTAAGAATTTACTAAGTATACTGAATAGCAGTATTTCATTTATTTGGTTTTGTGACATTTTGTGCTTCAGAAACCGCAATTGCTGAAGATAAAATTCTTCTGCCTTGTGATTTAAGAATGCGGCAATTATCATGTGTGTATTATGTAAGATATAATGCATTAAGGCGTCCCAGTTCCTAACATATAAAGTTCTATACTTTGATAATAATCAGATTTTTACATTCACATGAACTAGGTGCTAATGTTACCTGTATGATAAAAAAAACCTTTTAAATATTTTATCTGGAGATTTCATGAGCTTATTGGAGATGTTATACCTTTTTGACGCTCACCACTGCTGTAGCGAATTAGCTTTCTAGCTGTGATAGACTTTGTTAGCACTTTTTAGCGCAGAAGTGCACTTGTTAGCAGAAACACTTGTTAACACTTTTTAGCGCAAAAGGGGTGGTAGTCTCGAATGGGGTATTAGTCTCGAAACGACGTCACTACGGTCAGCTGTTTATTACAAGGAAACATCACTGCGAGTCCAAAAGGTATTAATATTAACATATATTTAAAAATTATGCTCGTAATTATGGTTCAACAAATATGGTCTAAAGCTGCTGAACATGTAATCTCCAAAAATTACATATCGTGTTAAAATTTGTCTCTGAAGCGCGATAGGCTTTAAATACTCGCAGTACCTTACTCTGTTTAATTTTACTCTTAAGTGCCGTACTTGTTTAATCTTGCTCTGAAGTACCTTAAGCTGTTTGATCTTTTTACACATTTTTAACATATAATTATAAATAGAATACAACGGAAAACTAACTAAACATATAATGTATAATTACCATATGCAAATTTTAGGCAGCTTTTCCCCTCATGAGATAAAACCTGTTAACAGAAAACACATGGCGTAATGATGCATTACGTTCTTATGAAACAATTAAATTAAAGAATTCAAAATGTGTTCACTGAAAGTTATGAGTTTTTAGTTATTTTTCTGATGTCAAACGAAATGAAATACAATTAAAAAGGTTTTGATGCAATGAGCTGGAAAATGCTGGATAGGATAATTAATGTAATAAAAGGAAAAAAATAATTTAGTACATAATTTAACGGAAATATTAGATTAAATAATTCTATTAACAGAATTCATCTACGATTTTACATGCTAATAATTAAAGCGCTAGGTGCCAGTAATAAATTAAAAAAGATAGTGGCTTGTACATTTGACAATACAAATATATTAATAGATTTTGTTATTTAGGCACTCCAAGCTTTTATTATTCGCTATATAAAATTGTAGATAATTTCTATACAAAGAATAATTTAATCTATTATTCTCATTAATGATATGATATGATATATTATTTTTCTTTTGAATGAAACTTATTGTATAAAACCTTTTAAAAGTTGTATTTTATTTTCTGCTTTTTGTTCCCAATTACACGTTATTTATGGTAAAATTTTTAGCTATTATTAAAACACAAGCAATAAATATAAGAAAATTATGAAATTATGTTAAATACTTAAACAGCGTTCGCAGAATAAACAATCGCTTTGGATATTTAGTTTAGAAAACTGGAGGTACTAACAATATTATAACTAATATTTTGCTTATAGCTAAAATGAAAAAAAATAATACCAACAATTTGTCAATAAGTGCTCCAACTGGCAAACTCAAAACGTTTTCTAATTTTGTCTGCTTCAAACTACAACACATTTTTTTTAAATATAGAAAGTCGCTCAACTAATATTTTTTTATTAGTCTTGTTTTTAAAATAGGGCAAAAGGTTTGTTTTATAAGTTGTGAAAATTTCCAAATTTATATCCGATACATTTTTAGATGTTGAAATTCTAAAACGAAAACGTAAAATAGCCTAAAAACTCTAGTGATTTTCAAAAATTCGCCGAATATTCAAAAACTAAGTTACTATTTTCATTGAAAAAGCTTTTCCCTCTTTATTCGGTGATGCAAACTGTAAAGCAGTGATACGCCTTGTATGTTTCTTAAACAAAGCTATACGCGAAGAATGGTTTAAGCATTAAATAAAAAACGTCTAAATTGAATTTTGAAAAAATCGCTTCTCCACATTCCGTTGTCATCTAGAAACAGTGTGTGTACAAAATTGGAACTAGATAGCTTGACAGGAAGTAGATTAAAAGTTGATAACAAAATTTCATCTATACTGAAAAACCATAAGTGAAGTAAGTAAAGGCTTATGAAAATAGTTTTAGAAAAAAAGGGAAGAAAGAAAAGAAGAGCGAATTATGAAATGAGATAATTAAATGAAAAAAAAGTATTTTCCAAATTCTTGTCAGATTGATTACTGTAAAAATGCTGGACTGCATTCATAAGAAACATTTCTAATATAAACAAGTTTAAAAGTAAATTTTAAGCCCGAAGAAATATGTCTTTCTATCTAAACATTTCTTAAACGTATTATATGGCTTTTAATAATAATAATAACCATAAAATGATTTTAGATAATGCAACTTAACATTAAATGTCACTGAATAAATCCAAATATATATATATATATATATATATTCTAAAATTTATTTCTAATATCATTTTGGCTATATTTAAATTTATATTGCAATAATATTCGATTAAAAATATAGCGTGTGTTAGAAATAAACTGCTCATACTTTAATTGCTAAACTGAAGCCAGTAATATACAAGGGAAAATTTTTACACAACATTTTGTATTTCCAAAAGAATGCCCTCAGATCTTATACGTGAAGCATGTCTCTCTAAGTACAGATGCCCGTTTAAACAAAAGCAACTCAGAATGGATGAAGGAAGTTATCATATCTAACTCTGCAACAAAATGAGAGAGACGATAATACTCAAACAAATGCGGTACAAAAGCCATCAGATTATAAATAGACATCGAAAAAGCACTAATAGGCAATATTTGCTAATTATATTTAGTCACGTAAAAATCAGTTTCAGAATTCATTGCATTTCTTGCAAGCATAATCTTAAACAAATATTTATCATGTTTGATATTACTTTTGTCATTTATGATGACAGTCATACTTTTACAAGATTTCTTATAATCACTAAGATGTTAAACTGCATATTTCAATAAGTGATTTCAAATTCAGCTTGAAAAGGCTGAATATCCCAAGGTGAAAGCCGCTAGAATCGCATCTTTAGGTCTGCCAAATGCAGGCTGTTGTTAGGCATTTATTCGATTCATATTCGATGGCCAATAATTTACAATTATTGCATGCCAGAGAGTGCTTATGGATGGAAGTTGATGCATAATATTTAAACGATGCTGTGTAGCATTGCAATTAACCTCTTTCCTCTCTCTCTTTTCATTTTATAGTTAGATATCATGACTTGCTTAATTTTCTATCAGCCAGATGCTATAATTACTTTCTTTTAGACAATCTAGTAATAGAATCCTTTTTGTAATTCCTGACCGTTCATTGCAATGGAGAAGGTTGTACTGACTTTTCTTTTGCGCTTAATACTATAAGACAGTAATGAAATGTTCAAAATATTTTTTAAGTTTTATCATTGACTAATGTGTATGATGCGTTATAAACCGTAATTGAGTACTAGGCAGCAGCATAGAGGATAAAAAATGCTTTTTTGTATATCAATACTTTTCATTTACAAGAAGGGGTATAATAAACTTAAGATTCATTCTTCAAGTACCAATAGCAAATCGCAAAGAGAATAAGAATAAATGCTAAGAAATTTTGTGTAAAAAAATATTTTGAATTCTAGTACACATAATATACAGTATCGAATCTTCCTCGAGGTAACTTGGTTTGTTTTTTTCATATATGTTTTCCTATCAGATCGGTTAAGAATTAGTTCAAGAATATAAAAAACTACCCTTAACAACCATATACTTAGCCTGCTTTCCTGGGATCGAACCCAGGTCAAGGTTCTAGTATTCAGCGGTCTTAACCACCTTTGGTTACGCTGAAATTCATAAAACGAGTAAAATTCCTATATATTATGTAGAATTATATGTGCAATTTTGAGAACATTAATTTTAAATACAGAAATATATTTACTGTAAATGCTTTAATTTTCATACATACTTTTTGATTATTTACAGAGTTAAAAGGTTATTTTTAAAATACAATTAGTAATATGTATAATCGTATATGTATAATTAGTAATATACATAAATCGTGCTGAAACTGTTTATACTTATATAAAAGTGGAGATATATTATCCATGCGAAAGTTTTTTTGCTAAATTTAATTGTTGAATATGAACAGTGTTTAACAGATTTAATTAATTGTTTATCTTGAAGTCTCACTCTTTTTTTAACTTAGACACCAGACAGCAACCGTCCATCGGAATCTCATTAGTTTAAATCATTGTATTAAAACAAGTTCGTCTGTATTGTTGAATTCCAAAGCCAATCAAATTTTAGAATGAGCTGACAAGAAATAGCTTCTGTATTTTGAGGTTTCTCTTTTAACTCAATTTGCTTCCATTATATTACAAAATGATTTTTACGCGTAAATATTTATTCTCCAATCGACGCTGTCTAATAATAACAGCAAATATTTAAAGAAAACTGGCAGACGATAGATTAGTGAAATTTTTTCCACACATGAGCTGCTAATCTAGAGTTAATTTAATATAAAATTGCATCATTCATAAATTATTATCCCAGAAGGGTTATTAGCCTCGAAACGGCATTTTCCGTTGAATCACTATAAACGGCTGCATCACTTTCCAAACTGTTGCCACCAAATATTATCGCCGTGCGTTATATTTAAAGAAATTAAATAATGAAGAATTGCCATATGTTTCTCGAATTGGGAAAAACACAATGACACCTAGAGCCATCAAATTTTGAATAACGTCCTCCACCTAATTATGGGCACCTGAAAGATCGAATCTTGAATTTCAAATTTGTTTTACTATCCATTTCATATTTCTTAAACTTTAACGACTCGAGCAGTAGTAACACACTGTTAACACACGGAATAATATATCACACTGTACGGAATATACTGCACGGAATATATCACAATGTACGGTAAGACACTGTACGGAATAATATATCTCCAGCCCATGAGACTGTCTATCGGAAATTCTACAGATATGCCGTTTTTAAATATTTTTGTCCCAAACGGGAATTAGCCAAAATGCTCCCGAAACGTATATGTACGCGTAAATAAAAAAACGCCCCTTTAGGAGCAATATACCAAAATATGAAAGCTTTGAGTTTTTTTTCCCTTTAAGGTATACGTTTACAAGTTTTGTTATATGTTTGAATGCATTCAAGAACTCTGAAAATAGCAGATGCCAAAGTACTTTTGATGCCATAAATTCTCCTTTCAGTGTGTATTTAGGGCGTATGTTTTAAAATTTGCAATAGGTTTCTTCTAATGGAAGCCTTTCTACAAGAGAATGCTAGAATTGTCCATCAGGACTGTTAACTATATTTCTATAATGTATACACGCAATATTGCACAACAAAGGCATCTTCATATTCTCCTTTTGTTTTGTTTTTAACGGGACGAGTCCAGAGTAATCCTAATATCATTCATTCGACGCTGCCGTGGAAAAGCTTGATGCAAGTGAGACCAAGCACATCTTCTTTCAAAAGAAAACGAATAGCTAGTGCACTACTGAGCGACTTGCCATCTGTTAATGTTTAATTAAAGTTTCATTGAGCAGTTGCGCGCTTGGAAATGTATTAATAAGTGTTCCTTTCATATTTAATCATTTTACTGACAAAATATCTAATAATTCAAAGCAAAATGATTAACATTTCTGTTTTTATCTACAATTCGTTCAAACTCCATAACAAATGTTTTGAATCTGTTAAACTTAACGCAGTAATAAATTAGTCACTTCTTTTTTTTAATATCTTTTAATTCCTATAATCTTTTAATTCCATCCCCAGAAATGATTCACTGACAATACGTTTGCAAGCAGTGAATTTATCTTCTTAAATATCATTAAAAAAGTCGCTTTAAGCCTTTTAGAATACGTCCTTCTAGCAAGGAAAAAAGTTTGAATATTCCGGCAAAAATATTCGCAGCTTCTCTGACGATTTGCATGACAACTTTTATGATAGCAAAACCAAATACCCATAAAAATGTTTATTGCTGTGAAAAGAGTTCTTTCTTCCACTCGAAGAATTTTTTGATGACAGGTACATTTTTTCTTTTACCCCTCCGGAAACAGAAGAAAATAAAAATAAATAACGAGTCTAGGCAAATCAAGCAATTTTACTCGTTTCTTTAGCATGCCTGAGAAGATTTTTGAGCTGCACGTTACATATCATACTATTTATGTCATAAAACTATTTATATCTGTCATGATTTAAAGAAAGTACTTGCTGTAAAACTTTTATAAGTACATTATTTTCCTTTTTCATTTATTTCACAAGTTAACTCCCGTGGTCTTCATCAAGAACACGAAAAAGACTTAGACACTTGGGATAATTTAATTAAAAAATGACTTAAAGCTCTGTTATGAAGTAATTACTTTAAGAGCATTTTAGAAATATATTGAAGAGTGACGGATTTATTTAATTTTAAATCAAAATGAAATAAAGTTTTTTTGTATTTATTTAAAAGATCAAAAACCATTCAGGTAGCAAAATAAACATGACCTTTCTTTACGAAATGTGAATTTTATTAATGAACTTACCAACTGAAAATTGGCAGTTTTGAACTTTTTAATTATAGCTAAATAAATAACTGACAAATTCATATGCCAGGCTTTATATATCGGTAAAATAAAACACGAGAAACAAAGTATTTCAGAAAAACATAGTCTTATGGTTCTGTCCCACAAGGGCTGCGCCAGTGCTCGAATGGTTAAGACCTCTGAATGCTGAGAGCTGAAGCTAAATTTGATCCCAGGCCAACGGTCTGACTGCGTGGTTGGTTTCTATAATTTTTAATGTGGAATATGAATAGAAGTTATTTTCCTTAGAAAGACCTTCACGAAGATATCTTCCTCTTTATCCGTGTGCTTTCCAGTATTAAAATAATCTAACTCGACCTAACATGTCCCACTAGACATGTCCACTTATTATTTTGTCAAACATGATCGCAAACCACGATAAACGTTCATATGCCTTCACAGATTATGCAACTAGTTTTATAGGCTCAGATACCAGACTGAAAAAGATTATATCACTTGGATAGCTTTCCAGATTAGAGCCTGGATATATACTTAAGTAACTGATTGACGGAAGATATTGATTGGAATTACATTCTTGCCTAAATCCACTCATTTCCTAAGTGCATGGGAAGGAAGTTTCAAGTCCGTAAAATACCCCTTAAAGAGCAGCTGATTAAGTTGCAGTTGCCCAAGTGGGTCAACATCTAAACTGCGCTTGACTTATAATGAGACATGTCCTATGAATCTGCAATCCGCTATTATCTCTTTAAGAAGACCAATCAGGTTTTCAGTCAGTTTCAGTTTTCAATGTTATGGGCTGCCTTTCAGAACGTAAGTAAATATGTAATATTTTACGCATTTATCTCCATATATTGTGGCAAATAAAACAAAATTAAAAAATAAATATTTTGGTACTTACGTACTATGAAGACTACCTAGATATCTCGCCAAAACTGGCGACTGGGAAACTGACGATCGATACAGTTTTGTTGGCCCATTTACGCAGACTCATATTAAACACGTGGAAAGGATGTGGGGTTCCGCAAAATGGAGGAATAAGGGACAACGTCGGACAAGCCGCCATCATTTCGATACCTATTTACCTGAATTTATTTGGCCGAAAAAAAAAACGGAAAACTCCTTTCGATGCTATTTAGAAAGCTATTTCCCACCACTTTCCTCACCATTAACTTCAAAGTTTTCTTTTAACCAGTTTTAACTAAGTTAATTTTATTTTTTTTAATTCTTATTAGGATCTAGTTTATCGGAATTTTGGTTTCTAAGTTTTTATTCCTTTATAATTAGGACTTTTATTTAAAAAAAAATTATAAAGATAAACCAAAAATTGCCAATGAAATTTTTTATCGCCAAATGTCGCCAAGGTAGTCGTAATAGTATGTAAGTACCAATATTTTTACGTCAGAAAGCTTGTATATGCCGCCTGTGATGAGAACTAGAAAATTTAAAGTTAAATTTGAGAGATTGTGTGAAAGGATCAAGAATTTAAAGAATATAATTATGGATCTATTCGCAATTAAAGGCCAGAATTTCAAAAGCAGTAAATGAAATAATGGTAACAGATCGATATTTCTCAAAACGACTAATTAAGATCTCAGATTAGTTTTCAGAAAAAGACATCATCTTAAATAATATGACTAGATATGTAGGCATTCAGTTTAATTACGATCATAATTTAATTACGTTCTCAGAAATACTGATTCCTTCCACCTGTTAAAGTGTGAAGTAACATAAGAGGGTTTACTACAATAATAATTATTTTTACCATAAAATAATAATAATTATAAAAAAATTTAAAAAAGAAAATCTGAAAGGTTCCAGATTTTACATTGCGTCCAAAGCGGCGTTTTTAACATTTTGTGTGTTACCTTTATTTATTAAATATCATGGTGTTCGCTCTTAAATTATAAAATTAAGTTCAAGAGCAATATCGCAAAATAATTTTAAATTGAGTATATCTTTAGAATTTCCGATACCCAGTCTTACGCGCTGCAGATAAAAATGTTTTTTCTGTACGACATTGCCATTGCTCGTTCTGAAATCCTTGAGTCTGTTAATCTAAAATTCGTTATTAAAGTTTTACAAAATAGGAAATAGATAATAAAGCAAATTCCAAATTTCAAATTTGGGCTTCCAGATACCCATATTCGCAGTAGCATTACGTTATTCAAAATTTGATGGTTCTAGGTGCCTTTGTTGTATCACAATGCGAGAAACATATATATGTTATGTATTACTTATTTCAGTTGTGATTTAAATTGTTTTAAAGGTAATGATTTAATTTATTTTGCTTCAGACGTAAAGATTAATTTGTTTTTATTTTCTGTAGTTGAACTTAAGTTTTTTTGCCTTGTTGAAAAGTAATTGTAGTCATTTAATTTGTTTTCGTGACAGTTTTGGTTAACGCTGATTTTAAGTTGCTTGAGTAATTAATTTTTCTTCTTTTCTTTTGGTTGGTTAACTATTTAAATTTCTGTTCTGTTAATATTTTTTCTTAAACTTGGTTGTTAATGTTAATTTCTTGATAAGTTGACCCTTAAGGTCAATCTTTTAAAGTTTTGTTTACACAAGTTGGTGTTTAAAGTTTTAATTAAGTTTTAATGTGCCCCCTTTTTCTGCTAAATTTGGGATCCATATTTTCTGACTATGGTGGTCGTTTTGGTGTTGTGGAGAACATAAAAAATTTTCCATGCTTGATTATTGTATTTTAACTGAAGTAATTTTTATTTCCTTACTATGGTGGTCGTGTTTGGTGTTGGAATAAACCCAAGAAAATTATCTATGAAATTATTATATTTTTATTTAAGTACTTATCAGTATTGAAGTTAATTTGTTGTAAAATCAATAATTAACACCTATCCTTTCAAAAGTATTCCGTTGCCCTTCCAAATAGATTTATTGACTTGTTTTCGATTTCTTCGCCCGCTAGACGGTAGTCTGTGAAACATCTGTCAACGTGAGTAAAGTTGCACCCTGCGAGAGAGGCTAGATCCAACACTACTAACCCTGCCGCAAACTTGGGGGGGACGGGGTGTTTTGCTTACTCGCAGGCTTTTCCTATGTTGGAGTGGGACCCTTCGTCGAGGCTAAAGGTGACTGACCTCGTGGTATCAGCGAGGTTCGCCAACTTCTGGAGCTCATTCCACCTTGGGCTGCACCGTCCTGCGTGTTCTTCCCCTGGGGTTGCCGGGCTGTTGGCGGTTTTCCTACCATCTACAATCGCCAATCGAGCGGTCTTGGCGTTTTGAGTAAAAAGGCTTGGGAGCTGGCGACGGGGGACTGACGGAAGACTGACACGCAGCCATTTTTGTGGACGGAAGGAGACGGAGCTGAAAGCGTCAGCATTATCAGAGAACCAAAGATGTCGGAAGAAATAGACGAGAGAAGGATACTATGGAGGGCGACGGAAATGTCCAAACTTATCCTTAACTAATCACTTCCTTTTTTTTCTCTCCTTATAGAAAGCAAGAAACCATATCTACAATGTATTCTCTATGTTAACTTCACTGTTTGGAACGTCAAATTGAAGTAGCTCTGTGACGTTGGCCGAAGTTGTTGTCGGATGTCTGTATCTACAATGTTAAATTCCCTGTTTGGATCGGTATGAGCTTCTTTTTATATTTTCCACTCCACCGCCACCAATGTAAAATTCTGTATTAATTCAGTATTATCTTAATAAATTCCATATTTAATTTTAACTTTCTTGTAATGTTTTCACTTTAATTTAGAACACTGGACCTGTCTACATATTTCACAACGCAATAAATTTAATTATTCTGTTGGAGCTCTTGGTCACTATTTACGATTGATTTGAACACTAATTTTACAGTATATATTGTGTTTATCATGTTGTCACAAACTTTACACATTCATGTTATTGAGAATTGTTTATCCAAATATTGACTTATCATTTGGTATTGAACTTAAAACCTATACACAAACTCTTAAGAATTAAAAGCTCCAACAAGAAAATGGTGCCGTGACCTCGCGAATTTTGTTATATGCAATTTGTATTTTATGTTGTATTGGGTATGCACAAAAAAGGGTGCCATGTATTCTAATTTATCATTTTTGGTCCAGTATAATTTTTAAAATTGCTTTTGCTAAGAGTGGTGGCAGTGTTATTATTAATTACTGGTATTATTTTCTTTATGTTGATAATTGATATGAATAATATTTCATGGTATGATATTTCATAGTATAATATTTTATGAGTACTGTTAAAAGTGCTGTTAATTGCGTAATTAAACTACCCTATTTTGCTTATATATATTTTGCTGTACTGTTTACCAGTGTTACATTATTTACACAAATTTAGTAGTATTGTATTATATTGTGTTACACATTTATGAGTTAAATTGGTTAATATGCCTACAAAAAGGAAGAGTTTAACTCCAGCGGCAACTAGAATGCCTGTAATTAACCGTTTAACTGGGGGTCGGAATCCTCAGCCAACTGCAAATAGAATCTCAGTTTTTGGGGCTGATCCCTTGGTGTCAATTCCCACTTTTACTGGGGCAGAAGGTACTACTCAGCTTAATGATTTTCTGGACAGAGTCAATTTAGTTGCAGCACATGTAGGCTGGGCTGACTCTGATAAGTTGACTGCTATTCGTGTAAAATTAGATGGGGAAGCTGCTGCGTTTATTCCCAATAACCCTCGTCTCAAGAAAGAGACTAAGTTGGAAATTGTGGTTGAGGCTTTCAAGGACAGATTTGCTACTGTTCAAAATTTA